>CM061532.1:77329574-77884763 GCA_030545055.2 Neoaliturus tenellus
TTTACACATTCTATTGAATAGTAAAAATTTTTATTGCTTTAATTAATTTGGTTATATACAAAAAAGTCTCGAATGATACAAAATGGCAAACAAAAATAAAATAATAAAATTTAATTATAATAGGTAAACTATTAAGGTTAATATTTTTCCTTTTAATATATAGAAAAAGTACAGGAAACTATATTTGAATATAAATACAAAAACAACAGAAGTCGATTTTAACAAAACAAGCCACAATTCTATAATTTTTTAAAAACATTTACAGTATGAAAATATGAATGGATTTTTATTTCACTTGCCTAGCATCAAAATTAAAGCAAAATTTTAAAATTTAAGATGGGAATTTTGGTTAGTTCCTACAAAATCAAGTACATTGTCAAGATTCGAAAAAATCCTTTGTGGTGAATGTAAGATTATTATTTTTAAATGTGACCCACCGAACAAACTAATCATGTTTCCTAGTATACAGGGTGTCCCGCTTCCACCTTTACAAACTTTTCCAGGTTATTGCCCACGTCAAAATAAGCAAAAAAGTTCCTATAAACATATGTCCTAAAATGCTTCGTTAACCCGCTAGCGGCCATTTTTTTTTACACTTAATAATTTTTATTTCAGTAACAGATCATTGTATTAAGTTAATATTGGGCATGAACCTTCACTATAACAATACCAATTTTTAACAATACAATACCAAGTTGTTTTTTCAAAATGGCGGCCATTTTAAAAGTGTAAACTCAAATATCTCAAAAATGGTAAATTTTATAAAAATGTCACAAGAGACAAAAAAGTTGACAAATTAAATTATCTAAATAATGATATCAAGTTTGTAAGGATCCACCAACAAATAACGGAATTATTGTGGTTTTCCTGCAGAAAAACACTGATTTTGCACTATGATTAATGCCAATTTAGGTTATTTTAAGAGAAAAATCTCACTTAATACAATGATCCGTTACTGAAATAAAAATTATTTAGTGTAAAAAACAAAATCGCGGCTAACGGGTTAACGAAGCATTTTAGGACATATGTTTATAGGAATGTTTTTGCTTATTTTGACGTGGGCAATAACCTGGAAAAGTTTGTAAAGGTGGAAGCGGGACACCCTGTATACAGTTTGCTAATTGGCATATTTAAGCTTTACTATGAATATATATTTTTGCAAAAAACGTTAAAGTTTGGTACAGATTGTAAAATAAAAGTGTAAAAGTATAAGTCAACAAAACAATATGTTCGATTCTTACTTTAGTATCATAATAAATTAAGTTACAGCGTTCCTTAAAAGTTTGTAGGGGTTACTACAAATCTCTCTTACTATTCTGGAAATACTATATTAAAAAAATCCAAAAAACGAGCCAACAAATATTAAAATTAACCATTAACCAGTTCTGCCTGTATCTTTTGCTTTGATTGTACACTGTAGTCGTGACCGTCCGCGCCTTCAATAGCTAGAGGAGGGAATTTTCAGTACACAAATGCACACTCGGTAGCGTCTCGATAGTTCGGGCCTTATAGTTTCTATTTTAATAAAAACAAAAAAATGATGTTTAAAATTAAAGCATTCAGATTTTTCCTGGTATTATAAAAATAATATAAATACAAAGAAAGACATATCAAACAATAGGCCTACCTTCCACCTTCTTCTATAGGGTGTATTGCCTTAAATGTTCAAATAGCTAACTAATTATTTTATGTAAACATCTAATGGGGGAGACCCCTTTACTTTTTAAGTTGCTTTAAAACATTCATTAAATCTTGGAAAATTAACGCCAACTTTCCAATATGGCGGACTCCTCAAGAATTTTAAATACAGACCCCTCGTTATATGTCATTTTTTAATTTCATATATAATTTTAAGATTTTTTGTTCTTGCAGTTTTTTTAAAACCTAACGGTTAGGGAGCTAAGGACAGTTGACATTAATTTTTAGTCCCATAAGAATAAAATATGAAAAACTTTAATTGCCTTTATCTCGTAAACCATTCAGTAAAATAAAATAAAAAAAAACTCTGGAATAAATCGTTATTTGTGCTTCTGGGAAATAAAATACGCCTTTTCCCCCTCAAGGGAAACTGTTGTCACCCGAAGGCAAAGCTGAGGGCGACAATTTCCCTGAGGGAGAAAAAGTACTTTAGTCCCTTGATGCACACAACACTACACGAATAACATTTAGGCTAATAACAATGTGCCTACCATAATTTAACTTTACCTTCATATGACCTCTTGTTCAGTCACATCAACGTAAAAAACACACAAGGTAGGCTATATCATTAGAAAAAAGAAAAAAAACTGAATTTAGGCCTAATGTCAAAATTCTCACACTTAGGTTTTGGACTTCTTAGGTTAATAGCCTATCCAAGAGAAATGTAAACAAATATGTACACTGCTGACAGAATGGATTATGCTACAGCTGCTATTAGTAAACAAAGAGTAAAGAAACAAAAGTGGCATCTGACTGTGACTCATGTTCTTTTTAATCCCTCTTTTAATGTTATTCTTATGTAACTAACTTTAGCGCCGTGGTACAGAAAAAGTTGAGTTTTCCCTAGGTAGAAAAATTAAGTATTCAAGTCACATGGGGTAAAAACTGATACTTTAGTACTCTATTCCAAGGAGTAAAATACGGCTTTAGATAGTAGGTGGAGGAAAAATATATTTAAATGATTATTTAAGAACATTTCACACATAAAAATGATCATTTTTGCATAAATAAACGACTTTTCAAATATGCCGGACAAATGACAAATACTATTTATAGAAATTTGGTGTTATTATGAAAGAAATGACCTTAAAACGTAATTTTAAGACATTTTTATTCCTGAGTATTTTTTATTTTACTGAACGGTTTCCTAGGTACAAACAGTTTAAGTTGTTTGCCTGCATGTCATAATGTTATGGGACTAAACATGAATTTCAATTGTCTATAGCTCCTAAAACGTTACATTTAGATAAAAATTACAAAGAATAAAAAAGTCTAAATATTTAACGGTCTAAATAGAAATTTGGTATAGCAGCTAAGTGTAAACGTTTTGGATTTATTCATGTACAATTTGGTGGATATACCCAATTTAATCTTACGTCTGAAACAATACAATGATTATAATATTATTATGGTACTGGAATATAACCAACCAAGCCAATCAGTTCAATAATACTGTATTTGGAAACAACATTTCTAAAATTAACACTTGCCTGTTTGATCCTACGTGTTTTAATATTACATTTAATTTAATTAAAACAACTTTATTTAGGATTATTTAAACTTACAAAAAAATTGCAATACTGTAATTTTTTGTTAGTTCTCCCTTTTTTAGTTCTTTTAATAAAATCTGTTTGGGCTCTTTGTAATCCTAGATGATCTGCTGACACTCACTTTTAAACAATCACTTTTATTAATAACATAATTTCAGCCACAATCTTTACAATTTCATCCATATTTTTTTAACTAATCCAAAAATATGATTTTTAATCAACAATAAACACAATTAAACCATATAAAAAAGGTTCTATAGCGTAACATTTTATAATTGGTTAATTTATTAACCAATTCCTTACCCATTTAATAGTAATTTATTAAATGGGTAAGGAAACGGTTAAAAGTTCAATGTGATGTTTGGTATTTGGCTTTTAATTATGATTCTTAATTTTTACTTTAAATAGTTTCACAAGGTTTCTAAAGTCAGCAGATTTGCATTACTTATACTAGCACCATTACCATAGAAGTATGCTAACTGAATAATTCTTAAGAACTCGTATAGTTATGTACTGTATTATAATTAATCACGAAACAAATCACTACAACAATTAACTAAGTTAAATATTATTTATTACAATCCAACCGCATTATTGTTGTAATTTGTTTAAGTTGTGGCCTTTATGCCTACTGAAATGTAATGGCGTTATATATGTAGTTAATTTAATACAAAGTGTTTTCTTTATATGTTACAGAAAAGCAAATATCGAATTAAATATAAGTTTGGGGCAATATTTTTTGGATCCTTTCAAACTTAAATGAAGCTATATATCTTCGGTGCCAGACAAAAACAATGAAGAGTTTAATCTACCTTAACTATGTTTTAATCTACCTTATTGTCTTTTTTCAAATAAACTTGCGAAAACATTTAAATAAAAAAGGTAAACTGCGTGTCATTAAATATGCAGTGTGAAGTCATTCAGAGATTCCCCTGATGTGGCAACGATAATAAATGAAAATTGAAATTATTATAAACAATTCAAAAAGGGTAAATTAACTTATACTATCAAATCTGAGAATTGTGATAAACCCATGATGCTTATAAACAACAAGGTGTCATGGTCTCATTCCCTTCTCAAGAAAAATGTGGCAATAGTGCGATAAATTAATCGTGTAGTGTCAGTGATAATGCCACTGCACGTTCAAAGATTATACGAGGTGGCCCTTGCGCAAATTGCGCATTTTATGATTATGTACGAGTGAAACTCGCCTACAGTACGTGAATGTTGATTATGAAGTGACAGAGATCTATTTTTGTTTACTATCTGGCTTTTAAAATTCATCTGAAGGTAATCAGCTGTTAAATTACAATTCACATTAAAGAACTTGCAATAAACGTTGGTCAACATTTTAAAGCGCCCTCTAGAAATAAATCAAAGGCGAGGGGGCGAAGCCCGAAACAATATGACCTGTTTAATTACAATTCGTCACTGCGGTATATCCTAAGCTTTAAGATGACACCTCAATCTTAAAAATCGGTTCAGTAGGTCGAGAGAAAAAGGGACGTAACAGACGAAAACCTTAAGAAATAAGAAGATAGATCATTGTATATTAATTAAACATATTACACAGTAGCTTGATATATACTAACTAGTGTACTTGTTGCTCGAAATCAAGCTTTTTAGTTTAGACAATTTTTACTGTTTACGCTCTTTTAATATAGTTCCTTAACCAGTATTTCCTCCATGGATCAACATAACCTTGTTGGTAAATAGACACTAGTCTACTTGTTGCTCGAAATCGAGCAATTTATTTTAATACAATACAAAAGTAACATTTAGTTCTAAATCAACGACATCCGACCAATCCCATATTGTGAATATAAAAAATGTAACATTTTGATTGTAAAACACTCAATACCGTATTTTATTCCACTAGTCTAGGTGTTGTTCGAAATCGAGCAATTTATTTTGATATAGTACAAAAGTTATATTTAGTTCTAAATCATTGACATCCGACCAATCCAATATATTTCAAATTTAATTTGAGTTGGTATAGCGCCCTTATTTTATGTCAAA
This sequence comes from Neoaliturus tenellus, assembly GCA_030545055.2. NCBI lineage: Eukaryota > Metazoa > Arthropoda > Insecta > Hemiptera > Cicadellidae > Neoaliturus > Neoaliturus tenellus. Next base: position 77,334,842 of record CM061532.1, read on the forward strand.
TTTTTATAAATTTTTTGTGGGAACACCTACTGCAGACTAAGCACTATCCAACGACACCAAAAAATTTTAATATCGATTGAAAACTGTAAGAGGAGTTCTTAAAAAACCGTAACAGCAGACCTGCGTACTCAGCGAATTTCCAACCGATCTTGAGATATCGTATTTTCCCCATAAACACCATAGGAATGGGTATGTAGGTTTGCTGCCATGGGATGTTGTTAGAAAATGTTAGTTTTGTTAGGAAATGTAATAGTTACGTAAGGTAACTATGAAACTGTATCAATATTCGGCACTTTTTAATTTTCCCCATAAACCCCATGTGGGTGAGTATGTAGGTTTTCCGCCATATGTATGTAGGGCGTTGTAAGCAAATATCAGTTAAACCCTACCAATGAATGTACATACCAAGTTTTATCAAGTTATTCCAATAAATAAGCGAGATACAGGGTTTTGTCGATTTCCCATAAGATTAACATGGAAAACCTATTTTTGGCTTTTCTCCGTAGCCTGTTAAGCCAAGTTAAAAATTCAAAATACGAAATTGTTTGTTTTTTAAGCTCTTTTAAATGGTTCTAGTTAAAGCTGTTGAATTTGGAAAATTATGCTCCAAAAATGCCGAAAACCCACTTTTGACCCCTTTTAAACCCCATAAAACCCCGTTCCCGTAGCCCCATCATGCTGGTTCGCGAACTCACGAAAATAGACCTATTCTTATACCTTCATGCCAAATTTCATCAAAATCGGACTTCCCTGTAAAAAGTTATCAGTACCACGAATACATATATATGAAAATGAACGAACGGTGTTTTTTTCTTCTGGGGACCTCAAAATGAAAAAGTAACATGGTCCCGGGCTTAGGTATTACCATGGCTACAATCGTAATAGCATATTCCCAATAGGGAAATTCGCTAAAAAACCTTAGAGTATTAAATATGTATAGATTTGCTTTCGCTGGTGTACTGTGTTTATTCGTTACAGAGATGTTAAACTTCGAATCCTTTAATTTCCTGACCAATGTTAATTAAACAGGAAAATATAAAAAACTTAGAGGGCTTATAGGACCCTTTCTTTTGAATGGATATTTGCAAATTTACTTTATAAACAACTTGTTAGTTTATAAACATCTAAACATTGTAGGATTAGTTCCTTGTACAAAAACCATGTCGCATAAAAATATTAATATAGATATTCAATTTTTGGTTTCAAAATAAAACTCCTTGAACGCAGGGGATTTTCAAATCATATTAACAATTCTTAATCTTGGAAATAATAAGTAAACAAAATGGATTAGGAGAACTTAAAAGTTTGGATAGAATATTAAATTTTAGTAGATGTACTATTTCAATTTAAATTGATTATAAATTAAGGTCAAGGATTTGAATCACCCCCTATCAAAATATTATAAAATGTCTCAGGCGTAGAAATAAATTAAACAAATAAATAAACAAATAAATTATTGTAGTGTCTAAACTAAATGATTAAGTAGAATAAAATGTGGGGTTGGTTCGTAGTATGGTAATAATCTTTATATTTGTTAAGTGTCAAACTCCCTAACTTCCTAATTGTAACACACAACTTAATGATTGATTTCAAGTTTTATAAGTAATTTACACAAGGAATTAACAAGCGTCAAGTCATGCTCTGTGCTACATTTGTTGGGTGTGTAATTTACGATCTGATTCGGTAACAGGTGTATAACTGGGTAAAATGTATTATTATGGGAATATATTTTCGTTATAATATTTGCAAAATAATGTATTAAAATTTAAAGTTCATTCCCATTAAATACTTGCTTATTTTTTAGATTCGATTCTTACTCTTTAACTGCGAGATCCCCAAGGAAAGAATATGTAGAAAACGAGACCTGCTAAAGCTCATAATTTCCCATTTCCAAATAATACGCCCCAGTTTACCTGGCTCGCCCCGTTCCAATTTCATCCCCTCTATTGACAATATGTATGCAAACACTGGCAGTTGATTAGATTTCATATTCAAATCAGGCATTTAATGATTTCCTCTTCCAGTATTCTTTAAGGTATATCGTACTTGATTCCAACATAAAACTTTTAATATTTTTATAGTTAAATTAATAAATCTTTGTTTAAACTGTATTAGTATTGAATAATAACAAAACAGTTGTTTTAAATGACTTTTAAGGGTTTTTGTACAGGATAAACTAGGCCTAAAATACCTATCAAACTAAAATGATATCGGAAAAGAAAGAATAAAAAAATATGAAACATTTTCACCCCATTGTAAAAAAGAGATTATTGTAATTTTTTGTACAGAATTGGTGCTTGAAAAAGAAAAAAAAATCATCGACTTTTTTATGAATATCCCATACTACATAATTACTTATGAAAAAACCATTTTCACTGTTTATAAAATGCAAACTTTCTCTGAAACATCGCCCATTATGTAACATTAATGTAGTATACAATGCAAGCAAATTATTAGGTTTATGTATAAAAAATAAAACGTAAAGTATACAATATTTTATAATTACTAGCGTTGTTTACCTAAAATGTAGGAACAACAAGTTCTGTAACAATAATCTACACTACATACTAAGTTCTTGTTGTGAATAGACATTTCATTCTAATATTATTGGTAATTTTTCCCTCTACATAGTGTATCATATGATTATGTTTGGTATTTTAACCAGTCAAAAATAAACATAGGCAATTTCTGAAGCAATTTACAAAATAGAAAATTCCACCTACAACGTAAAGAGACTGATAACAAGCCTTGTAGAGTAAGTGATAACAGAAGTCGATTATAAAACAACCTAAGAATTCTTCACCACATGAACATGCATCTTTCATCAACATTAGTTGGTAAGTTTAAAACTGCGTTTTAATGTGATGGTAGGATACATTTTACAAAAAGGTTCTGAAATTAAAAGAAGCACATTATCATAAATGTATTTTAACTATAAAAAATATAGTTCATTGGCCTTTGAAGGAAAGGAGGTATGGAAACATAAAAACTATTGTCACAATATCCTAACTGACTGTACTCTATTGGAGCGAATTTCATGATTATACAATTTTACTCCACTTAAAACAAACTTAAAATCATTTTTAGCTGTAAGTCAGTTTGTTGTACCAATTGGTTTGATATTATTTCTAATCAGATGTTATTACTGTATTTTCTTTAAGTTTGAAACACGTTTTATTTCATTCATAAATGCACTCAATCATAGTTTTCGTATAATGAGGTCAAAATCATAAGTAAATTTTTTATGCAATTCAAAACTGTCGGCAACGCAAGTGAACACTCAACTTTTGGGAACAGTAATATAACTCTGATATATTATACATATTTATTATATATCTGTATATTTATTTATATTGTCTGGTACTTTGCGATCCATTACTGGATTTTAAAATTTTAATTTACATGAATTTTATCGTCATAATAATAATAATATTTACTCTGAATCACCCACTGGTATAAATTCTAGAAAAAATTTAGTTAATGTTTAGCCAATTAGTTTTTAAATGTTTTATAACTGAATCATTCGTTCTTTTGTGATTTGCTAGGGGGTTTCATTATATTAGCTGTTTAAAGATCCTTCTCCCATAAGATTTACATTAAAACTTAGAAACCCTGTTGGGCGGATTTCTATTAAAATGCGCACAAGCTGAGGAAAAAGAGGAAAAGAAACATGCATGCATATTAATATATAGATAGTTATTAATTTAATCCATCCTTTTTACCATCAGGAAAACCAAAACAAACGCATATTAAAAACTAACGAGCCAAGTGTACCCTTTCCTAACGATTTGTCAATTTCATTATTATACAAACGTTCCATAATATAAGAGTAGATAAGAATATACAAAATTTGAGCCGTTCCCAATCAAAAAGTGAAACGAAGCCCCAGGCTTGAAACAAACAAACAAACAAATATTATATGATTAGCGATAAAACTTAAATTTAAAGGAACAAATTTTGACCTTATTGAGATGTGTATGAAGTTGTTTATGAAATGTGCTGAATTGTTTATGAAAGACGCAGGCGATTGAAATACAAGTTATTAACTTTCTATACACTTAAATATAGCTAGTGAACCACAGTATATTGGTAGCGTATCACAACAGAATGGATACATTAGCCGCGCCTTGAGGTCAACTGTATGTATAATGATGAGCGACAGCGTCAAACTGCCACGAGTGACAGCCTCACTGAGCTGTCAAATAACATTACTGGCCATCGTGACACAAACATAAATGACAGGCCATTTTGACTGTGGGGCTCGAGTTGGATAAAAAGATTCAAACTTCTAAAAAGGCTAAAAGCTTTGAGGGGTTGTTACTTATATGAAATAAAGACAAACGAATTTCGAAAAAATATGATAAAAATAACAAACAGTACAAATAATGAAATAAATTTCAAGTAATTAATTGTTATTAGATACAGTTTCAAATTGATTGTAGTTCTAGAAAATATAGAATAAATAATTAGGGACAATAGTTCTGTGTTACTAAAAGCTTTCAAGAATTTAGAATAGTTTTACCCTTAAAAATTTTACCAAAGAACAAAAACTCATGCTGTAAACTTGCAACACTGCTTTATATTAAAATAACTTTTACAACTTAATAAATAGGCCTAGAACATAAACGTTGGTCCAGTATTTTCCTTTACATAAATTACTCCATTTATATAGGTATACTGCACATTCTTTATGTTTCACAATCCTTGCGTTGTATTTCTTCAGTCTTATTGCGAGTAAAAAGAAGCATAGCGATACAATCAATAAACCGCTGAAGTAAAGTTGTATTTACTGTTTTTGTTGGAGCCTCATGATTTATTTATACACATTTATTTCTCTATGATGGCACAGCCGTGGTGGTGGCGGCGGTGGTGAGCTGCGTTACCGCGGCCCCCCACCCCATGGCGGGACCCTATGCTTATGCCTACCCCATCCCCGGGCCCTCCTGCAACGGCGCCGGCTCCAGCGTGAGTACCTACACACTATACAATCACATTACACACCCATGTGTGTAATGTGATTGTATAATTCCATAATTATACAATACAACTGTATTTTTATCGTTATTTAAGATAGTAATTTTGTTTGTGGATGATGTTTTCAGGGATCATGGGTTAGGTGAACAACACAACACAAACAACTTCAACTACTTTGTCCCCTAACATTTGATTTCAATGAAAGAATAAAAATTCACATAAAAATATATGTTTATTAGAGTCCAAAAACTCTCCAAAAAGCATAGAGAGCATGCGATATAGTTTTTCTTAGTAACCATTAATTATATTTTTATTAGTGTTCCATGGGATGCAAAAAACAAATGTGTCAACGATCCCCTACTCTGGACAATGTCTTAAACTACACTGAATAAGTTATCTTTAACCTTAGGTTTATAAATATCTGCCTTTAGAAAGTGAACTGTTTCCAATAATGATTTTCTTGTTCAGTTTAATTTAACCCATAAGGAATAATCAAATGCAATGAAACATTTAGTATAGTGCTTTATGGATGTCTAATAATTACAATCTGAATAGTTTTTATAATAAAAAATAAGCGTATAAGATTTTTCTAATGCCAAGACGTTTCAACAATTAAAATTTCATATAAGGTATGCAAATATTAACGATATTGTACCCTGTCTTTAAACAGGCTTATGGGTGGAAAGAAAAATAATCAACAATTCACATATTTATGAGAGCTCAAAGAGTTATTAAGATGTGCAGTAGTGTAAAAGTAGGGCTGCTGGGACGTGACGTCATCACGATGACGTCAGCAGTGATGACGTCATCAATGACGTCACTAATGACGTCACTAATGACGTCATATGACGTCACATGACGGCACATGACGTCACATAAATGACGTCATGGTGACGTCATTATCGCTGACGTCATCATGATGACGTCACTGACGTTAATTAGGTCAAGGTCATGCAAGAATACAAAAAATTTTTTTTTTGCACTTTTGCGATTCCTCAAATTTTGTTGAGAAATTGAAATTTCTCGAGGAACCACAAAAGTGCAAAAAAATAATTTTTTTATTCCCTAGCGATCAGACTCTCGACCTAATGTATCCGTCAGGGGTCATTGACCCGTCCCAGCAGCCCCACTTGAAAAAAAAAATAATTTTTTATATTTTACTTACCCACCGAGAGACTTAGAGCCGAAGAATAATTTCTTCAAACACCCGACATTGCGACAAACGACACGCGATCCGAACAGCACCGCGTCCGAAGACGTACTGACTTGGGTGCAGGCGGTTCCCCAGGTACCCGGCCCAGTGGTGGGGATAAGGAGGTGGTGGGGGTAAAGTGGTCAGAAGGAAGAAAAATTTAATTTTTTACAAACAACTCGTCCCAGCCGGTCCTTTACCGGATCTCCGTAACTCGGATTGGAAATATTTCCTGAGAAATATTTATTTTTTATTCTTTCTCAGGTGATGTTGGAACTTGGTCGGGAATTGGAGTCACCAACGTAACCTTACTGGCAAAAGTTAGCTCGTCTAAAAGTTTCTGAAACATTTTATCATCCATAGTGATATTTGTGTCCCTTGAGTAAAATTTTGGATTATTTTTGAAGCAACGTTTCATTTTTGTTAAAGTGGAAGTCTTGGACACCTTAACAGAATTATTTTGCTTGGCCAGCAAAAATTTTACTCTTAATAATTTTTCTCGCAAAGTTTCAGCCATAGATGTGTCTCACAGTAAGGTTTGGATAAAACTGAAACATTTAGTCCAGTGTTGTACCTTAGCTGGAAGTAGTGGGGGAACAGGGCTATAGTGGGGGAATGAGTAGTGGAGGGGGTAATGCAGACTGTTGTTGACAAGTGTAGAAACAGTTTGCTGGGAACTGTCCAAGGAGTAACACGTACTGTGCAGAAAAATTAACCGAGAGACTTGTGTAAAATTTAACTCCAAGAAATATTTAATGTAAGACTAAAAGAGGTAGAGCCAAATGAAAAATAATTTTGTAGGAGACGGGTATGGATCAGTTTTGTAGTAAAGTTCAAAATCCACTTGTGTGGAATAAAATTAAATTGTGAGCGAAAAATATTTAGCCACACCTGCAAAATACAATTTAAAAGTGGGGCTGCTGGCTCATGACGTCATCACGATGACGTCAGCAGTGATGACGTCATCAATGACGTCACGAATGACGTCACTAATGATGTCATATGACGTCACATGACGTCACACCTATGACGTCATGGTGACGTCATTACCGCTGACGTCATCATGATGACGTCACTGACGTTAATTAGGTCAAGGTCACGCAAGAGTACAAAAAAATTTTTTTTGCACTTTTGCGATTCCTCAAATTTTGTTGAGAAATTGAAATTTCTCGAGGAACCACAAAAGTGCAAAAAAATATTTTTTTTATTCCCTAGCGATCAGACTCTTGACCTAATATATCCGTCAGGGGTCAATGACCCGTCCCAGCAACCCCACTTGAAAAAAAAATAATTTTTTACTTTACTTACCCACCGAGAGACTGAGAGCCGAAGAATAATTTCTTCAAACACCTGACAGTGCGACAAACGACACGCGATCCGAACAGCACCGCGTCCGAAGACGTACTGACTTGGACACAGACGGTATCCCAGGTACCCGGCCCAGTGGTGGGGATAAGGAGGTGGTGGGGGTAAAGTGGTCAGAAGGAAGAAAAATTTATTTTTTTACAAACAACTCGTCCCAGCCGGTCCTTTACCGGACCTCCGTAACTCGGATTGGAAATATTTCCTGAGAAATATTTATTTTTATTCTTTCTCAGGCGATCTTGGAACTTGTGAAATTTCAATCAAACCAAAAGAGAAAAAAAATTTTTTTTTGTTATTTGAAACTTTACCGAAAAATTAAGAAATGTTTGATATTTGGCTAAATATTTAAATTTAAACTCAATATAAGTAAATTGAGTGCAAAAAGTGAGATGTGCACACCACAAGAGTTGAACAGCAACTGAGCAAGTTGCTCCGTGTATCTCAGGTACTCGGCAGGGTGGTGGGGATAAGGAGATGGTGGGGGTAAAGTGGTCAGATGGAAGAAAACTTTAATTTTTTCCAACAACTTGTCCGAGTCTGTCCTTTACCGGACCTCTGTAACTCGGAGTGGAAATATTTCCTGAGAAATAATTTTTTTATTCTTTCTCAGGTGATCTTGACACTTGGTCTGGAATTGGAGTCACCAACATTATTTTACTGGCAAAAGTTAGCTCGTCTAAAAAGTTTGTGAAATATTTTATCACCCATAGTGATATTTGTGTCCCTTGAGTAAAATTTTGGATTATTCTTGAAGCAACGTTTCATTTTTGTTAAAGTGGAAGTCTTGGACACCTTAACAGAATTATTTTGCTTGGTCAGCAAAAATTTTACTCTTAATAATTTTTCTCGCAAAGTTTCAGCCATAGATGTATCCCACAGTAAGGTTTGGATAAAACTGAAACACTCAGTGAAGTGTTGCACCTTAGCTGGAAGTAGTGGGGGAACAGGGCTATAGTGGGAGAATGAGTAGTGGAGGGGGTAATGCGGACTGTTGTTGTGAAGTGTAGAAACAGTTTGCTGGGAACTGTCCAAGGAGTAACATGTACTGTGCAGAAAAATTAACCGAGAGACTTGTGTAAAATTTTACTCCAAGAAATATTTAATGTAAGACTAAAAGAGGTAGAGTCAAATGAAAAATAATTTTGTAGGAGATGGGCATGGATCAGTTTTGTAGTAAAGTTTAAAATCCACTTGTGTGGAATAAAAAAAATTGTGAGCGAAAAATATTTAACCACACCTGCAAAATACAAGTGTAGGAAAATATTAGGAGACCTGTATAGCTAAATAAAAATTAATTTTGTATCAAACAGTCTTCCAACATTTCAGTTTCTAAGTCTTAACAAGTAAGGAATAAAATATTAAATAATGAGTGGAAAATAATTTGTTAAGTAAACGTAATTGTAGCAGTGTAACAAAAATTAATTTTGTGCAAAACAGGCTAGGTTCTGTTTTGCTAAGTTTAATAAGAAGGAAAAATAATAATTTACTCACAGAAAAGTCCCGCGGCGGCGAGGTGTGGCGTGTTTGTTGGCTTGCAATAAACTGACTTACCTTCTGTTGAGCTACAGTTGGCAAGCTGGCCAAGAAACCAGTCTGTTATATAAGCATTACGTAACCGTCTCTGCCGGCTGTGCTGAGTTTGGCAAGCTAAAATATAATTCTATACTACAACTGTCCTGGACCAAAAATATTCTAAGTCCCAAGACCCCCCCCCCCCGGGGGAGGAGGAGGTGGCATAGCCCGAGGCGTTGCCATACCTTGACACGTGTTGTATAATGAGATCCGGTTAGTAATGTATTCAGGTGTGGCTCTTGGAGATTGTCCAATGCCGCAAACAAGTACGTGTCGAGGTCTGGCTGTTTACGTAACCAGATCCGGTTCCCCCACTCCTGACCGGCTCAGCTTCGATTCTCTGAGGCTTAGCTTCTTCGCAGTTGCTTTCAAACACTTCAGCTGAGTGGTTGAAGCTCTGCCCTACAGGATTCGCAATGTAATGTTGGCGCCGCATTATATTGGGAATTCTTTTAGTCTAAGGCATGGCATGTGTAGTTTTAAGAAATATTTTATTTTGCGCTTGCTGCTTCTGCTAGGTCTTGGTGTTGGATTTATTTAGTCTAAGTGTTGTGTGTTGAAAAATATTATTTTGTACTAATCTTCACAGGTTGTCCCCAAGTCAAAATTTTTCAAAATTCGTATCTTGGAGGTACTCCTCCGTAAATTGGCAGTTAAAGTGTTAGGCTTTTTGAGACTTTACAGTCTCTGTAAAATAAAAATTTTTTGAGGTTTAGAACCTCAAGAATTATTTGTTACCAACAATAGCATGGCGCCTAACGAGCCCGGGGGTAGGCCCCTGGGGATCCACCCTTAGGCCTCTTTCGGTCAGGGGCGCTACTGGACCTCATCACTCTAGATGGGTGGTTGGCATCCTTTAGCACGAGGCGTCGGATCCTGACACTGACCGGTGTGCTAGGCAAAAGTCAGTACCTACGGGTTAAGACGGGATCCTCGGTCATGGCCTTTTCCAAATTATTGTAGCATGTTTCCCTTAAGGAAACTCAAAATTAAATAAATAATTTTTTATTTAATCACCTCCCCTTAAATGTTGAGATCCCCCCGATGCCTCTGGCCGCCGGCGGTCTTAGGCATCGGGGGGATTTCTTTTTTAATTCTTGAACGACCTTGACCCATATTCATGTGTGAATAAAATAAAATATTTTTGTTCCACATGTTATGTAGGTCAGTCATGACTTAGGCGGATTTTTGCCTGAGTTCTGGGACTGCTCAGGACTTAGAGCGAGATGCGGCTAAGTGTTGGCTGTCCAAACTGTGGTTCAACCAAATTTTATTTTATATTCACACATGAGTAAGGGTAGCAGGTATCCAAGAGTTAAAGTCCTAAGGGTAGGTGACCCCCCCCCGAAAATTTTTTTTGAAAAATTTTTTGACCTTGACCAAAAATTTTTTGCTCCGGACGAAAACTGCGCCCGGGGGGGGGGTGCCAAGCCAGTAGTGTGAAATTGTTACTTCCAGTACAAGTTAAAATAGTAGTGGTAAATTGTTACCACAAACACAAATTTGTGTCTTTAAACTTCTAATGTAACTTAACCCATTTAAATGTAGGTGCCAAGCCAGTAGTGTGAAATTGTTACTCCCAGTACAAAAAATAGTAGTGGTAAATTGTTACCACAAACACAAATTGGTGTCTTCAAACTTGTAATTTAACTTAACCCATTTAAATGTAGGTGCCAAGCCAGTAGTGTGAAATTGTTACTCCCAGTACAAGTTAAAATAGTAGTGGTAAATTGTTACCACAAACACAAATTTGTGTCTTCAAACTTCTAATTTAACTTAACCCATTTAAATGTTGCTACTTAAAGGTAGCACCGTTTTGGTGCTACCTTTAATGTACTATTTTCTACATGTCCAATTTTGCTTTATGTTTTTAAACAACACTTTTAATTTCCGGTTTAATGTAAAACTATAAAATATGTTTATATATATGAATTATTAACAAAACCTTAGTTTTAACAGTAAATGTTATTAGGAAACTTCTAATTGAGATTAAGCCATTTAAATGTTGCTACTTTTAGGTAGCACCGTTTTGGTGCTACCTATGGTGTACTATTTTTACATGCCCAATTTTTGCTTTAGGCTTGTAAACAACACTTTTAACTACTGCTACCAGTCTACCACTGAGGTATCTATGAAGCGAGTTTGGTTCATCTTTTTTTCACTCTAGTTGCTAAGGTGTTTAGGAATGAAAGGTTAGAATTACTTTTAAGGTTAAAAAAGCATATGGTGCGAACAGAAAGTTCACTATTGTTTTAACATTAATGGTCATTAGAAAACTTCTAATTGAGCTTAACCCATTTAAATGTTGCTACTTTAAGGTAGCACCGTTTTGGTGCTACCTTTGGTGTACTATTTTTACATGTCACAAAATATATGGGTCTCTGCTTGACCCCGAGACAGGTACTTGGCCCCTTTTCTACCCATCATTAAGTGTACTGAGACTTTAGGTTTTTAAACGACACTTTTAACTACTGGTTTAATGTAAAACTACGAAATATGTTTATATACATGAAATCTTAACAAAACCTTAGTTTTAAAATTGAAGGTAATTCGGAAACTTCTAATTGGGGTTAAACCATTTAAATGTTGCGAATTAAAGGTAGCACCGTTTTGGTGCTACCTTTGGTGTACTATTTTTACATGTCCAATTTTGCTTTAGGTTTTTAAACATCACTTTTAACTACCGGTTTAATGTAAAACTACGAAATATGTTTATATATATATATATATATATATATGAATTCTTAACCAAACCTTAGTTTTAACATTAAACCGTATTTGGAAAACTTCTAATTTCTGACTCAGAGACAAGTACTTGGCCCCGTTACTGTCCATCATTAAGTGTACTTAGGCTTTACGTTTTTAAACAAGACTTTTAACTACTGGTTTAATGTAAAACTACAAAATATGTTTATATACATGATAACTTAACAAAACCTTAGTTTTTAACATTAAAGGTAATTTGGAAACTTCCAATTGGGCTTAACCTATTTAAATGTTGCTACTTAAAGGTAGCACCGTTTTGGTGCTACCTTTGGTGTACTATTTATTCCTTGTCAATTTTGCTTAAAGTTTTTAAACAACACTTTTAACTAAGTGTTTAATGTTAAAGTACAAAATATGTTTATATATGAGCCTCTGCTGACTTGGAGACAAGTACTTGCCCCCCGTTCCTGTCCATCATTAAGTGTACTGAGGCTTTACGTTTTTAAACAAGACTTTTAACTACTAGTTTAATGTAAAACTACAAAATATGTTTATATACATGATAACTTAACAAAACCTTAGTTTTTACATTGAAGGTAATTTGGGAACTTTTAATTGAGCTTAAAACATTTAAATGTTGCTAATTAAAGGTAGCACCGTTTTGGTGCTACCTTTGGTGTACTATTTCTTCCTTGTCAATTTTGCTTAAAGTTTTTAAATAACACTTTTAACTACGGGTTTAATGTTAAAGTACAAAACAACACTTTTAACTACAGGTTTAATGTTAAAGTACAAAATATGTTTACATATGAGCCTCTGCTGACTCAGAGACAAGTACTTGGCACCGTTCCTGTCCATCATTAAGTGTATTGAGGCTTTACGTTTTTAAACAAGACTTTTTCCTTGTCAATTTTGCTTAAAGTTTTTAAATAACACTTTTAACTACGGGTTTAATGTTAAAGTACAAAACAACACTTTTAACTACAGGTTTAATGTTAAAGTACAAAATATGTTTACATATGAGCCTCTGCTGACTCAGAGACAAGTACTTGGCACCGTTCCTGTCCATCATTAAGTGTATTGAGGCTTTACGTTTTTAAACAAGACTTTTAACTACTGGTTTAATGTAAAACTATGAAATACGTTTATATATGAGCCTATGCCTGACGCAGAGACAGGTATTTGGTCTTGTTCCTGTCCCTAATTAAGTGTACTGAGGCTGTAGGTTTTTAAAAAACACTTTTAACTTCTGGTTTAATGTAAAAAACTACGAAATATGTTTATATATACATGATAACTTAACAAAACCTTAGTTTTAACATTAAAGGTAATTTGGAAACCTCCAATTGAGCTTAACCCATTTAAATGTTGCTAATTTTTAATGTAGCAACCGGTAGCACCGTTTTGGTGCTATCTTTGGTGTACTATTTTTTTTTTACATGTAAAATTTTGCTTTAGGTTTTTAAACAAAAATTTAAGTATTACGTTAAGGTCAAACTACCAAACATGTTTGTTATCTACATGAATTATTAACAAACTTTTAGTTTTAACTTTAATGATGATATAGGAATTTCTATTTATGTGTAAAGTTTAACATAATTAGTTTTGTATTTGATTTTATTATTGTTTGGAACACTTGTTATGTGTTGTAGTCAAGCAAGTCTTATTTTGGCATAAAAAATAATAATCTTTAGCACATGTATGTAAAGCTAATTTTTTAAGTTCAATTTATTAAATGAAAATGAATGTGGCATTAATGTAAAATATATTAAAAATCAGTTTTAAAAAATCTACAGGAAATTGTCAACAAATTTAAAATGTATCATATTACTGTTAAATATGCAGTATTTCCCCTTCATTTTGCATGCCCAGTTGCGCTTCATCATTTATGAAAGTGGTTTTGTTGAGTATGCCCTTATTATTGACATCCGTAAAAAAAAAAATTGTTTAAATTTAACATACAATTGTATATGCGCAGTAGTACTTGTCTACTGCGCATGCGCAGAAGGTTTCCACCACTCTTTGTCGGGTATATAAGCAGGTGGGTTAACCATGCATTTCATTGTTTGGCGAACTTTTGCCAAGTGAACATCTTATTGACAACTTCGGTTATTCTGGATATTTAAAAGGTGTATGCTATTTTTGTTACATTTTACTTGAATATGTCTGAACTGCAGTGTTACATGTTTGATAGTAAACCTGTAGCTGTATTATTTGATCGTGAAAACAATCCATGGTTTAAGACTAATGATGTATCAGAAATTCTAGAATATAAAAGACCGCGAAAAGCAATAAATGATCTAGTTAAGGAAAAATATAAAAAGTTATGTAAAGATATTGATGGAAACAGTTTAGTGCTACCCTCTAACTTTCAAAAAAGTACCGTATTCATCAATGAACCAGGTTTATATTCCTTAATTTTATCGTCCAAGATGAAATTAGCTAAGCGCTTTCAAGATTGGGTGTTTGAAGAAATACTACCATCAATTCGCAAGTATGGAGAGTATAAACTAAAAAGAGAAAACCTTAAGTTGACTCACTCCTTACGTAAAGCGTTGTCAAATAATGAAAAACTAATTGAAACGTTAATTGATCAAATACCTAAAGTTGCTGTTATACCTGATGATATGGATTTAAAACATATCTTTTGTGTATTGGAAAAGGACACATACTATGAAAAGTATGGAGTAATGGAGTACAAGTGCATTCGTACAGAGAGGAGACGATATAAAAGAGCACTGAAAAGAGCAAAGGAAGATGGTTTTGTACCAAGTTTTACAAGATATCCTGTACCAAACAGTATAAATATCTTTAATAAAGCTAAGGAGGTTATGAATACTTATGGTATGCATTACGAATGTTCTTTGAATAACATACTGACCCCCCATAATTTTGTAAATATTGTAAAAATTATTCTTAATGAATAAACTGTATGAATGTATGTATGAATGTGGGACTTATTAGATTGAGAAGTTAAGGTATTAACTTTAGCTACTCATTTGAAAAGTCTGGTGTGAATGAAGGTCACTGGCGCGGTTGACTAAAAGACCCGTAAACCGTGTGAATGTGTGTGTGTGTGTGAATGTGTGTGTGTGTGTGAATGTGTGTGTGTGTGTGAATGTGTGTGTGTGTGTGTGTGTGTGTGTGTGTGTGTGTGTGTGTGTGTGTGTGTGTGTATGTGTGTGTGAATGTGTGTGTGAATGTGTGGAAAACGACGTACACCCACCTCCTCGCGGTGTTTTCTGGGTAACGCTAAGAGGTGTACAACAAATGTCTTGTAAACCACATGAATTAATCTATTTGTATTTTTTAAATATACATTCATAGGTATATATATACAATAATAACATTTATTTAAATTAAACAAATTTAAAAGCATTTTAAATGCATACAATTTATAATTGTTGTCGCAAAAACACCTCGTGCTTTACTAATAATAGATGAAAACGATATAATGTATGTATTAAATATGAGTTTTTTAATTAATGGAGCTAGAAAAAATAAAGATAGCATTAAATTAGTGTTACCATAAAATTTGTTTATAGAACAATAAGTTGTTTCTTCATAATTATAGGTTAATATATAAAAATATTTCGAACCTGATTCCCTTATACAAATAATGAATAACAATCGCAATAAACACTTATCTTTAAGATACAAATGTGGGTAGCACTGAATCAGTGGTACCTTTAAATAATGTGAAAAGCCTTATATTTGGAAAAAATTATACATTTGCCTAAATAATACAATTTACATGTTTTCCTTCAAACTAACTTTTTAACACACCGATTTTGAACCATAAAAATGTTTTATATACTGGTTTTTAAGATCTATATTTAGGTAGCACTAAATTAGAGCTACCATTAAGTTAATAAAATAGCTACATACATTTATAATTATATTTTATTATTAAATCATTAAATATATTTAATTTATTCAATATTTATTTGACTGACTTTTTTACAGCACAAATAAGTATAAAAACACAAAATCTGAAACAAATCAGTCATTTTAATTTTAATGTAAAATAATAAAAGCTCAAAACTTAATACTTTTTAAAAAACAAATAAACAAAACTAGCAACAAAATATCGGTGTTATCTTGAAATATTTATAGAAATTATAATATAGTATGGTTTTATTAATTTAAACTAAATTGAATTCATCCTTATTCTACACATAACGGTAAAACCATTCATTCTGAACCTTAATGCTTAGAACTCTGACATATTGTCTTTATTTCCAGATAAAGCTCAACATTTCATTATAAATCTTGTTAATTTTTTAAATCTATCTTCTTATTTCTATAAGGGTTTTGTCTGTCACGTCCCTTTTTCTCTCGACCTACTGAACCGATTTTTAAGATTGAGGTGTCATTTTAAAGCTTAGGATATACCGCAGTGACGAATTGTAATTAAAAAGGTCATATTGTTTCAGGCTTCGACCCCCCTGGCCTTTGACTTATTTCTAGAGGGCGCTTTAAAATGTTGACCAACTTTTATTGCAAGTTCTTTAATGTGAATTGTAATTTAACAGCTGATTACCTTCAGATGAATTTTAAAAGCATGAATTTTTTAATTAGTAAACAAAAATAGATCTCCGTCACTTCATAATGAGCATTTACGTACTGTAGGTGAGATTTACTCATACAGAATCATAAAACGCGCAATTTGCGCACGGGCCACCTCGTAATATAATAAAAATATAAAACACATTACCTTTAAACTAATTTACCAATAGGGAATATGCTATTACGGTATTAGTCATGATAAGACCTAAGCCCGGGACCATGATACTTTTTCATTTTGAGATCTCTAAAAGCCAAAAACACCGTTTGTTCAATTTGATATATATATGTATGTGTCCATAAATACGATAACTTTTGAATGGAACCTCTGATTTTGATGAAATTTGGTACAGGGGTGTAAGCCTGTATCTACTTAATTGAGTTTGCGAAACATAATGATCGGATTATGGGAACGAGGTTTATGGGGTTTCTAAAGGGTTAAAATTGGGTTTTTGGCATTTTTTGGACCTCAATTTTTAAAATTCATGAATTTTAACTAAAACCATTCAAAAGAGCTTAAAACAACAAACCATTTAGTATTTTGAATTTTTACCTAACTTAAATGGTTATTCAGAAAATCCAAACACTATGTTTTACATGTTATTCTTATGGGAAATGAACAAAACCTTCTATCTTGCTTATTTATTGAAATATCTTGATAAACTTGGTATGTACATTAATTAGAGAGCGTTTAACTTATATCTACTTATAAAACGCATATGGCGGCAAACCTACGTACTCACCTCTATGGGTTTTATGGAAAAATTAAAAAACACCATAACCTGATAAAATTTGGTATGTACATTCACTAGGTAGGGTTTAACTTATATTCATCAACGAAACCCATATGGAGGCAAACCTACATACTTTAAACCCCCATGGATTTTATGAGAAAATAGAAAATATACCAAAATTCCATTGGAAACTTGCTGAGTAAGCAGGTCTGCTGCGATGGGGGTATTATATTTATAGTTACATTAAGGTAGCATTATTTTGATGCCACCTTTACATAAAATATATTAATTCAATTATCTTATTGTTTTATTGTGTATTTACATTAAATTTAGTCTACATGTGGGAATTGAGACACCAATTTTTGGAAAATGAATGCATATAATCATGGGATATAGTCTTTATTCTGTAAACCCGGCTTACCCCTTAATCGTTTCCCCTTTAAATTTTCATTTTAAATTTAAAGTGGAAACTCTTCTTTTTACAAACAAATTTGTGCTTTTATCAATCAAATCTTTCTAGTATCTTTTCTGCTTTATAAGTAGAATAAAAAGGACTACATTTAATTTAAACAAAGAAAAGTGAATGATAAAAGCACAAATTTGTTTGTAAAAAGAAGAGTTTCCACTTTAAATTTAAAATGAAAATTTAAAGGGGAAACGATTAAGGGGTAAGCCGGGTTTACAGAATAAAGACTATATCCCATGATTATATGCATTCATTTTCCAAAAATTGGTGTCTCAATTCCCACATGTAGACTAAATTTAATGTAAATACACAATAAAACAATAAGATAATTGAATTAATATATTTTATGTAAAGGTGGCATCAAAATAATGCTACCTTAATGTAACTATAAATATAATACCCCCATCGCAGCAGACCTGCTTACTCAGCAAGTTTCCAATGGAATTTTGGTATATTTTCTATTTTCTCATAAAATCCATGGGGGTTTAAAGTATGTAGGTTTGCCTCCATATGGGTTTCGTTGATGAATATAAGTTAAACCCTACCTAGTGAATGTACATACCAAATTTTATCAGGTTATGGTGTTTTTTAATTTTTCCATAAAATCCATAGAGGTGAGTACGTAGGTTTGCCGCCACATGCGTTTTATAAGTAGATATAAGTTAAACGCTCTCTAATTAATGTACATACCAAGTTTATCAAGATATTTCAATAAATAAGCAAGATAGAAGGTTTTGTTCATTTCCCATAAGAATAACATGTAAAACATAGTGTTTGGATTTTCTGAATAACCATTTAAGTTAGGTAAAAATTCAAAATACTAAATGGTTTGTTGTTTTAAGCTCTTTTGAATGGTTTTAGTTAAAATTCATGAATTTTAAAAATTGAGGTTCAAAAAATTCCAAAAACCCAATTTTAACCCTTTAGAAACCCCATAAACCTCGTTCCCATAATCCGATCATTATGTTTCGCAAACTCAATTAAGTAGATACAGGCTTACACCCCTGTACCAAATTTCATCAAAATCAGAGGTTCCATTCAAAAGTTATCGTATTTATGGACACATACATATATATATCAAATTGAACAAACGGTGTTTTTGGCTTTTAGAGATCTCAAAATGAAAAAGTATCATGGTCCCGGGCTTAGGTCTTATCATGACTAATACCGTAATAGCATATTCCCTATTGGTAAATTAGTTTAAAGGTAATGTGTTTTATATTTTTATTATATTACGAGGTGGCCCGTGCGCAAATTGCGCGTTTTATGATTCTGTATGAGTAAATCTCACCTACAGTACGTAAATGCTCATTATGAAGTGACGGAGATCTATTTTTGTTTACCAATTAAAAAATTCATGCTTTTAAAATTCATCTGAAGGTAATCAGCTGTTAAATTACAATTCTCATTAACGAACTTGCAATAAAAGTTGGTCAACATTTTAAAGCGCCCTCTAGAAATAAGTCAAAGGCCAGGGGGGTCGAAGCCTGAAACAATATGACCTTTTTAATTACAATTCGTCACTGCGGTATATCCTAAGCTTTAAAATGACACCTCAATCTTAAAAATCGGTTCAGTAGGTCGAGAGAAAAAGGGACGTGACAGACAAAACCCTTATAGAAATAAGAAGATAGATTTAAAAAATTAACAAGATTTATAATGAAATGTTGAGCTTTATCTTGAAATAAAGACAATATGTCAGAGTTCTAAGCATTAAGGTTCAGAATGAATGGTTTTACCGTTATGTGTAGAATAAGGATGAATTCAATTTAGTTTAAATTAATAAAACCATACTATATTATAATTTCTATAAATATTTCAAGATAACACCGATATTTTGTTGCTAGTTTTGTTTATTTGTTTTTTAAAAAGTATTAAGTTTTGAGCTTTTATTATTTTACATTAAAATTAAAATGACTGATTTGTTTCAGATTTTGTGTTTTTATACTTATTTGTGCTGTAAAAAAGTCAGTCAAATAAATATTGAATAAATTAAATATATTTAATGATTTAATAATAAAATATAATTATAAATGTATGTAGCTATTTTATTAACTTAATGGTAGCTCTAATTTAGTGCTACCTAAATATAGATCTTAAAAACCAGTATATAAAACATTTTTATGGTTCAAAATCGGTGTGTTAAAAAGTTAGTTTGAAGGAAAACATGTAAATTGTATTATTTAGGCAAATGTATAATTTTTTCCAAATATAAGGCTTTTCACATTATTTAAAGGTACCACTGATTCAGTGCTACCCACATTTGTATCTTAAAGATAAGTGTTTATTGCGATTGTTATTCATTATTTGTATAAGGGAATCAGGTTCGAAATATTTTTATATATTAACCTATAATTATGAAGAAACAACTTATTGTTCTATAAACAAATTTTATGGTAACACAAATTTAATGCTATCTTTATTTTTTCTAGCTCCATTAATTAAAAAACTCATATTTAATACATACATTATATCGTTTTCATCTATTATTAGTAAAGCACGAGGTGTTTTTGCGACAACAATTATAAATTGTATGCATTTAAAATGCTTTTAAATTTGTTTAATTTAAATAAATGTTATTATTGTATATATATACCTATGAATGTATATTTAAAAAATACAAATAGATTAATTCATGTGGTTTACAAGACATTTGTTGTACACCTCTTAGCGTTACCCAGAAAACACCGCGAGGAGGTGGGTGTACGACGTTTTCCACACATTCACACACACATTCACACACACATACACACACACACACACACACACACACACACACACATTCACACACACACACACATTCACACACACACACACACATTCACACGGTTTACGGGTCTTTTAGTCAACCGCGCCAGTGACCTTCATTCACACCAGACTTTTCAAATGAGTAGCTAAAGTTAATACCTTAACTTCTCAATCTAATAAGTCCCACATTCATACATACATTCATACAGTTTATTCATTAAGAATAATTTTTACAATATTTACAAAATTATGGGGGGTCAGTATGTTATTCAAAGAACATTCGTAATGCATACCATAAGTATTCATAACCTCCTTAACTTTATTAAAGATATTTATACTGTTTGGTACAGGATATCTTGTAAAACTTGGTACAAAACCATCTTCCTTTGCTCTTTTCAGTGCTCTTTTATATCGTCTCCTCTCTGTACGAATGCACTTGTACTCCATTACTCCATACTTTTCATAGTATGTGTCCTTTTCCAATACACAAAAGATATGTTTTAAATCCATATCATCAGGTATAACAGCAACTTTAGGTATTTGATCAATTAACGTTTCAATTAGTTTTTCATTATTTGACAACGCTTTACGTAAGGAGTGAGTCAACTTAAGGTTTTCTCTTTTTAGTTTATACTCTCCATACTTGCGAATTGATGGTAGTATTTCTTCAAACACCCAATCTTGAAAGCGCTTAGCTAATTTCATCTTGGACGATAAAATTAAGGAATATAAACCTGGTTCATTGATGAATACGGTACTTTTTTGAAAGTTAGAGGGTAGCACTAAACTGTTTCCATCAATATCTTTACATAACTTTTTATATTTTTCCTTAACTAGATCATTTATTGCTTTTCGCGGTCTTTTATATTCTAGAATTTCTGATACATCATTAGCCTTAAACCATGGATTGTTTTCACGATCAAATAATACAGCTACAGGTTTACTATCAAACATGTAACACTGCAGTTCAGACATATTCAAGTCAAATGTAACAAAAATAGCATACACCTTTTAAATATCCAGAATAACCGAAGTTGTCAATAAGATGTTCACTTGGCAAAAGTTCGCCAAACAATGAAATGCATGGTTAACCCACCTGCTTATATACCCGACAAAGAGTGGTGGAAACCTTCTGCGCATGCGCAGTAGACAAGTACTACTGCGCATACACAATTGTATGTTAAATTAAAACAATTTTTTTTTTTACGGATGTCAATAATAAGGGCATACTCAACAAAACCACTTTCATAAATGATGAAGCGCAACTGGGCATGCAAAAGGAAGGGTAAATACTGCATATTTAACAGTAATATGATACATTTTAAATTTGTTGACAATTTCCTGTAGATTTTTTAAAACTGATTTTTAATATATTTTACATTAATGCCACATTCATTTTCATTTAATAAATTTAACTTAAAAAATTAGCTTTACATACATGTGCTAAAGATTATTATTTTTTATGCCAAAATAAGACTTGCTTGACTACAACACATAACAAGTGTTCCAAACAATAATAAAATCAAATACAAAACTAATTATGTTAAACTTTACACATAAATAGAAATTCCTATATCATCATTAAAGTTAAAACTAAAAGTTTGTTAATAATTCATGTAGATAACAAACATGTTTGGTAGTTTGACCTTAACGTAATACTTAAATTTTTGTTTAAAAACCTAAAGCAAAATTTTACATGTAAAAAAAAATAGTACACCAAAGATAGCACCAAAACGGTGCTACCGGTTGCTACATTAAAAATTAGCAACATTTAAATGGGTTAAGCTCAATTGGAGGTTTCCAAATTACCTTTAATGTTAAAACTAAGGTTTTGTTAAGTTATCATGTATATATAAACATATTTCGTAGTTTTTTACATTAAACCAGAAGTTAAAAGTGTTTTTTAAAAACCTACAGCCTCAGTACACTTAATTAGGGACAGGAACAAGACCAAATACCTGTCTCTGCGTCAGGCATAGGCTCATATATAAACATATTTCATAGTTTTACATTAAACCAGTAGTTAAAAGTCTTGTTTAAAAACGTAAAGCCTCAATACACTTAATGATGGACAGGAACGGTGCCAAGTACTTGTCTCTGAGTCAGCAGAGGCTCATATGTAAACATATTTTGTACTTTAACATTAAACCTGTAGTTAAAAGTGTTGTTTTGTACTTTAACATTAAACCCGTAGTTAAAAGTGTTATTTAAAAACTTTAAGCAAAATTGACAAGGAAAAAGTCTTGTTTAAAAACGTAAAGCCTCAATACACTTAATGATGGACAGGAACGGTGCCAAGTACTTGTCTCTGAGTCAGCAGAGGCTCATATGTAAACATATTTTGTACTTAAACATTAAACCTGTAGTTAAAAGTGTTGTTTTGTACTTTAACATTAAACCCGTAGTTAAAAGTGTTATTTAAAAACTTTAAGCAAAATTGACAAGGAAGAAATAGTACACCAAAGGTAGCACCAAAACGGTGCTACCTTTAATTAGCAACATTTAAATGTTTTAAGCTCAATTAAAAGTTCCCAAATTACCTTCAATGTAAAAACTAAGGTTTTGTTAAGTTATCATGTATATAAACATATTTTGTAGTTTTACATTAAACTAGTAGTTAAAAGTCTTGTTTAAAAACGTAAAGCCTCAGTACACTTAATGATGGACAGGAACGGGGGGCAAGTACTTGTCTCCAAGTCAGCAGAGGCTCATATATAAACATATTTTGTACTTTAACATTAAACACTTAGTTAAAAGTGTTGTTTAAAAACTTTAAGCAAAATTGACAAGGAATAAATAGTACACCAAAGGTAGCACCAAAACGGTGCTACCTTTAAGTAGCAACATTTAAATAGGTTAAGCCCAATTGGAAGTTTCCAAATTACCTTTAATGTTAAAAACTAAGGTTTTGTTAAGTTATCATGTATATAAACATATTTTGTAGTTTTACATTAAACCAGTAGTTAAAAGTCTTGTTTAAAAACGTAAAGCCTAAGTACACTTAATGATGGACAGTAACGGGGCCAAGTACTTGTCTCTGAGTCAGCAATTAGAAGTTTTCCAAATACGGTTTAATGTTAAAACTAAGGTTTGGTTAAGAATTCATATATATATATAAACATATTTCGTAGTTTTACATTAAACCGGTAGTTAAAAGTGATGTTTAAAAACCTAAAGCAAAATTGGACATGTAAAAATAGTACACCAAAGGTAGCACCAAAACGGTGCTACCTTTAATTCGCAACATTTAAATGGTTTAACCCCAATTAGAAGTTTCCGAATTACCTTCAATTTTAAAACTAAGGTTTTGTTAAGATTTCATGTATATAAACATATTTCGTAGTTTTACATTAAACCAGTAGTTAAAAGTGTCGTTTAAAAACCTAAAGTCTCAGTACACTTAAAGATGGGTAGAAACGGGGCCAAGTACCTGTCTCGGGGTCAAGCAGAGACCCATATATTTTGTGACATGTAAAAATAGTACACCAAAGGTAGCACCAAAACGGTGCTACCTTAAAGTAGCAACATTTAAATGGGTTAAGCTCAATTAGAAGTTTTCTAATGACCATTAATGTTAAAACAATAGTGAACTTTCTGTTCGCACCATATGCTTTTTTAACCTTAAAAGTAATTCTAACCTTTCATTCCTAAACACCTTAGCAACTAGAGTGAAAAAAAGATGAACCAAACTCGCTTCATAGATACCTCAGTGGTAGACTGGTAGCAGTAGTTAAAAGTGTTGTTTACAAGCCTAAAGCGAAAATTGGGCATGTAAAAATAGTACACCATAGGTAGCACCAAAACGGTGCTACCTAAAAGTAGCAACATTTAAATGGCTTAATCTCAATTAGAAGTTTCCTAATAACATTTACTGTTAAAACTAAGGTTTTGTTAATAATTCATATATATAAACATATTTTATAGTTTTACATTAAACCGGAAATTAAAAGTGTTGTTTAAAAACATAAAGCAAAATTGGACATGTAGAAAATAGTACATTAAAGGTAGCACCAAAACGGTGCTACCTTTAAGTAGCAACATTTAAATGGGTTAAGTTAAATTAGAAGTTTGAAGACACAAATTTGTGTTTATGGTAACAATTTACCACTACTATTTTAACTTGTACTGGGAGTAACAATTTCACACTACTGGCTTGGCACCTACATTTAAATGGGTTAAGTTAAATTACAAGTTTGAAGACACCAATTTGTGTTTGTGGTAACAATTTACCACTACTATTTTTTGTACTGGGAGTAACAATTTCACACTACTGGCTTGGCACCTACATTTAAATGGGTTAAGTTACATTAGAAGTTTAAAGACACAAATTTGTGTTTGTGGTAACAATTTACCACTACTATTTTAACTTGTACTGGAAGTAACAATTTCACACTACTGGCTTGGCACCCCCCCCCGGGCGCAGTTTTCGTCCGGAGCAAAAAATTTTTGGTCAAGGTCAAAATCCAAAAAAAAAATCCGGGGGGGGGCGCAGTTTTCAACCGGAGCAAAAAATTTTTGGTCAAGGTCAAAAAATTTTTCAAAAAAAATTTTCGGGGGGGGAGTCACCTACCCTTAGGACTTTAACTCTTGGATACCTGCTACCCTTACTCATGTGTGAATATAAAATAAAATTTGGTTGAACCACAGTTTGGACAGCCAACACTTAGCCGCATCTCGCTCTAAGTCCTGAGCAGTCCCAGAACTCAGGCAAAAATCCGCCTAAGTCATGACTGACCTACATAACATGTGGAACAAAAATATTTTATTTTATTCACACATGAATATGGGTCAAGGTCGTTCAAGAATTAAAAAAGAAATCCCCCCGATGCCTAAGACCGCCGGCGGCCAGAGGCATCGGGGGGATCTCAACATTTAAGGGGAGGTGATTAAATAAAAAATTATTTATTTAATTTTGAGTTTCCTTAAGGGAAACATGCTACAATAATTTGGAAAAGGCCATGCTAACCATGACCGAGGATCCCGTCTTAACCCGTAGGTACTGACTTTTGCCTAGCACACCGGTCAGTGTCAGGATCCGACGCCTCGTGCTAAAGGATGCCAACCACCCATCTAGAGTGATGAGGTCCAGTAGCGCCCCTGACCGAAAGAGGCCTAAGGGTGGATCCCCAGGGGCCTACCCCCGGGCTCGTTAGGCGCCATGCTATTGTTGGTAACAAATAATTCTTGAGGTTCTAAACCTCAAAAAATTTTTATTTTACAGAGACTGTAAAGTCTCAAAAAGCCTAACACTTTAACTGCCAATTTACGGAGGAGTACCTCCAAGATACGAATTTTGAAAAATTTTGACTTGGGGACAACCTGTGAAGATTAGTACAAAATAATATTTTTCAACACACAACACTTAGACTAAATAAATCCAACACCAAGACCTAGCAGAAGCAGCAAGCGCAAAATAAAATATTTCTTAAAACTACACATGCCATGCCTTAGACTAAAAGAATTCCCAATATAATGCGGCGCCAACATTACATTGCGAATCCTGTAGGGCAGAGCTTCAACCACTCAGCTGAAGTGTTTGAAAGCAACTGCGAAGAAGCTAAGCCTCAGAGAATCGAAGCTGAGCCGGTCAGGAGTGGGGGAACCGGATCTGGTTACGTAAACAGCCAGACCTCGACACGTACTTGTTTGCGGCATTGGACAATCTCCAAGAGCCACACCTGAATACATTACTAACCGGATCTCATTATACAACACGTGTCAAGGTATGGCAACGCCTCGGGCTATGCCACCTCCTCCTCCCCCGGGGGGGGGGGTCTTGGGACTTAGAATATTTTTGGTCCAGGACAGTTGTAGTATAGAATTATATTTTAGCTTGCCAAACTCAGCACAGCCGGCAGAGACGGTTACGTAATGCTTATATAACAGACTGGTTTCTTGGCCAGCTTGCCAACTGTAGCTCAACAGAAGGTAAGTCAGTTTATTGCAAGCCAACAAACACGCCACACCTCGCCGCCGCGGGACTTTTCTGTGAGTAAATTATTATTTTTCCTTCTTATTAAACTTAGCAAAACAGAACCTAGCCTGTTTTGCACAAAATTAATTTTTGTTACACTGCTACAATTACGTTTACTTAACAAATTATTTTCCACTCATTATTTAATATTTTATTCCTTACTTGTTAAGACTTAGAAACTGAAATGTTGGAAGACTGTTTGATACAAAATTAATTTTTATTTAGCTATACAGGTCTCCTAATATTTTCCTACACTTGTATTTTGCAGGTGTGGTTAAATATTTTTCGCTCACAATTTTTTTTATTCCACACAAGTGGATTTTAAACTTTACTACAAAACTGATCCATGCCCATCTCCTACAAAATTATTTTTCATTTGACTCTACCTCTTTTAGTCTTACATTAAATATTTCTTGGAGTAAAATTTTACACAAGTCTCTCGGTTAATTTTTCTGCACAGTACATGTTACTCCTTGGACAGTTCCCAGCAAACTGTTTCTACACTTGTCAACAACAGTCTGCATTACCCCCTCCACTACTCATTCCCCCACTATAGCCCTGTTCCCCCACTACTTCCAGCTAAGGTACAACACTGGACTAAGTGTTTCAGTTTTATCCAAACCTTACTGTGAGACACATCTATGGCTGAAACTTTGCGAGAAAAATTATTAAGAGTAAAATTTTTGCTGGCCAAGCAAAATAATTCTGTTAAGGTGTCCAAGACTTCCACTTTAACAAAAATGAAACGTTGCTTCAAGAATAATCCAAAATTTTACTCAAGGGACACAAATATCACTATGGATGATAAAATGTTTCAGAAACTTTTAGACGAGCTAACTTTTGCCAGTAAGGTTACGTTGGTGACTCCAATTCCCGACCAAGTTCCAACATCACCTGAGAAAGAATAAAAAATAAATATTTCTCAGGAAATATTTCCAATCCGAGTTACGGAGGTCCGGTAAAAGACCGGCTGGGACAAGTTGTTTGTAAAAAAATAAATTTTTCTTCCTTCTGACCACTTTACCCCCACCACCTCCTTATCCCCACCACTGGGCCGGGTACCTGGGGAACCGCCTGCACCCAAGTCAGTACGTCTTCGGACGCGGTGCTGTTCGGATCGCGTGTCGTTTGTCGCAATGTCGGGTGTTTGAAGAAATTATTCTTCGGCTCTAAGTCTCTCGGTGGGTAAGTAAAATATAAAAAATTATTTTTTTTTCAAGTGGGGCTGCTGGGACGGGTCAATGACCCCTGACGGATACATTAGGTCGAGAGTCTGATCGCTAGGGAATAAAAAAAATATTTTTTTGCACTTTTGTGGTTCCTCGAAAAATTTCAATTTCTCAGCAAAATTTGAGGATTCGCAAAAGTGCAAAAAAAATTTTTTTGTATTCTTGCATGACCTTGACCTAATTAACGTCAGTGACGTCATCTTGATGACGTCAGCGATAATGACGTCACCATGACGTCATTTATGTGACGTCGTGTGACGTCATATGACGTCATTAGTGACGTCATTAGTGACGTCATTGATGACGTCATCACTGCTGACGTCATCGTGATGACGTCACGTCCCAGCAGCCCTACTTTTACACTACTATGTGCACATGTTGGATTTTAAATCTGTTGTTTCCAAACGGAATTAAATAATGAGTTTTCTTATAAAAATTTAGATAAAAATTTTCTAATAAACATGAATAACAATTTTAATGGAGATAAAAGAAAACCAAAGTATCAAAACCAATATTTCAGTGTAAACAGTGGAGCAGGAAGGAGTGTATGGGGAAAATCATTCAGAATAGGCCTAAAGAATTTGACAAGGGTTGAGGAACGCTGGTGATGGATTCTCTTGGAGTTGTTTAACACATTACAATGATTTTGACTTACTAAGAGAAATTTATCCAACCCACGAGCATTCGAGCCAGTGTAAATTTGTTTCTGTAGGATGCAGATTCGTAGTTAGGTGCCTGGTTGTGTTCCAGTGTGGCAACTACTACGGCGGCGAGTGCTGCGGAGGCTACGGCTGTGAGAACGGTGCTTGCTCCCCTATTGGTAAGTGAACAAATTATAAGGAACAACGCCTGATTCACAGAATGGCACGTTTGAATTTTTTACTGTTCCGCTGATTAAGATATCTAACAACGTAGTGTTAAATTCATTCATTTCTTAGCAATGGCATTTAGTCTACAAACTTATGATACTTACTCATGTGATACTTGTGTCTTATCTGTTGAGCGACAACTGTAGCATGAAATGCGCCAATTAAAACTACAATTTACATTCAATTAAAATAACACTTACAAGATTGGGAGGTTTTGTTGGTTAGATTGTGAAAAGTGGCTGGCTCATCAATTCAACTCATCAAGCTATAAAAAGGCATACTAATAAAACAGATTACGGCTCCAAACTATACGGGGCCCACGTAATCTCTCTGGCAACCCATTGAAGATATTAATTGTTGAGTATGGATACCCTTTTTTTTGTACATATCAATCGGCATCGGGGCAGATCGAGATCTCAAGCATGTCGTGTATGCATGTGTGGTATGCTGGTCTACTTCCCTTGCCAACTTACGTATGTTATCATTGAAATGAATGAGACTGTTCAAGACATACATACAGTTAACAATTTAGATGTACATCTAGATCTGTAGAATAGGCCTACAGTGTTCACGGTGCCCTGAATAGGTAATCGTCCTCAAAAGTTTCAAGTGATGCAGAAGAAGGGCATCATGGACCGCCACAGAATGTCCCCATAGTTCAAGTCCGCAAATGACATGGCTCTGAAAGAGAGGGTGATAGATTGTAATCAGACACGGCTTGGTTATGAGACCTGAACCTAATACAGAATTTGGATACATGGTGTTTCCAGCTAGCCTAGGGTCAATTAAACCCCAAGGAGTGTTGATGGCTCCGTCACTCTGCATGCCAGGCCCTAATGAACATAACAAAGATTGAGTCTTTTCATGATATACCTTCAGATGGATGGAAGCTAACCACTCCACGACCTGATCCAGAAGGGTTTAAATCACCCCGCAGCCTTAATATATCGCTCCATCTACTGAGAAGAGTAGTATCAACCGCGAAATGTAATGTGTGGCCATTTAAATTCAGGCTATTGACCATGATCGTGAAGCGCAACCGACGAAGCACAGAGCCCTGCTGTACGCCATGATTGACATTTCCGGCCGCAGAAGAAGCTCCTACCAAGTTGTAATTTGTCTTTCATGTTTTATCTTCCATTACTTGGAGGGTCTTCAAAATTTAAGGAAACTTTTTATCATTATTTTAAACCACTAATACTAGTTCTAAAATATAAAGTTTTTTTATTTACAACATATGGTATATGTTTGTTAAAGGAAAAGGACGAGACGAGACTCTCTAAGGTTAATCGCAATTTAATTGAATAGAGGCGGTTACTAACATTAAATTTTGTGATCTACTAATTTGGAGGAAAGATTAAAAAAGAAATCAGATTATTTTTATTAATCAATGCAGTAACTTATCTTTGAGACATGACTTCAAAAAGACTTAAGAGCCGGATTTTGTTTCCAAATGTAGCATCTAAACTGTTGTACTCTATAAGAATGTGTTGAAATGTAAGAGTAAATTTACGTCATATTTATCCAACTCCTTTAAATAAAAGTATAATTGACGTCATATGTATCTTACTCCTTTCATGATAAGTATAGCAAAAACCGTTACTGGCAAGTTGTGAAATTATGTATGGAACGAGGAAAACCTAGTTTACCAACCAAGGTTGAAAATAACACAATACCTTAAGATTGGGACTTGTCAAATGGTAAGGACTAAATAATGTAAAAATGAAATAGTACTTTTCATATCCAGTACAGAAAGTGGCGTTTTCCCTTGCGTGCTCAAGTTTCATGGGTGAGGCGAAGCAGAGGGTTCAATAAAACTTTGTCCCAGTAACATTCCGGGCCAACTCAAATTTCTTAGAAAAACAGTAACACTCTGTCCCACTCGCTTTTACAGTTAGTTGATTAAAACAGCTAATGGAGTAACTTTTCGGCCCGAAGAAAATTTGACAAGGGTTGAGGAACGCAGCTCAGGTAGTAGTAAGAGCAGCTCTAGTCCGAGGGCCATGCGATCCATGGGGCCGCATATGGGGTACCGGTCTGGGAGGGTTGCAGATTAAAATTACTTGATAGTTACAAAAATTTACTCTTTGACAATCATATAGCCTATAAATTCGGTCGTGTGTATCAAAACAGGTCGAGACACAGAAATCGGGTGGAGGGTTTGGTCGGGATGGTAAAACTCCCGGAAGGCTTTTTCGTTTCGCCGTCGTCGCCGGCTGTAGGCCTATTTTGAGAGTCAGAACACAAGACAACGACGAAACAGCCGGGCCTGGCAAAACCACCATGTTAATTGATTTAATTGACTTTGAGTGAATAAATTCAAAGGGGACAACCCCGATTCACACGCTGGCACGATTTAAAATTTTAATATTCTGCTGATCAAGATATCTAACAACCTAGTGTCAAAAAACCACACACTAAAAATTTAAACGTGCCTGCTCATCAATCTGTCAAGTTACAATCCTCCAGTCAATTTGTCCTCCAGTTATTGTTCTTTGTCAGTTGTCAAAAGTTAAATTTATTTTCATTGGAAGTGATGCTATGTGCATTCTGTGTCCTAAGACATTGATTAATTAATGTACTTATTGGTTGATTAATTCCAAATAAGTACATTCACTTTTCCAACATTTATGTTTATTAACATTATTAAAATTCAGAGGGCAGGAAAATAACATTGGTTAATAATAGTATATTTCGTCACAAAGGCCAAAAATGGCTTTTTGCCAGCCTCGAGATCACTTTTCAAGCTCGCGATTTGTCGAGAACTTGAACCGATTGAGAGTAAACAAAACGTTTTAGGCCGAGTAAAGAATTATATTTTTCATCACATTTCCGTACTCTATGCAGTAAACTCTACAAAAATAAAAATTCAATAAAATAAAAAACTTCCAACCTCAAAATTATTTATTATTCATTTTTTTTTTTTTTGTTAAAAGGAGGTACGAAAACAGGATATTTTGATATAGTGTGTTAGTAATGAGTTTTTATATAAACTTAGGGGCTTTCACCCCTTCAGGCCACTAGTTATAATAATGTTTCAGAGGATAAATAGAGCAGGATGGATTTGCAATGAAATACTATCCTCCCAAATAGTTATTGAAGACCTGCCAAATATTTTTGTGACGAAGTGTTACTAGGGCGCAGGTAGAGAGTTGGACATCTGAGGAATTCGGGCCGAGATGTTACTGCAACGAAGTGTTACGACACGAAGCCGAGCATGTGAGAGTTAGTTTCATGTACGATTCGAAGCCGAAGCGAGCGAGGGAAGTTGGTTGCACGAGACGTGAGACAGCCCGCCAGAATTTGTGCTACATAAGGGCAGGTTGGCTCTATCTCGTGCTACATGGCGTGGATTAATCATTATAATGATATACAGTAAACTCATTACTAAAGTCTTCATTGCAAATTCAGGCTTTTAAACTGCCCATATGCAAAAAAATCCTGGCGGGCTCTCTCGTGTCTCGTGCAACCAACGTAAGAGTGAGGGAAAATCAGCTGACCATTTTCCCCTTGCTCTAAATTGGAGAGAGCTTGGGAAACAGTTATTTTCTTTGCCATCTATTGTTTTCGAAAATCCATTTTCTATAAAGAGGGATGAAAACCAGTTTTATAAATTTCCGATATTTTAGCATATAAAATACCCTATACCAGTAACTTTCTTAATTGAATTCAATTGAAATTAATAACCTTAAAAAGTCCCATCTGTCACTTTCCCTTTCACTCACAAGTTTTTAACAAGCTTTACGAGGAATAAAACTGCCATTTCAAGGGCAGCCATTCGTGGTTAAAAATACAATTATGAATTAGTTTCCTTCAAATCGTCACTCCCTCCAGTTAATGGAAGATATTACAAGCAAGATAAATCATACGTTTATAGATTATTTTATGTGTAATTGTACCATAGTTATTACTAATTATTTATGCCTTTTGAAAGATTTGTGTGAAAAATTGAAATTATTTCCCTGTTCCAGTGGAGTACGCCCTGGACTTCTACGGGCCGCCCCGAGTGAAGGGAGGATACGGAAACACCTTCTCCTACGGGCGATGATCGTCCACTTCTCCGGGGCAATGTGCCATCTTTGATAGGCTGTTAATAAATTATTGTATTAGTAAAGTTCTGTCAGTTTATTTGGTAGTTAGCAATAATCAAACCAATATAAGAAAATGGAAGTGAAGATATACTATGTGATTTAAGAATAATCTAAGATTAAAATTACATGACGTGTTTAATTTGCATAGTTATTATATTCAAACCATTAAAATCAAGTACAAAAATTTCACTATACAGAATAAAAACAAACGTTGAATTTAAAAACCACAATGTAATTTAAATTTTTGAAATAGCCAACTCTTTTTAAGCAATGTTTAAAAACTTAATTAATAAACATTAACAAGAAGTAATAATGTGGGTCTAGTTTTAACTATTATTTTTTATGACCTTTTTTAAGCAAGATATCAATTTGAATAATAATTTTTAAGTATACGGTACTCTTAATTTTATATAATTTAATAGGAACAGACCATGTTAGTATAAAAAGTTAAAATACATTAGGTCCTGTATTGTTTATTTTATGATCACACTATGCAACTTAAAGGGTCTGCAAATGAGACAGAGGAAGTTTTATTTAATATGAAACAATTTGAGCAAAAATATTTGAAAATCTTTTTGATTGTCAATTTAGAAACTGGTATGCCCATTATGGAAGAATATCGTATATTTTAATGAAAATATTTTTTACTAATTCACCAATAAATCCTATACGACTATGAATATTCGTACTATATTCGTTCATATTCATTATGAATGTCGGTATTACATTCGTTCATATTCCTTACGGATTTGAATATTCGTATAATATTCGTTCATATTCCTAACCAATATAAAATTTCATCCCAAACATTCAAAGAATTAAAATTCTATAAATCATGAATGAGCTCATTTACTATACATTGCATTGTTAAAATAATGGATAGTCTTCATGCAAATAGAATAGGGCCTACTATTCTTCAGTAAAAAATGAACAGTGCCACAGCAAATACTGTATCTTAAATTTAATATTTTTTATAAAACTATTTTTTTGCTCCTGTGTGTTGTTAAAAATGCATTTTCCTTAATACAAAACTCTGGAATATTGTTTAGTGTAGTGAAAGTAGTACTGCAAATGGCACGTAGTATTCAATTATTTTATTTGTATACTCAAAGTGAGTTTTATAAACAATGAAAACTTTGTTTCACAAAGATAACGTTAACCTTTCATATTAATATGAATACTGTTCCACTTTAAGAGGTACGAGGCTGATATACCGATATGTAATTTACGACTTTAGGGCGGACTTGGCAGATAAAACAACTTCCACGAGCACAAAGCAAATAAATTCAGACCTACGGAAGCACACATTCAGATGATAAGGAAAGCCCGTATAAAATTGAACAAACAATCATAAAACTATTTGTAAGGTTTACAGTTCGAGCACAGCAGTCAACAGCAGCAGCAGTCATGAAGTCGTGTTTGTTGTGTATCGGTGAGTTGACCCAATCATAATACGGCATTAGTAATAGCAAATCTTAATCGTTTATATAATCCTTATTCCCAGAAATTAAATCCCCATAATAGTTTTAATTTCACCTGCGAATGTGTACTAACTAAATATTGCCTGATGGAAAAACGGTCACCAAATGTTGGGTGACAAAATAAATGTGAAAATTAAATAAAAAATATTTAGTTTATAAATAAAGTATATTAATGAAATAATTGATGGATATATTGCGTGTTAACTGACTGGCGCGCTTAAAAAAATTTGAATAAAAGTGAATAAAACACCCTTAAGTAGGTGGTCGCCTCTAACATTTTTTTGTGATAACTAAGTAAAATCTCGATTCTTCAAGATTTTTGTGTCCCTACGAACTACAAAAATTGCTAAATTATTTACAATGTGGTACTTTTTCCTTCGCTTCACAATCTTGACAAAATTCAGGATGGATACAAGTATAATAATAGGAACATTTTAAAACTTGATTTACTAGGGAAGTTTTTGTTATTATATTATTAATGTTCCATAAATTCAGCTTAAAAACTTCACTCTTTAGAAAAACTCCCAGAAACCACGTTTGTCAAAATCAGCTGATATTGTCAGACTAAGGCCCATTCTAAACAGACGGTAATACCGCAGCGTTCGGCGTTACTTTTAACGCGCTCCGTAAACGTACCGTAAACCCCATCTCATAGTAACTATAAACTTCCGTATATCTTCCGTATCTATAAGTACCGGTTGAAAACTTCCGGTTGAAATCTACACTTATTTAATACGCTAAGGGTTTTTTTTTTGTCCTAAGAACTCCTCCTACAATTTTCAACCGATTTTCAAGTTTTTGGTGTCGTTGGATAGGGCTTGGTCTGTAGTTGTTTCCGCCAAAAACTGGTGAGAATCTGACGGAAAATAAAGGCGTTATCCACCATTGAAATCTCAAAATTTCCCATTTAAATAACATTGGGATTGAATAAAGAATTTTAAACATCTGTTAATAATCAGCTGTAAATACGTGTAGTTTTGGTGATTGCAGATATTCACAATATTGGATTGGTCGGACGTCAATGATTTAGAGATAAAAGTAACATTTGTATTGTATTAAAGTAAATTGCTCGATTTGGAGCAACACATTTACTAGTAATATAAATTCTGTTAAAACTTTGCACTCAGTAAAAATTTTTAGTTGATCAGATGTTTTACTTTTTATTTATCAAACGTTTGATTTAATTAACAAATTGATTCACTTTTCTGTTTATTTTTTTTAAAAATTGAATTAATTTTCGTGGTTTGGGACGAATTATTTATCTTAGAAAGACATTAAAGTATGTATAGCATGACCTTATATAAATTTATAAAACTTATTTAGGAGATTTGCTTCTAGCTTAGGCAAAAAAGGTCAAATTTTACATTCTTTTATTGTAATTTTGTTCATTGGGTCTTATTACATAAGAAGAAGAATGCAATATAAATTAATAATTCAAGGTTAAAAATGCCCGAAATTTTTTTTTTGTGATTTTTGGAGTGAAAAGTGGCATAATTCTATATTTTCGGTTATGTATGTATATTGTTTACCTTTGTAAGATAAATAGTTTTATGAAATAAAGCTGTGTAAATACGTGTATAATAAAACTACTTGTCACTTGTAAGAAAACCCAAATTTAGCCCAAATTTTTAAAGAAAAACTTTGTTCTGTTCAAATGTTATTTTTTTGGTGTTTTTTCGGATTAAAATTGATTAATCTCAGTAGCTACTGGTTGGATGTTGTTGAAATTCTTATCAATTTCTCTTCACATATGTAGCTAACAACTAGGTAGTTGTATACCTGAAACCTTCATGGGTAAAAAATAAAAATAATTTTGTAAAAACAGATTTTTAATTTTGATAAAATTAATTTAAAGAACTAAATCAAATTTATTCCATCTAAAATTTTAGTAGGCCATTTGCTATTTCAGGTACGCTAATGGAAAATCATTGAAATGCTGCAAATACCTTTAGAGTTATATCGCTTAGAAAAGAATTTTGAAACTTCACCGAAAATTTTAGTTTTAATTTTTTTAACTTAAAACTTTAAAATGTTATTTTTTATTTTTACATATTTGATAGCATGTCCTGCATAATAAAGAAATGATACAAGACATTTTTCCAATAATAAAAAAATCCACCCCAGTTAGAAGCAAATCCCCTTGAAATTCCCCCTTATTAGACGTTATTGTCAAGGGCAAAATGATAGCATATGTACAGCCATATACAATTTAAAAATTTAATTGTCGTAGAATTGGTTGGTTTTTATGTACTGACCCACAAAAGGTCAAATATTCCATGAGATATTGTGATTATTTTTTCATGGTATCCTCCTTATTGTAATTTTTCGTTTGTTCGCGGAGGTTTTTCCCAACACAGTAAATTTGTGGAGATTAGATTTATAAAATTTTGTTGATTTTTGGGCAAAACTCGCCTGATTTTTATCCCATGTGCATGTGTTTTGTGCATGTGTTTTTGACGATTGGATATACACCACTACTGGGATAAAAATCAGGTGAGTGTTGCCCAAAAATCAACAAAATCGTATAAGATTCCCTCACCAAAAATCATGTCATTTAGAAATAATAAGAGATTAGGTTTGCGGCATTATTCCATAGTAATTAAGTAGCCCTGTATATTCGCGCATTTTAAAGTGAATATGACTGAAGGGTGAATGCTATGGGTCAAGTGAGGTATAGCTTTGTTACTGACAAAGATCAGCTGATTTAAATGTTAGGTTCATTCATTTAGCCCAATGACCAAAGTGAGCTTGGCGAAGTTTCGAACCTTCAAAAAGCTATTAACATTAATCACAATCGATCCGGCAACCTTTAGATCCAGCAGAGTGCATAGGCGTCATTTCAGCATTCTGATTGGGGGGGGGGGGGGGCAAGATTTTCATAAGGTCATACCCCCACCCCCCTTCCTCCAAATACGACAAACATCTTAAATTTCGCTAATAACTGTTAAAAAGTTAATTAAGTTTACAATGTGACACTAAGCTGTCCATAAACTGTGAACTTATAATATTATCTCACAAACCCATGAAAACACATGAAACCAATACCCTAATGCATGTGAAATTTGATTGTATAACATGTTTCTATATAGCCAAGAAGGTCATTATTCTTTGGGAACTGCCAGTGGTTACTGTGATGTAAAACACCTTAAGAAATTTAATGGATTTAATTGGTAAATGGTTGCTAAATCGTTGAAATAAAAATACAAAAAACATCATTTTATAACTATTTAGTTATTTTTATTGTATATTATTTACAACTCAAAAAATTTACAGTCGGATACATACTAAAACTCTATAGTCCTACATATGGTAAAACACATTGTTTTATCTTTATCAAAAATTATTTTTTGACAAAGCACCTTTGCAGTCTTTCGTATAATGGACAAAAATATCATTTAACTATTGTTGGTTAGTATCAATACAGCCACGGTATACATTGCCCATTACATTAGGCCTACCTAAATTGCTATTGAGGACAAGAAAGGTAAAAAATTACTTATAATCAAAAAAAGATAAGTAATGATTTACAAAAACATCTATATCTATACATATTTAATACGTGATACGGGTTTTTGTACAAGGAACTCCTCCCACGATTTTCAATAAATTGTAATGATTTTAGTGGCATTGGATAGAGCTCGGCGTTA
Source organism: Neoaliturus tenellus (assembly GCA_030545055.2). NCBI lineage: Eukaryota > Metazoa > Arthropoda > Insecta > Hemiptera > Cicadellidae > Neoaliturus > Neoaliturus tenellus. Next base: position 77,372,456 of record CM061532.1, read on the forward strand.
AGTTGTTTCTAAAGTAAATTGGTAAATTATCAATTTAAAAAGAGGGGACCTACCAGTCCTTAAATTTCGTAATTTTCCCATTTAATTACCCATCAGTAAGGAAATTTATTTATTTTCAAGTAAACAGCTGTAAAGTGTAAACATCGGACATAAGCGAAAGTAATATATATCTACCTTTTCACACAAAAGAGGTTATATTTAACCAAGGCAAGGCAAGGCTCCGGTTTACCTGAGCCCGAACGACGTTACCGAATGCCGCCTTGCGGCCGTAGCGCTAGGCGAGTTTGATGGCTGCAGAGGTTTACGGGAATCGTGCTTTAAAAGTAAATAATTAAGGTAGAGATAGACTCTTAACTTTTTCTAAAAGTAGAAAGACGGATCTCGTCTTCCCTGGTTTTAGAATTTTTAAATAAAATTTCTAATTTCAGCTATAACCGTCTAAAATCATCTGCATTTCTCGATTTTTAACTTAAGTTTTCTATTAGTTTTGATGAAATAATTTACAAAGTGCACCAAAGGAAATTTAGCAACGTCATACTTCTTTGATATGACACCTTAGTTATAGCTCTGGACCGCATTTAGCAGATAACACAGCTCTAAAAAACCATGTATTTGCATAGAGAAAAACAGATGATTTTATAAAGTTATAGTTGAAATTAGAAGTTTTATAAAAAATTCTTAAACCAGAGAAGACGAGATCCGTCTTTTGACTTTTAGAAAAAATTAAGAACCAATCTCTACCTTAGTTGGTTAGTTTTAAAATACGATTCCCGTAAACCTCTGCAGCCAAAACTTGCCTAGCGCTGTGGCCGCGGCCGCGGCCGCGAGGCGGCAGGTAGACCGGAGTATGCATGCGGAAAATATTTAAAAGAAAGTTGGGGTCGTTTCACAAATTTTAGTGTAAAGGGTTCTGAATTGTATATTGAAAGAAGTTTAATTGTGGCAGTGGCACTGGTTGCCGGACACTTTATCGATTAGGGACTTTGAAGCGCGTAAGACGCTATATTATAGATAGTAGGCCCTAAGCTATGCAAAAGACCAAGGTATCCTGGTAACAATGGCAAAGTGTATGTAGGCCCACAAAAAATGTTTACCAATAGTTGTTAAAGAAAATGAAAATTTCTCTGTTGTAGGAAATAAATGTTTTATCACTATAGTAACAAAAATTCTCGATTTTGTACAACATGTAGCCTACAGCCTACACTAGTTATTGCATTACCCTAATTCACTGTATTTCTTGATCAAGCATAAGAAGACGTTAGTTCAGTTAACTGACCATGCCAAATTAAGCCGTCTATTTCTCCGCGAATCAAAGTCATTTATTATACTTTTGTAGTGTCGATTTCAACATATATTTCTATTGCCAAAAGCCCCAGAGAACACAACCTTTGTTGACCGATGGTGTTTCTACAATACATTAAACAAAATTTAAAACTTCATAACACATCTGTCTCATTATTCACTTGACGTTGTTGTTGTCCAGCTTTCAGACCCGCGCATGCGCCTTTTGAATTAAACCATAGATTTAGGCCCTAAGCATACTAATCATACTCCTTGGGGAGTATGCTTAATCTATGATTAAACTGATACTGCTGTCTGCCTCTAAGCTGCGCTACCTGATACATTGGCGTTATTTCTGTAGCAGGAAGGAATTCTAATGAACGGTCATAATGCTTAACAACTCAACAGACGTGAGATGGGACTTCCTGCCAAAGATGACGATTGCAGATTGAGTTAATTTAAGATCTTTACGTAAATAAGCAGACATTTTGTTAAAGACTGATTCAAAAGTTTATAATTGTTCATAACACATAATTGTTCAATCACAACTAATAAAACATCGCCATCAGTATTTTGACAGTCAAGATTTTCCTTTTTATTCAGATTTAAGCTTGGATTCACTATACTGTATGTATTGTGTGTTTGCAGGACTGGTCTCCGCCATCCTGATGACCGCCCAGGCGGTCCCTTACCCAGGACCCAACCCGTACCCCGCCCCCGCCCCCGGCCCCATGCCCTCCCCCTTCGCCACCGCCTACCCCGAGCCCAGCTGCTGTGGAGTCGGACAGGTAACCCCCGCATCCACTGTAGGCCTATATAAGAGTACAGCTTGTCCCCGTTAATGTTTACCCGATAAACAAGTCTGTAGCAAACTATTTTGTCTTTTTAACTTTTCAAAAGAGTAAACATTTTGCCCACTAGCTCTGACGGCAGCTGCCAGAGTTCCAATTAACTTGAAACCATCCATGATTTCCCTTGTTTTTTGATTACTGTTTATAAAATATTGTATCTAAATAAAAGCATAATTAAAAATTTGATTACTTTCAAATACAAGTTGATCTATTTTACTTCATTACCATATAATAATAAAATTTATTGCATGATAATAAATTGCGTTGCAAAATTCATAATTTGTTATATAAATAATTTAAAAGTAACAACCTATACTAATAATAATGGTGTTCATTTTTCATGTAATAAATTTTTTCATTACACCTTAAATTTTAAATAATGCATCTTTCAATACAATTAATTTTCTTCTTAAAAAATTATAATATCCGTTTCATATTTTAAATATTCTGACAAAATGTGGGGTTTTTTAAAATTTAATTCCTGGTGCAGTAATGTAAATGACGTTGGAATAATTTTATATTATTTTGAGGAATATAGGGTAAGATTTATTTCACAATTGTGAACTTAAAAATGTTTCCAATTAATTATTGTTTACAAATAACAAATATTCATACATATATAATGATGGAAATTTCATAAGTTTATTAATTTTGAATATATCTTTGCAAGGAAAATGTCTTGGTGTTTTAAAGATAAATCTTATTGCCAATTTTTGTGAAATAAATATTTGATTGCATCCTCATGTAGAATGCTTATTCCATATTTCATTTGAGGATAAAATAAACCATAATAAGCAGATACCATTAATTGGAGATATTAGAAAAGGTTACGGCAAATAATCAATTTCCAATGATAAAATTGATCCACGAGAAATTGAAAAACATTCGTAGCTTACTTAACAAAAATATAATATTGACCATTTTTTAAACTTCCATTGAATATAAATGTAAGATTGATTAAGCTTAGGTCATCAATCATGTAGGCAAAAGAGTTTAGCTACATTGTTGACCCTGTAGTTCTAAACAACTGAACCATAAATCAAGCCATATTATAAAATTCGGGCAACTGAAGTGAATTTGGCAGTCTCTTCAACAGCTACTCGTATAATTACTATTATTATTTTTAATGGCTATTTAGTACCAGGTTAACCGAGCCTTGCTCGTTGTTTTTTTTGTTATAGTGTCATGGTAATAACGCTACTAAATTTCCACTAACAACCAACAATACATCTTCAAAGTTAACAGCTTTATCAAAAAAACTGCTTAACATTAATGTTGCTTTGTTTTTGTATGTCTTTTGTTGTCATTTCGTTACCAAAATAGCAATCCATTAGACCAATGTTAAAAACTATGATTTTTAAACTTAAATTTAGACGAAATTCGATTTTTCCTGATATTGAAATTGTTTCTAAACTTATTTTTGGGCCAAAATACTCTTAAATGTAAAGTTTAAGCAAAATCTACGCGCTAGATTTCGAGATCATGGAACACACATCCCTTCAGACATTGCTTGTATTATAGTATAGAATACTTAATATATATTTATTAGAATAATTAAGAAATTAAAAAGGAGGAAAGGGTCTTATTAACCAAAAGTGAAAAGGGAATATTTTAACTTCTTTCACATTGAATTAGAAATTTTAATCCTAATTGTAATGCTGTAGGTAAACACTCTTAGATCTCCTCAAATAAACAAACCCTTTCGGTGCCAAAACTAATTTAGTGATTAACTTTGATTTTTTTTGATGCCATGAAATAAATCATCTCAAAGAATGCTAACAATAAGATATGCCATTAAAAAAGAAAACAAATTACTCTGTATATTTTAAAAACGGGTTTTGTCATAATAATTAAAGAAGTTATAATTCAAGGGATTCCTCACGATACACGAGTAAACTGGTGAGAATGCAATTTTTATTTTTCAATATCAAATGTTATGGTATGTTTTTTTTTTATTTAATATTTTTAACAATTATGTAATTGTCTAGGCTTGCGGCCTCGGCCTGTGCGGCTGCTGCGGCGGCTCCAAGTGCGAGAACGGCGCCTGTAACCCCATCAGTAAGTGACGTCTCGGTTTTGGGACATTTCTGGGTACAGAGTGTAAGAGAGATATAGATACAATACACCTTTACTTGAGGTTAAATCACTTTTTGCACTGAAAACCATTGAAAATCTCTGGATACTAAAAAACAACAATTCATATTCAATTTCCCATTTTATCTTCAAGGAAGGGTGTTAACTTGTAAACAATTATTTTTGAGGAAACTTGTTTTCCATATTCTTTGCTGTAAAAGTGTTATAAGGATGCAAATATTTTGTCACTTAGGGGGTTTCTTTTATTGGTGTTTTAATCGAAATGGGGTTCATATATAATCATTCGAGATGTTGTTGAGCACAAACGATATTTTCCTTTAGTTACTTAATTATAAAAAAAATATATACGCCGTTGGACATATAATTTTATAACTAAAAACATTATAATTTTTTTATGTAAACAATTCTTCTAGGTTTCTTTAGTATATTTTTGTAGGAGGCTTGCGATCTCCTTAAGGCTGAGCAAGGAAATACAATATTTACCATTGTTGTCTAAAACTTTTACTGTCACATAAATGGAACTATTATAGAGTGGGGAGAATATAAAACTATATTAAAAACAAAAATTTTCATTCTTAAGATATGGAGACATATTTGGAAGGTAGTTTAGTGACTATACTCTAGTTTTTATCCTTTTCAACTTCTCTTAAGAATTGTGTTAACTGATTTCTATTTGGAAACTGGTGTATTACGTTATGTATAACCAAACACCACAACAATCCAAATCACGAAAACGATCTTTATCACATTGATTTCCTCCATGTAATGAGTTTCAAAGTAGTAGTCATATGAACTGTCTTCAAGAGCATCAACTCCTAAATAGTATCAAGTCGCGTCTATATGATTTTAATTAAATAATAAAATACAGTGCACGACTAAACTATCTCATTATATCACACTGGCAATTTATTCAAACCATCCATAAAAATTGTACATGTCAAATGACCAACTAGAAAAATAAGCCATCATCAAGTTTTCATTACGGAAAATGTTTTCCTACCCATGATAATATCTCAATCTCAAGTTTTGTATAATTTACCACAATGGCTAAGAGCTTTTAATCTCTTCTCGAAAGATAAACCCCAATTAAAACTGATGGTAAAAGAGCTATCCCATGTAGAGCCATCAACTTTGTAAATTAACTTATTTCTGTTTATAAATGATTTAATATAAAACTTCATTTCTTATTAACCAAGAGTTTAACTCACAGAGTTATATTCCTTTTATTAGTTGTTAGTAGTACAATAGTCAAACATGAATATTATTATGTAATGCCCATAAAAACAAATGTAAACAAATGCCCATAAAACTTGGGAAAGAGAAGAGTAACCTAATTTGTCAGAGCATCATGGAATCAACGTGATAAAAATTACACTTAACATTCGTTCCCCAATAAATGAGCTGTATAAAATCACATTAAAAAAGTCAAAACTGTGTCTCACAATATAATTTAAAATATACTTTAGTATTCCATCTTTATTCTATTTGTTGTTGTTATAATTGGTGGATAAGGAGACCCCGGCCAAACCGCTAAGCACGTCTACATCTGATGGGCATTTTGAGCAAGTCCCCGGAAGGATGGGATATTGAAGGAAGAGAAAGGGACATCAGACGGCCCCCTGACCATTCCGAAGGCCACTCTCGTGGTCCTGTGACAACTGAATTTCAGGCTCAAACAGGCGGTCTAAACGGCCAACTAACCGACTGTCCATTCATGTTCCAGGGGTGTCTCCATGCCTGAATCATGTACTTAGCCCCCCCCGCTGTCTAGATAATGAATGGATGGATCATGAAGGAAGGGAAATTGTCATAGTGGACAGCCAAAACACTTACCACATGTTAAGACAACTTATTTTGCTGTACCCAATGTCAACTTCGCAGCTAGTATAAACCAGTTTGAAACTTGTTCTGGGATATTCTATTCGTATCTTGCATAGTTGGTTAAAACATGTTGATAAAGATTTTAGTTAATAACAAACTGATGTGTTGCAGTCCCCTACGCCGACGGTTTCTACGGTGCTCCCAGGATATACGGAGGATACGGAAACACCTTCTCATACGGCCGTTAAGCACCATCTCGTCATTCTACTCATCCTATTAGTTTTTTATACAAATTCAAAACAGCTTTGATATTTTTATTTATTATATATAATAAACACTCTCTTTATAAACGATATGTTTCTTATCCGCTACAAAATATATTTCCTTAACCAGTAAACAATTCAAGTAAATCTATAAGTGATAAACCCTTGAAGACCAACTTTGCAACACACATACTTACGTACCAGAGGAATTGTGACAGAGGAATTCTTCTTAAATTTACCAAAAATTAAAGATTTTATGAAAAATAAAAATAAAACAACGGAAACAAATTAACTTGGTTATATTATATCGTATAATGTTTTCTTAACAGTGACATATAACAAGAAAAAATAAAATATATCAAAAACTTGCAGACTATTTTTTATCCTACAAATGTTTCGGAAAATAAAGTACATTAGAAGTGTTTAAAAATTAGTACTTCAACATATATTAGCTCTAAATTTGTGACAGAGGAATTCTTCTTAAATTTACAAAAAATTAAAGATTTTATGAAAAATTAAAATAAAACAACGGAAACAAATTAACTTGGTTATTTGAAGTCCTCATTCAAGAAGACAATAAAATAGTATGCAATTAAATAATATCTCTATTACAGGGGAAGTCTTGATTCTATAGTTAGTATTTTCTTAATTAATTTAACTAGAACATTTTGCAAATTCGTAATTAACAAATTATTACTGACTATCAAAAGCTATTGGGAGTCAGCTTAACAGGAGTCACAAGAAAACTCTTAATATAAGCTTTCTTAATAAGGTTGATATAAATTATGCACATTAAATTAAAGGTTTCAATTATTGGGGTATCTTTAATGCCGAAAATCCAACCCCAAAAGCATAAGCCATCTTGGACTGGCTGAGTTTTAAACTTATTGTACTTGCAATTAAAATAAACATTAAAGGAAAAAAAAACATCCTAAATATTATTGGACATATCAGAATTTAGTCTGGTTTGTGGTGCAGTATACTGCTTCGAACTCAAAAAGCCTTAACATTAATGAAGTTGAATGCAGTTTCACCCAAGACTCCATCTAAGGTACATCTCAAAAGTAGTCTATTAGAAAATTCAAATTCAAAGAAATATGCCCACACACCCAAGCTCAAAAAGTAGAATATTGTTACAGTTTTGCACTTAGAAATGTTAGCAATCATTTATGAAAAGTTTAGTTCCTGACATTTTCATCTAGGTTTTGCATTCTTTTAAGGTCGGGTTTGCAGCATTTCGTTACTAAGTGAGACCTTTAATTAAAGGTACATTTTAAAGTATTTTACATTATTGACCCTTATATAAAATTTAAGACCCTTTATGAGGGGTTGACCATTAATAGAGCTAGAACTTCAGAAAAAAATATTTATAGCTCAGCACTGAATTTAGAGTTTCAAACTTTTTGTTTGATAAACAAAATTATTCCGTCACCAGACTTTTCATCATATCTGTTTATGATTTTTATAGATTAAATTCCTTTAAGTCTGTATAAGATCTATGAAAGTGTAGGGTTATAAGGAGCTTTTGAAGAGGAGCCATAGAGTTGGCACCATTCGCCCTTTCCTTTTCCTTTTCGCACCTTTTAAAACCTCATTAAAATGTTTTGAAACCAAGCCAATGTTCATTAATATCAAAGCCAACAACTATGGTGGGTATCCCACTTTGTTTGAAATTATTCTCTCCTACGTTTCCGTTTAAAGGCAGGAGCAGTGTATTAGTTGATGTTTTATACAAGGTCAAATGTATGAAAATGGAAAAGAGGGATTCCACATTTACTCATTGAGGGGCCCCGATGGCTTGTAGGTTGACATTGGCCAACCCGGCCCACTTGCCATATAACAATGTAAGCTAATTTGCAACTATTGATGTAGAATGCAGGAGACTGTCATAAAGATGAACAGGTCTGGACTCAAAGTTCAAATATAATATAACATTTTTGCTTCTACGAGTGGATTTGACTTAAACAATTATGAGTATAAAAGATCCACAAAGGTTCTTTTATGCACTTCAATCCTGACTTTTTGTAAGTATGAAATTATATGTAATGAGTAGTCGTAAAAAAAAAATAAATAAAATTATGAGAACACTTTATAAAAACTTGTAGGTTATTTTCAAAAATACAATATGGTTAATCGCAAGATCCATTATTTTAAATAATTATAGAAAAACATATTTCGGAGTCAGAACTGATTGTACAGTGGACCCTCTCTTAACCGGCCCCCTCTTTAACCAGCCTACGCTGTCAGTAAACAACTTATTTTTAACGGACTTCACTTTATAATATTAAAAATGGTATTTTTATCATTCTGCACGAAATCAGCCTGTTTTTTGTTCTCTCAATAGTACCAAAAGCGTTTCTTTTTTGTCCTATTACTGAAAAATCATCTGGAGAATTTTTTAGGGTCCTAGGACTAAAAAGTCAGCTGTTTGCTAATTATATTATCATTGAGTTATTGATGTTGAGGAGCAGAATTTTGAAATTCAAACGTTATGAAGAGCATTGTTTGTAAATAACAGAAATGTAAACACTGCATATTACTTACATTGTAAATATAACCTCGAAAATACAACTTTATAGTTAATATTTTTAATGATCAAAAGTCTAATTTTGCATTATGATAAAAAACGTTGTTCATCACTCGGAGCAAAAGTGTCTTTTTGATGCTTAATCGTTTTTAAAAACTCGATTACACACCAAAAAGACCCACTTTTGCTCCTAGTGATGAAAACTACTATTTTGATGCTTAATCGTTTTTAAAAACTCGGCTGCGCCTCGTTTTTAAAACACGATTACGCACCAAAAAGACCCACTTTTTCTCCTAGTGATGAAAACTACTATTTTGATGCTTAATCGTTTTTGAAAACTCGGCTGCGCCTCGTTTTTAAAACACGATTGCGCACCAAAAAGACCCACTTTTGCTCCTAGTGATTAAAACTACTATTATAATCAGTCATTATATTTATTTTGTTCATAATTTTGTTTATATGACAATTTATAGCCAATGTTATGTTCTTAAAGTTTATTCCGATATAAATAAAAATAATGGATTTAATTTTTTACAATTTAAATCGTTTTATCAGATTGTGTTTTACAAAAATTAGATATGGAATTTGTTTACACCTGTTTTACAAAAAAGGAATTTATTTTAAAATTTATACAATCAAAAACGTATATTTATGCTCAAGCATACGAGTATTATTCAGCAAGTCTTTTAAACCGGCAAGTTATCTGCTACCCGGTAGTGTGGTAATTATATGACTGGTTAAAAGGGGGTTTATTATTAGATATACCAGGTGTCCCAGACCACCCGTACACCCCGTTTAAAATTTACAGAATTAATTTTCAACTAAAAGCAATTGTGACATTATAGTTAAACGCTCTACGCTTGTCATTAATTTTAAATGTAATTTAAACCTTTCCAGACCGGAAGTCACTAATTTTAAATAAACCCCCATTTTTATGATATTTTTGGATTCTACACTAAAGTCTTTTGACGACTTTACAATTTGATTTGTACCCAAAATCCTGACGGTTTACTAGATAATGGCGATTGAAATTTAGACTTTTTCCTTAAGAATAACAAGGGAAAAATTTTCAGTTACTTTATCTTTGAACATTTTTTTGTTTCATGTTGGTTAAACAAACATATCCCAGCTCAAAAATGTCCTATACTCTGATTTTAAATATTTTGCCATCATAAATCATTTTGGTTTGTAATGAATTATTTAATTTGTTCCAACTATTTAAAAGATGACGGAAATTATTAAAACTGTAAGGAAAAGTAAAACTAATTAGGTAATAATCGATATTTTACAATGGAATATTACTTCAGGTGAGGTTCTAAGACATTTTCATGCTTGGCCAGTTCTGTTTACTTAAAATGTCCCAAGATAATGGATAAAAAATTTTTCTTATGTTATTTTTATGGGGGAAAAAATTGTTAACCACCATTATCTCGTAAACCGTTAGGATTAGGGGTACAAATTAAATTGTAAAAGTGTGTTAAATTACGGGAAATCTAAAAAATAAATAAAAAGTAAGGGGTTGTATTTAAAATTAACTACTTCCGGTCTGAATATGTTACTTCTGGTTTACATTGTACATTGAAATTAGTGTCAATCGAGAGAGCGTAACCGGTTTACATACAATAGCACAATTAGTTTTAGTGAAGAATTATTCATTTAAATTTTAAAAGGGGTGTACGGGTAGTCTGGGACACCCGGCATAGATTTTTGTACTGGACAATCTTCGAATTTATTGAACATGCAGTTTAGTAACATTTTATTTCTTTGTATTCTTAATAATAAGTTATATAGTTGGATATTAAAATGCAGAGGTTATAGAAGATAACTCATAAAAAAATACCACCACAATAAAAAAGTCTATGAAAAGAAAAATCTAAAATTTGTTTTCAATGAGCTGTTGATAATTTGCAATTTGAAATTCTGAAAAGAACAATTTATAATTCTAAAAAAACTGATACAGAACTAGTACAAACGTACTACTATATTAGGCAGAATATCTCTTAAAGTCAAAACGATATGGGATCGTCAAAATGTCGGTAATTTGCAAGGAAGATATTCTACATTTTCGACACCAAGATGTCGTTTAAGGATCAGTCGTTTTACTAATTAAGGCACAATACTATAAGTTGGAGTGATTAACGCAATTTTTTTCTCTCAACAGCAATTTTGCCATTCCTTTCAATATAAATTTTGGAAACTCTTTTTTTTGTAAAACAAAACCTTAGTAAATTTCAAGACATCTCACATACCTGTATCCCCCCGTCGCTGCATAAGTAACTAATAAATTCCTAAACATTCAACCTACCTTTTTTAACACCATATCTTTATAAGACGGCATAAAACTCTATAACAATCCTCCACGTAAGCTGAAGTTGGAGGCTGATCACTCAAAATTCAGGAATGCAATGAAATCAATTTTAATTGAAAGAAACATGTTACAGCATCGGAGAGTTTCTAGTTGGCGGGAAAAAAGATTTTAAATTTATATAATAGAAGGAATTTCTTATTTATGTTATGTCAACTTTATATAGAATGAGGAAAAATGACGTATACTCGAATTGTATTATTGAAATTGCTAATGCAAATTGTAATAGACTATTTGTGAAATCTGGCAATAAATGACTGATGACTTAATAACTGTGCGTTCACTGCTGGCTTCATAAGTTAAGCTGTGGCTGCCACCACCTCCGCCTGGTTATGTGGTTTCAATAGAGACGATAGGATGAAATGAAAACCTTTTGTCAGTGATTGGTCTGCTAAAAATGTTAATTTGAATGCTAGTTAGTCAAATAAATGCGACAAAATAACTTATGTATACTATTAATATGCTAAACAAGTACTGACACAAAAATGATTAAAAAGGACAGACGTTTTAAACTCTACCATTAAGCTTGCGTGTAATTCATGTTTTACAATTAAAACAATTTTAAGTTTTGATACCAGTAAGAATACTTTTTGTGTTAGTTATATTTGACTAGGTAATGCCGTTGACTACAATACCTTCACACATTTTGTGTGCGTGAGTATCAGCAGGCGTGTGCCAAACAGACATGGCTGTGAGTGTGCATTTAATTTGATATGAGGCAATATTCAGTCACGTGGTAGATGGAACATTGAAACCAAACAAGTGAAGAAGGGTTTGACTTTAATAGAAGTAAAAGTATCGAGCTAAACTATTGGTCTGTTATGAATATTTAAAGTTTACTATTGTAAGGTTCACGAAAATAGTTCGATGCAATTTAGAAATAGAACAGATCAATAATCAAGAATCAAGAACGTTTATTTGTCATGAAACCATACAAATAGCATTGACAAATCGTCAGTTGGTTGTTGGTTTCAACATACAACAATAGTAATAAATGTAATTAAAATAAAATCACACCTTTAACTAAAAAGTATTCTTATCTGCTAAAAACTCCTGGACGCTGTAGTATTCCTTGAGGATTAAAAATGATTTTAATTTGCTTCTGAACCTGTTCTCCTCTGTCTCTTTTTTTAATTTCTGAGGGCAATGCATTGGAGAGCTTAACAAAACTGTAAAAAGACTGGTTTTGTTTTGTTTCTTAAGTGGTGTTGTGATGAGGTATGGATAAAGTGTCTCTCTCTAAGTCTGTAGAGATCGTTACTACAAAATTGAAATAAATGGCTATTTTTTAATGTAAAATGAAATACTTTTATAAATGTACAGTGAGAAGAATGTGAGTAGTTTATTGTCTGAAAATACCCCTCTACATGAATCAGTTGATCTCAGATGGTGTGCCCCCCCTCATCCCTCTCTCACCTTACAATGTTGTCATTCGTGCCATTGGCACTTATTGTTCTAAGTGCCATTTGTAAAATCTTATAAAAATTCATTTCTTGATACATTTGGCAACAATGCATCAACTCTCATCCGACTATTTCATGAACCTTACTACTGTAAGGTACACAGTAAGGTACACTGTAAGGTACTGTAATAGTTCACATAGAACATGGCTGATGTGAAATAAAAGATGATCTCACAACGCGAGGTCAAAGTAGCCTACTCCGTTATAATATTATGGACAGGCAAAATCTCGAATATTGTATAAAAATTATTCAATAATAAAACATAAAATTATTGACAGATGGAAACTATAATCAGTATACATTTTTTAATGATTGATTAATATTAACAGTAAAACAGTTGCATCTCTACTGTACTTTGGAGATTTTACTTTATCGACAGATATTCAACTGGCATGTTTTTCAAAGCAATGCGATTGTAATCAAGATGTAATATAAGATAGAGCACAATTAGTTGAGGAACAGGCAGCGACTGTAGCTCAGTGGTAGAGCTCTGGATCATCACCAGCGGGCCCGGGTTCAACTCCCGGGTCGGGGACAAAAAGATCATTCGCCCGATCCCGTGGTTTGGAAACGTTAAGCCGGCGCGGCGGTCCACCTGTATAGAAAACAAAAACTGCAGTCATTTCAGGCGAGGATAGCTGTCAGTTAAAAGCTTATCTCCCTCCACTAAAAGCCATACGATCACTATAGTTAATTTTTTACAATTACTTTTTATTATTATTTGATTAATAAACATTTGCCCTTAATTTCTTAAAACATTACACGAGAATTTCCTCCAAATTAAAATGACCAAGAATTACAGTAATAATAATCGTAATCTATATCTATATCTATAAAAGGCAAAGCCCTCACTCACTCACTCATCACTAATTCTCCAACTTCCCGACTAGCTAGAGTGCTGAAATTTGGTATACTCATTCTTTAAGCTCAAAATAGGAAAGTCTGACTATTTTCATATTAATATTCACAAAGGGCTACGCCCTAGACGTCCTCAAAGTTGCCATGTTATAGTAGTGGAAAAGTAGGGGAGCTGGCTCAGTTCAAGGTCACCTGAGCGATGACGTCATCGAGGTCAATGACCTCACCGATGACGTCATCGATGACGTCATCGATTGCGTCATCGATGACGTCATCACCCCTTACGTCACCAAGATGACGTCATCGATGTCACAAAGGTCAAGGACACGCTGAAACCTAAAATTTTTTGACACTTTTGCTGTTCCTCACACTCCGAGTTTTAGTCAAAGACCCCGTGACCTTGAGGACTTGGAGCGAAATTAGATGAGAAACAGCAAAAGTGCCATGAAAACCCAAAGTTTGCAACGTGACTCTGCCTAAACCATCATGTGACACCGCTCGGGTGACCTTGAACAGACCCAGCCCCCCTACTTTAACCATTACTGCAACCGCGATGTGCACCCTACGACAGACACCGAGCGACTGACTGTTCGACCCGCGCACTCTAGCTATATGGGAAGTGGTGGGGGAACTGTGATGACCTTGGGAAACTTGAAAACGTCAAGTCAGGTAGCACCGTTTCGGTGCTACCTTATAAGTACATGTTAAAGTGTGATGAACTCGAGTCAAAACATAGAAATACTACAAGTCGATGTCGTCCCAGAGTTAAAGTGTGATGAACTTGAGTCAAAACACAGAAATACTACAAGTCGATACCGTCCCAGAGTCAAAGTGTGGTGACCTTGAACTGGTTAAAATCGAAACTTTAATTTAAAACTGCACAGCAGACTGACTGCCAGACCTCATGTATTCTAAGCATATGGGAAGTGGTGGGGGGAAATCTCAAGGTTATTGAAATGGAGTTTTAAAAATGTCAAAGAGTAGAGAGAATACTCTACTCTTCAGAGTTCTCATGACCTTGAGGACTTGGAGCAAATAAGAGTTAAAGTTGTCTTGGTACGACAATTCGATGTTGTCCCAGAGTTAAAGTGTGGTGACCTTGAACTAAAACTTATAAATATTGACTCTTAGTACAATAAGAGGTAGCGTTTACCTCAACAGAAGCAGAGTTAAAGTGTGGTGACCTTGAGTCAAAACACTGAAATACTACAAGTCGATGCCGTCCCAGAGTCAGTGACCTTGAGTATAAGAGTTAAAGTTCTCTTGGTACGACAATATTATGTTGTTCCAAAGTTAAAGTGTGGTGACCTTGAGTCAAAAACACTGAAATACTACAAGGCGATATTATGTCAGAGTTTAAGTGTAGTGACCTTGAGTAAAATCAGAGAAATATCCAAGCCATGTTTGTCGTCGATGTCGTAACAGAGTTAAAGTGTGATGACCTTGAGTCAAAACAAAGAAATACTACAAGTCGATGCCGTCCCAGAGTCAAAGTGTGGTGACCTTGAACTGGTTAAAATCGAAACTTTAATTTAAAACTGCACAGCAGACTGACTGCCAGACCTCATGTATTCTAAGCATATGGGAAGTGGTGGGGGAAATCTCAAGGTCATCCAAATTGGGTTTAAAAAAATAAGAAACTCTAAACCCCATGGTCCTTTTCTTCCCTTTCCACCTTGTCCGTAGGATATATGGATGACAATGGTAAATTTGACAAATACTGTGGTGATTGTTGACCTCCACTGTGATACGATTCTTGATCATCTTGCTGCATTATAATTTCAGACCAATCATAATCTAAATTGACCTTGAGCTTTATTCCCGGGTTGTCAAGGAGAATAGACTTCATCCAATCGCAGATGGTTTCTAAATAATGCACGTTGTCGATTGTCAATTTCCAACTTGTAGTAGGTACATCTTCGGTGGAAGACATGGCATCGCAAGCAAGTGTGTCCGCCATGGTTGTTGGAGGAGGAATGACACCTGTTGCAGAGAGCAATGCTGGTATAGCAGAGTAGTGGGGGAAATCTCAAGGTCATCCAAATCGTGTTTTAAAAAAGATGGCTAGTCGTCCGTGGTGGTGGGGGTAACTGTGAACTGCAAAGGTCAAAGGTCAAGGTCACCCGCGAAGTTAAAAAAAATGCAAAATATCAATATGTGACAAACTTCACATATTGATATGTTGCATTTTTTGTCTTTTGTATCTTTTTTTGTCTTTTATGGTTTATTTATTTATAAAACATTACAATAACATATGTACAACAGTAAAACTTAAATCTAACACTGCTGCTTGTCGGCGATGTGGATGGTCAACTCGGTGGAATTGCTACCCGTGCAACCGTGGGAAACCAGGTAGAGACAGCCGGGTTGGATGGAGCGCAGATCTTCGTTCTGGAGGAGATGGACGAACCGTTTCGGCAGGTAGACTTGGAACTTGGGCTCATCCCCCGGAGTGAACGGTGCCTCGCTAAGACTGCAGCAGATGGCCTCTCCAACTGTAGTCTCCATCTTCTTCATGGCATGGATAATGTAGTGCTTCTCGTCTTTAAGTTCGGAACACTTCTTGACAGGTAGTATGGTAGACTCGGAGTGAGCATTGAACTGTTCAACCAAAGTTTGCAGGAACTGGTGAGATGCCATGGTCGAGTTATAGATCGTCTTCTTCGTCTTCTTGCTGGGAGATGTTGTCGTCTCGGAATCTCGAGTAATACTCATGCCAGGTCCCGGTCTGCTCCTCACTTATATAACCCCCGTTACCCCCACCACTCCCCACTTCCCCACTTTGAAGGTAAGATGCAAGTTTATAGGCGTTTTTTAAAGCGAGATGTCTATCTTTTTCATGTTCTGGACTTTTAGTACAAATACAAACATTTTCCATTGTATACTTGTAGTTTTTATCCAATTCCACAACATTAACCGGAACATGAGTAAATTCTTCGATCCATCTCTTCTTTTCCAGTCCTTTTGTGTAAATATTGGTAAACCTGTTTGAAAATTGATGCATGATGTGATACAAGTCCGCGTAACTTGCAAAACCATCATACCAATCGATATGATGGAAATATTTTGAAATCCACCTGTTGGTAGTAGCAGCTTTGCGAGTTAAAGATGAATAAGAACATGGTGGTTTAAACAAAAATGTATATGGAACACTTGTATTGATGTCGAAAAACACAAGTTCTTTTATGATAAATCTATCGTCATTACCTCGAAACGCTTGGAACTCAATTATACCAGGTTTGGACTTTACTAGTTCTTCTTCCTTGTCTATTGCGGAGGTCACTCGTCTGCTCATGACGAAGTCTAAAGGTCAACTGATTTCCACACCACGGTAGGTACGACTTTTATACCAGGCCGTACAGTTGTTGGGCGCGTTGGTGTATATTTAACGTGGGCACCGTCCCCGGTAGGTATAACCCCACAAAGTGTTTGATATTGTTTTAAAATTAGACATTGCTGTGTAGTTGATTGTCATTTAGGTTTCCATATTTACATTTTCCTTGTTTTCATTTTCATCACTAACACTTGATTCTTCTCCTTCTTCTTCTTCCTCTTCTTCCCGTTTTACTGATTCCTTATGTAGTTGAGCGTACTTTTCCAATTGTCTCCACATTTGTACTTCATGAGGAACCCTATTGAATATAGAAGTATCCACAGGTCCGTACAATATAGGTGCGTCCGGTTGTTTGTCCAAAGTGTCTTCCAGATAATCTTTAATAATCGAACTTGAAAACACCAGTTGTCTCAAGTATCTTGTTATCGGTTCAGTTGCACAGGTTAGAATAAAAAACTCTTCTCGATTAAGTTGAATCTTGTTATCATATCTTGTTGTGTCTCTAAACCGCAATTGATGGTCACCACGATTCTGTACAATATCAATTTCCACATTTGAATCCAAAAGTCCTACTCTTGTCTTTCTTCCATACATGTTACTAGTTAAATAGCATTCTAGCAGATGCAAGTGCTTCATAAAAGATTCCCAAGCACTATCGGTACACAAAATCATCTTGGGTCCATGAGTCAAAATTATAGTAGGTGAATAATCCGTCGATTTCATAACACCGATTAAAACACTTTTGTCCAAACTGGAAGAGATTGGATGAAATATTCGCAAGAATACCTCACTCAATATGTTAGGAGAAATATTATCTTCAATATCCCTTTTCCTCTTCCGTGCATTCTTTCTTCTTTTACCTTTTTCCTCAACATTATTACTAGCGTGGAGTTGTCCGCAAGCGTTGTGTTCATCTCCTTCCGGTTGACCTTGAAGATCTAAAAAGTCGGATATCTCCTTCTCAATATCTCTTACATTTTCTGGTGTACCACTAGGAGAAGCCATATTGAATACGATGCTACCCATACAACAACAGGCAACAAACTGATGAGGAGCGGCCTGTACGCTCTGCTTTTATACTCGCGGAATGCATTGGAATGTAAGAAAACCGGCTTTTTACAATACATTTTTAACAATTCCAGTTAAAGGTGTGTATGTTACGATTTTATCATGTAGAATTAAACAGTATGCAGTTGTATTTGCCGGTATAGCCGCGTTGAATTCCATTTCTATTTTTATATCAACACTTGATGATTTTACAGATTCATTTTGTTTAGAACAATCGATTACAACTATCGGGTAACCATCCAAATACTTTTCAGGAGATAGTAAAGGTGTATTTGTTTTACCGTAATATGAATTTTGGAATCTTGCATACATATCATACAAAATACTGTACTTTTTATTAGCGAATGACACATTTAAATTGTCGTATGGGAAAAATTGTGAATTTAAATAAACTTTAATATTTTTTAAGTTGCAATGATCAAATTGGCCTGCATGTTTGGTGATGGTGTCTCTTCTGCCTGTTTGTAAACCAAATATAATATACCTGGCTCGTTCCACATAATTAGATGTTTTAACAGTCCAAGTGTGACGATCCGTAGCTGGCAAGCTGGGATGTTCATGATATTCCCAACTTCTAAAAGGACAATATCACGATCAGCCTTTAACTTTCTTAATAGTAGCATTCTATGCTCATCAGCTAACTTAACATGTGGAACTCTCCATACAATTTTGTCTAATGTTAATTTCCATTCTAAAGTTGCATCTGTTGTACCGTCTGGAGCTTTAATAATGTCTTTATCATTTGAAGATCTCAACAAAACTAATTCTTGTTTAACATTTAATATTATTTTTCTATAATCTTCAGCAAAACCAAGCAACAAACGCAATGGAATATGAAAATCAAAATATCCATTTGTATCTGGACTGATTGTGTCATTTGCAGGTAAAACCCATCCTGCATTTTGTATTAAATTGGTTTCATTAGGTGATATAGATGTTAATCCCTTTAAAGTTGTTGCAATACCTACTTTTTTAGTGGAATCAACTGTTACACCTGATATTTCATATCTAATTTCATCAAACAGGAAAGCCATGGGATTATTTATAAATGGAACTGTTGTACCAGTAGTAGTACCGTCCTTTTTAGCAACTTTTCCTTTAATATACAAGTAACTTTCACAGTGATAGTGGTAGTGGTAGTGTGTAAATGTCTTGATTTTGTATGGGAATACGAATTTCATCGTTATTGTTTAATTTTAGCGAATTTCCCATAGGGAATAAGCTATTACCGTAGGTCTCATGGTAAGACCTAAGCTCGGGACCATGTTACTTTTTCGTTTTTGGGTGCCCAGAGACCAAAAATAATAGTCATTAAAATTTATATATATATATATGTATATATGTATATATATATATAAGTAGATAGTATCATGTTACTTCTAGGACACTTTTGGAGCCAATCAAAAATCAAACAAATTTCATAGTTTTTCAATACAATTATGCAATATTTTTGCCACTTTTTGGCCAATTTTCAGCTTTTGTCAAATTGTCTTAAAAAATATGCAATTTTAATGAAATTTTTAACAATTATGCCTAAATTTTCTACAAAATAAAATTTTTTTAAAAACAAGTAAAATTATCACATTTTATAAGTATTTTTTCAATAAAATTAATAGTTGACTTTTCATAAGGTAATTTAAAATTTTAATAGTATTTTTTCAATAAATTTGACTAAAATAGTAATAATTCATTCTAATTAATTTCAGTAATATCATTTTTGATTATATTATATTCAAGTCATCGGTTCTTCGCCGGGAAGCCCTGAGCTTATTGAGGTGGACTCAGTGCCGAGACCGGTTTTTTTTTTTTTTTGTCACTGCGGCATCGCAGACATCTCCTGTCCAGGCTACTGAATCCGCCCCGGGCGCTGCCGTGATTCCAGCGGCTACTCCTGCAGAGGTTCCTGCTCCGGCGGCTAATCCTGACTTGGCAGCAAACTCTGCCTCAACACCTTTGGGGGGCTGGAAGACGCGCCTGTCTAAGAAAGAAAGGAGGAGGCAGAAGCAAGCGGAGGCAGCTTCGAAAAGTGCGTCGAGGGTGGAGCGGACGCAAGTCTCAAACCCGGTTGGGGAGGCCTCTGGCAAGTCTGTCAGAAAGCCTAAACAACCCAGGCCTAAGAAGCCCAGGACGGAGGCAATCTTGATCAAGCCCTTAGGGGGGCGATCTTTTGCCGATGTTCTGGGTCAGATTAGATCGCAGGCCAAACCGGAAGAGACCGACACCGTTATCAAGTCTATTCGGCGAACCCAGAACGGGGATGTCCTCCTCGAACTGGGGAAGTCGAGTGACAAGATCGGTTTTGCCGCTTCCCTCAAGACTGCACTTGGGTACAAAGGCTCCATCAAGGCCCTAGAACCGAAGTGTTCGGTCGAGATTCGGGACCTTGATGTCCTCTCCACCGAAGATGAGGTGACCCGTGCGATCCAGGTGGCACTCCCGGAGATACCGGCCGATGGAGTGAGGGTATGGCTGACAAAGCCTAACCGAAGTCAACTCCGGATGGCTGTTGCTGAGATGAGCGAAAAGCACGCCAATAAGCTGCTTAGCCTTCAGCACCTCAGAGTTGGTTGGGTTAGTTGCAGGCTCAAACGGAGGGTGGTAGTTTCGAGATGCTTCCGCTGTCTCGGTTTCGGCCACTCCTCCCGAAACTGTAAAGGGCCCGACAGGAGTGCCAACTGCTTCCAGTGTGGAAGCCAAGGCCACAAACGTAAGGAATGTTCCTCGAGCCCCTCCTGCTTCCTCTGCAAGGATTCAGGCTCCAGTGCCCTCGGTCACTTACCCGGGTCTGGTCAGTGCGGTGCCTTCAGAGCCGCACTTGAACAGGCAAAAGGCAGCGGCCGGTAATTCGCATCCTCCAGGCCAACCTTCATAGATCCTGGGGAGCTGATAACCTTCTAGATCAGCTCGCCCGAGAACTTGGTGCTGACGCGCTCCTTATCAGTGAACAGTATCGGGACAGAGACCCAAACATTTGGATCTCGGACAGCCTCGGTACTGCTGCATTTTGGGCACGTAATACACGAGATGTTTTGGTGCGGAGTCACGGGCGCGGCCGAGGATTCGTCTGGGTTCGGTGTAGGGACGTGACTATCTTCAGTTGCTACCTCACACCCAACGAGGCCGTCCAGGACTTCCGCGACAAGATAGATAGCCTAGAGGAGTGCGTTCTTGGCACCACCGGGCATGTCGTCGTTGGTGGCGATTTCAACGCCAGGGCCGTCGAGTGGGGAATGCCCTCTACCAGCTCCCGGGGGAAATACATCCTGGATTTCATCGCCAGGGCCGGTCTTGTCGTCCTCAACCAGGGCGACACACCTACTTTTCGGCGCCCCGGGCAGAGAGGCACGATCCCCGACGTCACCTTTGCGTCTGAGTCGCTCCTTCCGAGGATCTCAGGCTGGAGGGTTGTGGAGGACTACACGGGTAGCGACCACCAATACATCGTTTTTGACCTGCATGATCAGGCAAATCGTCGAGTTTCCGCATCTCGGGAAGGGCCACGCCGGTGGAACACCAACAAACCGGACGTGGTCAAGTTCACCGAATCCATCTCTCGGGGAGCGCAGGGGAATCCTGGTGAGGCTAGGGCCGAGGCACTAGTAACATCCACGATGGAACTGATCGTCTCGGCCTGCGACCAGTCTATGCCGCGAAGGAAACCCCGACGCGACAAACAACCCGTTTACTGGTGGACTGAAGAGATTGCGGAACTCAGAAGAACATGTTTAAGAACTAGACGAGCCGCCACAAGAGCGAGAATTCCCGCAGACAGAGTTCGTAAGTCGGAGGCCTATAAAGCTGCGAGAAAATCTCTCCGCCAGGCGATAAACAGGAGCAAGGCGAATAGCTGGAGGAGACTTCGTGACGACGTTGACTCCGACCCGTGGGGCCTGGGTTACAAACTTGTAACACAGAAACTCGGCGCCCGCTCTCCACCTTCCATCATGGAGGGCGCCACCATGGGGAGGATCGTCGCTGCGTTGTTTCCTGAACATCCACAGCGACCGCTGGTTGACTTCGGACGGGTAGAGGACGTTCAACTCTTCACTTTCGAGGAGCTGGAAACCTCCGTTCTCTCCCTGAAGAGCAACAAGGCTCCTGGCCCGGACGGGATTCCCAGTGAGGCTTTAAAGAAAGTATTTTCAATTAACGCTGACTTGTTGTTGAGAATGTACAATGCCTGTTTGGTAGAAGGGGTGTTTCCGGCTCCCTGGAAAACAGCCAGGCTTGTACTGATCAGCAAGGGCAAAGGTGATCCCGAACTGCCGTCGTCCCACAGGCCTCTCTGCATGTTGGACACGGCTGGGAAGCTGTTCGAGAAGCTGATCCGTTCCCGCCTGACTTCTGCCGTGGAAGCTGCCGGGGACTTATGCCCCCGTCAGTACGGCTTCAGAAAGGGACGGTCAACGATCGACGCTGTCACCGAAGTTCAGAGAGCTGTGGAGAGAGCCGAGAGCCACAACCATTTCTCCCGCCGAGTAGTGCTTCTTGTTACGCTTGATGTCAAGAATGCCTTCAACTCGGCGAGGTGGGTCGATATGTTGGATGCGCTTCGCAACACCTTTCGTATTCCTGCATATCTGTTGCGGCTCATCGAGGATTATCTACGCTCTCGAAGCCTGATCTATGACACATGGGACGGAACGCGGACGATGGAAGTCACTTCTGGTGCCGCACAAGGTTCAATACTCGGCCCGGATCTCTGGAACGTTGCCTATGACAGCCTCCTGAGGTCCGAGATGCCTGAGGAAACCACTTTGGTTGGGTACGCCGATGACGTCGCAGCTCTCATTGCTGCACGCAACGTTGAGCTGGCCCAACTAAAGTTGAACCGAGTTATGCGGGTTGTCAACAACTGGATGTCCGATCACGGTCTCTCGCTTGCTCTTAGTAAGACGGAGATCGTGATTCTCACGAAGAAGAGGATCGACACCATCGTCCCGTTTAGAGTGGGAAGGGAGGTGGTCACATCAACTCGTGCCGCCAAATACCTTGGGGTTATGGTGGACACCAAGTTAAGCTGGAGGGATCAGATCTTCCGTACGGCGGACAAGGCCGCTAAGGTAGTTACTCACCTTAGTAGGCTGATGGCCAATGTCGGGGGTCCCCGATCCAGCAGAAGACGTCTGTTGATGTCCGCGGTCCAGTCCGTGCTCCTTTACGGGGCAGAGGTGTGGGCAGGCGCTCTAGATAAGGAGTGCTATAGGCTGCGACTCGCCCGGGTTCAGCGTCAAGCCGCGCTCAGGGTGTGTTCCGCCTACCGGACAGTGTCCGAGCCTGCCGTCCTGGTGGTCGCCGGAGTCATCCCTGTCAAGCTCTTGGCAGGGGAGAGGAAAGCGATTTATCAGAGACAAGGCGAGATCGGCAAGGACACGGCAAGAACAGAAGAGCGCTCCCGAACCTTCCAGCAGTGGCAACACAGCTGGGAGCACGACACCCGAGGACGATGGACTGCGCGACTTATCAAGCAGGTCCAACCATGGGTGGAACGGCGGCATGGGGAGGTGGACTACTACCTGACCCAATTTTTGACAGGTCACGGCTATTTTCGGTCGTACCTGAATCGGATGGGAAAGACCGGTTCACCGGACTGCATTTATTGCCCGGGTGTTCCCGACGATGCGGAACACACATTCTTCCGATGTCCCCGTTGGGAAGGGCCCCGCCTGGAGGCCACACAAATATTTGGTGCATTTTCGGTGGACTCGGTCTGCCAAAAGATTTTGGAGGATGAGGGCAACTGGGATTGTTTGTCACAGTTCGTCCGGGGCATCCTCCTGGAAAAGAAAACCGATCTGGACCGCGAAGTGGCCCAGATCCCTTGATAGAGCGGCTGGATAAGGAGCGAGCCCGACGGGCGTAAGCCAAATTTAGGCCTAGCCTGACGTAATGTGATAAACAATTCCAGGTTAGATTCCTAAAGAGTAGAGGAGGTTTTTTAGTGGGTAAACCCGTTTTTTAGGGGAGCCCCACACTACAGGCTGGCCACCTGTGTGCGTAATGCATTTTTCCGCCTCTCCCTCAAAAAAAAAAAAAAAAAAAAAAAAAAAAAGTAATTTTTCAGATATAATAATAATATAACAATTTGTTTTACTAGTAGCTACTATATCATAATCAAAATCTGCATTAATAATAATATCATTTTTTGAACTTGAAATATTTGTTGGATTTTTTGTAGTATCAATTACATAAATTGGTCTATTTTCTAGAAATTCTGTTGGACTATAATACATTTTACTACTAATATAATAAACTTTTTTGTAATCTTGATACATTTCATACATAATTCTAAATTTTTCATTGTTTATATCAAAATTTTCCAATTCATCAGGGTAATAATAACCATTTAGTTTTACTCTTATATTTTTTACATACATACTATCAAATTTAGAAGTATCAAATAACTGATCATTTGTTCTTGATTTTTGAAATCCAATTATAATAAATTTTGGATTATAAATATTTCTATAGATATTTGTTATATCAAAACTTAAATTCTTTCCTGTAATATTTTTTTGTTCAATGCATTGCCAATGATTAAAATGAAAATTTACTTTTTCAAATTTGCTTAGTTCATTAATTAATTGAATTTTACTTGTTGTTTTGTATTCAATTATAGGAACTCTAATAAAAAATTCATCAATTGTTATTTTACCTTCAGTTGGTAATGTAGCATTATCATAAGATCCATCAGCCTTTTTAGTTTTCCATCTAAAAATTGCATCATTATCTTCTGATCTAATAAATGTTATATTAAAACCTCCTTTGTATATTGGAATATTTACATTTTCAAAAAATCCTAATCCAAAATGAGATAAATTACCAATTGCTTCAAATTTATTTTTAAAATTTGATTCAAAACCATTATTTATTTGATTTATTTCTGATTTTGAATAAGTTATAGTACCTTTAATTGTACTTAATAGACCAGGATATTCAATTTCATCAATCAATTTATTATGTTTTCTAACTTCAATTTTTGAAAATAAAAATGGAACAAAATTATCAATTAATTTTATATTAGCACCATTATCAGATGCATTTCCATCAGATTTAGTCAATTTACCAGATATATAAAATTGAAATTTAGAAGTACAAAATCCATCTCCAAAATCTATATTAAATTCAGTTTTTTTATTAGGTTCATTTAAATGTAATTTAGACAATGGATAGAAATTTTTGTATTCAGCTCTTTCAATATCATTTACATATTTTTTGTAATCAGCCATTTATTAAGGATAAATTTTTTAAATCAAAAGCTTTTTTAAAACAAGTAAAATTTTTATAATTTTATGATGTCAAATTTTATTTATGTATTAATTTCATTTTTACTTTTAAAATATTCAATTTCAGTAGCATGATCAAGTATAAATTTTGCTGATATTTTTTGATGTTCTAAAATTAATTCCCAATTTAATGTAAATGCATAATCATGAATGAAATATTCAGTTAAATCTTGATATTTACAAATCAAATCAATATAATCTTTTAATTGATAATTTATGAATTCAGTAATAAAATCTATAGTTAAATTTTGATGTTGAGCAATTTTTTGCCAATTTAATTTATTTTGAAACAATCTCATCATATTAATACTCAACTCATATTTTTCAGAAATATCATCCCAATCATCTTTGTTTAATTGATTTTGGTTTCTGATAATGAATAAATCAAATGAACTGTATAGAGCCATTTATTAGGGAGAAAATTTTGTAAAACAACTTTTCTTTGAATTACAAATACAACATTTTGATTTAATTACATTTATATTTTTCAATTTTATTATCTGAATATCTTTAGAATTAGTTTTTTGTTTACATTTAAGACAATAAATCAACTCCATTTATATAAAATAATTATTGTAATTTATCTATATCATCTTTAATTAGTATTATTTCAGCATTTAATTCTTTTATGGATTCATTGACTCCATCAAATAGAAATTTTAGTTCTTTTTCTAATTTTTCTTCTAAATTTTCAACATATTTTCCAATATTAATTAAAAAGTCTGTAATTTTATTTAAATCCTTTTTAGTTTCTGAATGATCATTACCAATTTTAATAATTGAATCTAAAACTTCATCTAATTCTGATTTTATTACAACATCATATTTATTTATACTTGGTTTAACATTAACAATTCTTTTACCATTAATACTTATATAATTTTTTGATAAACCAATAGCATTTACTAGATTTTCAGTCTTTTTTACATGACTTTTAAAACTTTTACTAAAATTATTAAAAAATATATTTAATTTAGAATTTATATAATCTTCATTAATATTAATTGGATGTTTTTTCTGTCTTCCAAACAGATCAAATATATTTTGTGAATCCATATTTATTAAGGATTAATTTATTTATTATATTATCAAATTTTTTATTATTATTTAATTCATTTAATATAAAAATACATAAATGACCACAAATTGGTGGATCATTATAATTTTGAATTTGATTATCATTATAAAATATATTATCTTTTCCTAAATATTTAACTAATTCTATTGGTGGTTTATTAACTATATTTCCATATGAATCAAAATAATATTTAATTTTATCTTTTTTATAATAACAAACCCAATGAGTTCCATTTCCATCAAATGAATCTAAATTTATAATTCCACATTTAAATTTATTAACTTTATTAGGTAATATATCTCTCATAAATACACCTCTAAAATATTTTATATTTTTACACAATTTTTCTAATTCACCTAATGTTAGTGGTTTAAAATTTTTTTATAATTTTGTTTCATATATTTTAATGTTTTTTTATCTAAACCAGATCCTTCTACATTTTTTAATTCATGATCTAACCAATCAACAAAATTTCTAAATTTAGGAATTATAGATTCTTTTACTACTTTTGCTCCCTTTCTAACATTTGGTGTATAATTTTTAACTATAGGTATATTATCAGCAAAATCTAAAATTTCTTTTAGTAATCCAGCATTTTTTATTTCTTTTAATTGATTATATGAAAATTCAAATCTTAATCCTTTATTTAATTTTTTATGTTTATTTAGTTTATTAATTTGTCTTTTAGATAATAATATAATATCTTTTCCATTTTCATTAAATTGATCAATATTAAATTGAATTATAAATGATTTTTTATTTTTAAATGCTAATTTTATTTTTGATTTTTG
This sequence comes from Neoaliturus tenellus, assembly GCA_030545055.2. Taxonomy (NCBI): domain Eukaryota; kingdom Metazoa; phylum Arthropoda; class Insecta; order Hemiptera; family Cicadellidae; genus Neoaliturus; species Neoaliturus tenellus. The sequence continues at coordinate 77,399,536 of CM061532.1, forward strand.
ATTATCTGTCAAGTTTATATTTGTTTTTTCCATTTATTAAGAAAAAAATTTACAGTTTTTTATAATATAGATTAATATAATTAATTTTATTAAAATTTTAATCCTACTTCTAAACCCATACCAAATTTTCTTTTCATCCACATAGCACCTGATGTTGGTAATGCAATTAATCTTTCACCAATTCTATGATTATTTGATGTTACTATATCCCATGCTTTATCTTGTAAAATTTTATCAGCTATTTCATTTCTAGATTTTGTATCTTTATGATCTCTATAAAATAAATCATGTTCTTTAGCAGCTTTATCTAAATCATTTATTCCAGGATCACCTCTTTTTACTCTTTTATTTAATTTAGTTCCAGGCCCTAGATATTGATAACCAGGTACATGTAATTCAAAAGGTAAATTATTTATAACATTATTTAAAATACCTGATCCATCTTTTAATAATGGTGATGAAATATTTGCCAAAATTCTTTTTAAATACTTAATTCCTTCAGGTTTTTCAATTAATTCATCTAATTTATTTGATATAAAGTCTTTAATTGCTTTCTTTTCATTTAAAAAATTATTATTGCCAGCTTTTGCTTGTGCATATATATAATTAATAATATTATCTAATTTATTTAAATCATCTATAAATCTATATTCAATTTTATTTTCTGTATATTGTCTGATTCCTGAACCTTCAATTTCACCTTTTAATTCCCAAATATGTTTAATTAAATTAATATATTTATCACCTTTACTAGATTTTGGTTTCTTACTATTTGGATCATTATTTTTATAAATTGAATTAGTTTCCCATAAAATTTTTGAATAATTATTTAAATCATCTTGTGTATATAAATTATTATCTGGTTTCTTTTCATAAGTTAACAATCTCCATAATCCATGTGTTCCATTATATTTTTTATCATCAATTATTAAATCATCATTATCAATTACAGTTATTTTATCACCAATCATAAATGATTTTTTGTGTTTATTCCAATATAAACCAAATTTATCATCTTTTGTTCTTGGTAAATATTTTTGTGCTAATGGACCAATAATTTTATCTAATGTTTGAGGTGAAATTAAATTTGGGTCAATAAATGTCGATTCTTCTTGAATTATTGGTTGTCTGATTGGTCTAAATGGAGTACTTGAAGGTAAATTTAGTTCTTCAGTTTCTGGTATTGATATATTGGCAAAATTATTAACAATAGGTACCAATTCCATAAGGTTTTTATTTTCATTTAAGACTTCACCAATTTTATTTTCAACTTTACCAATTGCTGATGTTATAGGTTCATATGCTTTTTGTTTAATTTTTTCATAATTATCTTCAATTTTAATTTGATTTTTAAATTCTTTTATTAATTTTTTCTCAATATCATCTAATTTTTTAGCTTCATTAACAGATATTTTATCCATTTATTACAAAGAAAAATTTAGGTTCAATACAAATCATGTTAACATAAACACAAATCATGTTAACATAAACACAAATCATATTAACACAAAACACAAATTATGTTAACACAAACACAAATTATGTTAACATAAAAACAAATCATGTTAACACAAAACACAAATCATGTTAACACAAAACACAAATCATGTTAACACAAAACACAAATCATGTTAACACAAACACAAATCATGTTAACATAAACACTAATTATGTTAAACACAATTTATTTTACTTTATTTCTGTAATTTTTATTAAATATATAAATACTAATGAAATAAACAATACTAATAAAATAAATATTCTATCAATTATTGAATCAAACATACAACAAGCCATTATCATTATTTAATATCAGAAAAATTTTTCATATATTTTCCATCATTTGATTTTTTCAATAAATTAATAGTTAAAAATCCATAGTCTTCTTTCCAACAATCATTACAAATAGTTTTAAATTTATCAAATTTCATATCTGATCCAACAAAATTATTATATATTTTTTTCATATAATGTTCATTTTGTTTAAAGATGCATAACATATTTAAATTATTTCTAATTAATTGCATATCAACTTTTGAATAACATTGTGACAAATAAATACATGATATATTTTTATGTCTACCCATTATAAAATATTCTTTAATTTTATCTTGTTTTTCTAAAATACAATCATCAAAAACTACTAATGAATTTGGTTTACATTTATTTAGTGGAATCATATCATCACATGAAAAATAAGAAATTTGTTTATTAATATTTGATTCTATATTTTTAAATCTTTTTTGTAATAATTTATAAGATGGTTGTTCTAATGATTTACTAAAAATATATAAATTTGAATATGGAATTAATCTTTTGTAAATAAAATTTAATAATAATGTAGTTTTACCAGATACACTTGTTCCTATAATTAATAATCTAATAGGTTGATCATTTTTATTATTTTTATCATATGATTCTAATTTTATATTATCTTTGTTTTCCAAAAATTTCTCCATTTAAATAAGATGAAATTATTTAAAATAATTGGTCATTCATCCAAACTAGAATTAAGATTAGAACATCCAATACATTTAGATGGAAAATATAGTATTGGTTTAAGTGGATTTTATTCAGATAATTTTATATCAAATATACCAAATGATTATAAAAACTGTTATGGATATTCTATTAAAGATGAAGATGATAAAATTATAGATCAATATTTTGATATAAATAAAGGAAATTATACAATTGAAGAAATAAAAAATATTTTTATTAATAGTTTAAAAGAATTTAAAAAGAAAATTAATAAATTTGATGAAAATGATTTTATACTGAAAAATGATGGACCATATATTATAATAAAATCTCCTGTTAAAATTATAGTAACAACAATTATAATTGATTTATTAGGATTAGATGATAAAATGATTGAACCAAATGTATTAACAAAAGGAATAAAACTACCAAAAATTAGACCTTTTGATGTTATTGAAATACATTGTAATTTAGTTGATCCTAGTTTTGAAAATCATAAAGATCATTCACATTTATATAAAGAATCAGAAATTCTATATTCATTTTATCCAAATGTTGAATATGGATCAAAAAATTAGTGAAAAACCAAATGAAATTGATTATATTCCTTTAAAAAATATAAATAAAATTCAAAATATTGTAATATCTATTCAAGATAGTGATGGAAATCTAATAAATAATGAAAATATTAAAAGTATTGTATATTTAAGATTAAAACAAAATTTGTAATATAAAATTTGTCTACATAAATAATAAAAACAATAATTGATTTAATTAATAATTTTATATTTAAGAATAAATTAATTGTATTTAATAAACAAAATAGTTTATGGTTTAAAGAAAAAAATATTTGTAATATTTTAAAATATAAAAATTCTAGAAAAGTTTTATTTGATAATGTAAAAGAAAAATATATAAAACTTTAAAAATATCAAGTGTAACCAACAGTTACACTTACATAATGATGATAAATTAATTTACATAAAAATTATAGATGTCACAAATTATGACACCCTAAAAATTGATGTTCAAACATGTTTTTAGATGCCCTAAAACAGGGCGTCAATAAAATAGATATTAAAACAATATTTATTAATGAATCTGGTTTATATTTATTAATTTTAAAATCAAAAAAGGTAGATAAACAATAAGGATAGATTAAAATTTATAGATATTTTAGAGGGGACAATTTGTCCCCCCCTATCATATAATGAAAAACATACAAAACTTATTAAAATTAAGTAGGACCCAAAATGGGTCCCATATAAATTAGAATATTTATTTTAAAATTTTTAAAGGAGGTAACCTTATTATACAATAAAAACTTAAGGGTAACAAAATGTTACCCTTCTTAAACATTCAAAAATATTCATAAATATAATAAATTATATACAAATTTGAGACCCGTCTTAAAGACGGGTCTTACTTATAATGATAATAAAGTAAAATTTATAGATATTTTTAGGTTAGATATTCAATAAATTATTGAATATATTTAAATTTATTAAAGAAAATATTTAAAAATATACATAAATTATATTATAAATTCAATATCATATGGTTATAAATTATTAATATAATTTTGATCATTTTCTTTAAAACTTTCTTTAACATAATTTTTTATTATATTTATAAATGGTTCTATTATAAAATTAAACTTATAATGATATACAAAATAATTTTTATATTTAAAAAGATATATTAAAAATTTATTTGATACTTTAGTTTTAAATAAATATAATTTTATATCAAAATCATTATTTATTAATTCTTTTGGAACAATTAAAATTTCCATTTATTTATAATTATTTTTATACCCCCAAGGTAATGTATCAATTTTATTTTCACAAATAAATCTTTTGTCATCTCTATTACTTAAAGCTAATTTATTTATTGTAATTGTATATAGTTCATGTTTAAAACTTCTAATACAAGTCATTTCTCTATATTGTTCATGATCATCAAATAAACATTTCTTAAAATCATCCATATGTAATGTTTTATCAACAACACTTTTCTTGATTCCTTTACATTTTACAGGATTTTTATTATTAAATTCATAACTATATAATTTTGATCTTAAACCACAATATTCTTCTAATATTTCACCATTTAACTCATCTTTAAATTTACCAATTATTTTTTTATTCTTTTCACTATAGCATTCATGTTCTTTCTTATAATCACTTGTATCAAATTCATTAATATTTTCTTTAATAATTTTATATGGATCCTTTTTAAATTCTATAAAATAACTGTCTGTGTCCATATATAATAACCTTATATTTGGATCAAACTTCTTTAATTTTTCATAATAAAATTGATACATATGTAATTTGGATAAATCAAGTACTGAAAATCCTATATAGATTGGTTTATCAAACTTAACCTTTTCTTTTATCATATGTGAAGCAATACAGTCTTTATCAAATATACTAAATGTTTTAAAATTAGGTTTTTTTGCTTGTTTTAATGAAAACTTTTCGTCACCTAATTTAATATCACATCTATTTCTAACATTTTCCATAGTTTTACCAAAAACACTATTATTCATCAATATAAAAAAGTCTTTTTCAAAATCTGATGTTGATTTGGATCTTAATTTGGTATTTAATTCAATATATTTTTTCATATAATCATCTTGATCAAATGCTATAACTCTATTAACTTTCTTTAATTTTAATCCTTTTTGTAGATAATATTTTAAATTTCTTGAATGAATAACATAATCTTTTTTATCAAATAATGTTGTGCAAAGCTTATTATTATAATGTTCAGGTGCTAATGGTAAATCTTTATGATTATCATGTAATTCAATAGGATATTCTAAATCAACATCTAATATATATCCATATTCAGCATTTTCATCTAATTCTAATATTGTTTCTTCCCATTCATTTAATGTATATGCATTAGGATTCATCCATGTTATATCTTTATAAGGTAATTTTTGACTTAAAGCCCATCCATATAAATTATTTGCATCTACATATAACATATAATTTTCAGGTTTTGTTTTATCATACTTTTTTGTATATTTATTGTTTGCTTTACAATATCTAGTTATACATTGTGAAATACCACCTCTAATACCTTTTTCAATCATTAAATACATATTATAATCACTTATTAATTCTAGTTTAATTTTTGTTAATTTTAACATAGAATCCCAAGCTAATGATGGTGATGTTAGATAATGTGCTGGATCTAATTGATAATTTTTCAAACAAACAGATCTAAAATTTTCAAATATATCAGCTAATAAAAGAACATCTTGAATATTATATAAATCTGAATAATTACCTAATGTTTTTACTTTTAATTTATTCCAAACTTTTATATAATGTTTATAATCATCATCACTTATATTTTCATTATTTAAACAACTATAAAATTGATCTTTTTCTAATATTTTATCATAGTTTAATTTTTCAACATTATCAATAAATTCATATGGAAATACACCTTTAGAAGTTAATATTTTTAAAGTATCATTATCATATTCAATTATATCATTTTCTTTTATAAATTTATTTATATGCTTAAATTCTTTAAGATTTTTAGCTAATTTTTCAATTGATGTAGCCATAAATCTAAATGTATCTACAAATGAGAATTTTATAAATTTTCTAGGTTTATCACCTTCAAATTCATAACCATAACCAGAATTTACTGAATAGTTTATATATTTTTCATCTGTATTGGCTAACAAATCAATTTTACCATATTTTTTAGCTAATTCTTTTATAAACAAATGTGTATCATAATTTGAACTATTATGACAGAATATAGGAATATTTTGAGGAAATTTTAGATTTAAATTACAATTTAAATGTGCAGCACCTCTAAATTTTCCTGTTAAATGACAATGATCTCTTACTTTTATTCTTTTATCATTATCAAAACCACTATTTTCACAAATATGACAAATATTTGTTTTCTGATAATTAATTTCTTCTTCATTAGTTAAATTCATAGGCTTTTTATTTTTTGAATTATATTTTTTAGCTATATATTTTGAAATTTCATCTAAATATTCAAATAATTTATTTGGTACATTTATTAATTCCTCTTCATTTTTTGCTCTATAACAAATAGGTTTATACATTTTATTAGTTACTCTAGATACTAAATAGATTGTAAATCCATATGGTTTATGTTTTTGAATTTTATTTGTATATGAGCAATTTGGATTATTTTTACAATTATCAATCTTTTCTAATATACTTTCAAAATCCATATAAATTACATATGGATGTTCAAACTTTTTATAATAATTTTTAAAACTTACAGTTTGACCTTTAAATGGCATTATAGGTCTACAAGGTTCTAATGATTTACATATCTCTAAATGATTATTCAAGTCTTTATTTTTGTAGAAATGAGTCAAACATCTTCTACAAATATATTTTTTATTTTTATTTTTTTGTGTTAATTGCTTAGATACTAACTTACTTAAATCAGTAATCAATATATAATGAGAATTATTACCAATTTTATAATATAATAAATCAATTTCTAGTTTTGAATTATAATGTTCAGATATTTGTAATGGCACTATTTTTTCATCTTCATCAATTCTATAAATATTTATTGACATTGATGGATAGTTATATTTAGAATCAAATGATCTTTTTTCAAATAATTTAATATCTTTCAATGATATTGGATAATCAAAACCTTTAAAAATATCATCATTTATATATTTTTGATATTGTTTAACTCTTTCAGCATGTTCGTTTGGTTTATCAATAGCACATCTAATTGCATAAATAAAACAATATTCATCTTTATTTTTAAAATTTACACAACATTTTTTATTCTTAATTTCATTTGGTAATTCTATATATGATCCAGCATTTAATGAATTATTTTTAGATAATTTTAGATTTAGTTCAACACATCTTTTTAATGACCAACCAGAGCCTTTTGATGGTTGATTTAGTTGTTCTCTAACTATTAATTTCTTAAATTGATCATCAATAAAATCATCTATATTTAAAATATCTGAACTTTTTATGCAAAAATACATATTACTATTTTGAATTTCACCATTTATTAATTTTCTTTCATATTCACATTCTAAAGCCATCTGTCCTTTAATATTTTTAAATTTTTGTTTTTCTATCAATTTTTTTATTTCATTTCTTTGAGTTTCTAAATAATCATTAATATCTAAATCATCATTTGAATTTGTTAAAATATAATCTTGAAAATATCCTTTTAATGACAAAGCTTCTTGAATATTTATTATATTTTCTTTTGGAATTGGTCTATTTTAAAAATAATCATTTAATAATCCAATCAATTCTTTTCTAGTTTTATTAACAATTTTAATACTATTTTTAATTGCTAAATTTTGAATATATTTAAATGATCTATATTCTAAATTATTTGGATTTTCTTTAATTTTGTTTAATCTTTTAATTAGTTCATCTCTAGATAATTTTTCATAATTTCTGACAGATAATTTTTTTGCAATTTCATTTAATTTTACTATATTAAATAATGAATAATTTGTAAGATCAAATGTTTCTTTAATATTTGTTAATTCATCTAAAGTTTTATTTTTATAATTATATATATTATTATTTTTACACCAATGTTTTAATTCAAATATTTAATTATCATATTTTTGTTTATTTAGTAAATGTTTAGTTGAATTATAATGTCTATCATAATTTTTATATAATATATTTTTATTACAATAAGGACAATTAATATTTTTATTTGTTCGTTCCATTTATTAGGGGTGAAATTCTTTATTTATTAAAAATAATTTTTACTTAGAAATAAAACTCTTAAAAATATAAGAAGTGTTTCCACTTTTTACTAGGTAATTTATAGTTTAAATCATATTTTTTAAATAAAATTTGAATTTTTTTAAAACAAGTAAAATTTTGTCTTCATTTTTTTATCATATTTTTAAATTTTCTAGTTTTGTTATATTTTTGTCATGAATTTTAGTTTCTAAATGTCTTAAATAATTATTAGTTCATTTAATATTTCTTCCACATTCACAAAATTGTGGTTTTAAAAACATTTCTCTAATACATTGTATACAAATTGTATTTTTTCTATCTTTACTATAATGATAATTATTAAAATTTGAAATATCTTTAATTTCTTTACATTTATGACATTGTTTTTCATTTAATTCAATAACTTTAATACTATCATATAATTTTTTATAATACACATCCTTACATTCTTTACAATAATAATATAACCCATCTTTAGTATTTTTGTCTTTATAAAATTTAGATATATCTTTATATAATTTACACCTTAAACATATCTTTTCCATTTATATAAAATAAAATTTACAAATTGGTTTTTTTCAATTCATATTCATAAAAATTTCCAATAATATCTTCATTATTTTGATCTTTTATACTATAAGTAACTGGATTTGTATTATTAATTTTAGAAATTATAAATATTTCTCTAGACCAATTATTTTTATATTTATTAGAAAATGTTGATTTTTTATTTCCAATTCTAACTCTATCATTTATTTTAAATTTTTATTTGGTTATTATTTTTGGTGGTTTATATTTAAAAACAGTATCTAATAAATCCTTTTCATTATTTTTATTTACTTCAATTGGTTTCATTTTAATTGTTGAATGATATGAATTATTATATTCTTTAACAATTTTTGGTAAAATATTTATCCATCTATAATTTTTATTAATTTCAAATTGTATTTTCATTTTTTCATTTTGTGTTCTATTGTACCTTTCTATTATACTTGATTTTTCTTCATTTTCTGTATGATACAATTTAATATCATATTTATTTAATATTTCATTAAAATCTTTATTGATAAATTCTAATCCTTTATCTGTATGTAAAAGATTAGGTGATTTATGATTAATTTTAATTGCATCCTTAATTATTTCTTCAAATGCTTTAGAAACTGTTTTTCCATCTTTTTTCTTTAATGGTTTTGACCAAACATATTTTGAGAAAGTATCTATCACATTTAACATATATTTATAACCATCATTTTCTTTTTCATAATTTTTCATTATAATTAAATCTGCTGCCCATAAATCATCAATACCTAATGTAATTATTTTTCTTTTTAGAAATTTCTTTCTGATTGGAGCATGAATTTCATTTGCTTCAATTATTTGTTCATTTTTAGTTAATTCTTTTTTAATTATAGGTTTAACTTCTTTTTTTAAAATTTTACTTTTATTTGTTTTACAAATTGAACATTTAGTAGCAATTCTATATAATCCATTTTTCATTTCAACAATTTGTGGATTAATATTTTGAGTTTTTTTCTTACATTTGTGACAATGAATTGGTTCATTCATTTATGTATAATTTTTTTTTAAATAAATGGATATGTGTTATAGATGTCATAATCAAACAAATTTTACTATTATTGGAAATTGTGTAGGATGTAATATATGTAAAAGAATTATTTATGAAAAAAAGATTAAGAGAAAAAGTAATAAGAATAAACATCTTAAACATATTTTAAGAAATTTAACCACTTTCAACCATATAAAACACAACAATTAATTAATGAATTATATATTTTATGTATTTCCAATCATTTTGAAATAACACCTAAGAATATAAAATTATTTTTAAAACAAAGGAATTGTACAAATTGGATATTTTACTATCAATTTTTAAACAAAATATACAATATTGATTTTGAATTGAATAATGAAGATAAAGAAAAAATTACACTATTTTTTAATAAATATTTATGTTTTAAAAAAAGTAATATATCATACAAAAAATTATTACCTATGATTTTTAAATACTTAAATATGGATTTTTGTATAAAACCTAATTATGACAATGACTTTTTAACATATCTATCACAAACAAGTTTGTGATATTTTTTCCTATATAAATGGATCTGTTAGAAGAAATTAATAATATTGGAGAACTAAGATTTAAAGAATATAAACCATTAAAAAGTTTAAATTTAAATGAAAAATATAAAATTGAAAAATTTGAAAGAATTAAAGATAAATATGGATATACAATTATTGTTGAATTAGAAAAATGTAAAGTACATTTACCAAAAAGATTTACTAATGTAATTGATGATAAATCAATTAAAGAATTAAATAAAAAAGATTTACATTTAATTGTCACTGATATTAAGACTTTTGATGATAAAGAAACTGCTTTAGTTAAATTTGAATAATTATTACAATATTATTGATACTAAACCATAATTTTACTTGTTTTAAAAAAATTCAAATTTTATTGAAAAATACTCTAGAAAACTTAAATTGACTTATAAAAAGTCAACTTGATTTTATTTAAAAAATACTTATAAAATGTGATAATTTTACTTGTTTTTAAAAAAATTTTATTTTGTAGAAAATTTAGGCATAATTGTTAAAAATTTCATTAAAATTGCATATTTTTTAAGACAATTTGACAAAAGCTGAAAATTGGCCAAAAAGTGGCAAAAATATTGCATAATTGTATTGAAAAACTATGAAATTTGTTTGATTTTTGATTGGCTCCAAAAGTGTCCTAGAAGTAACATGATACTATCTACTTATATATATATATATATATATATATATATATATATATATATATATATATATATATATATATATATATGTGTGTGTCCCTAGGCACGATAACTCTCGTAAAAACGGTCCGATCGACACCAAATTTGGTAGAGATGTGTAATCCTACATTTATTCGGATGAGTTCGTAAACCAGACATATCGACCTACCGGAAGGGGTAGTTTTGGGGGGTTTTGTACCCCAAAATAGGTTTTTTTTGCATTTTCATATGTAAATTTTAAAAATTTTAAATTTTTATTTTGACCATTGGATTTAGCTAAAAAAAACACACAATTTAGTATTTTTAAGCTTTGCTCTATCTCCATTGGTTACCGAGATATTACAAAGTCTAAAGGCAGTACATTGTATATTGGGGCTCCAATGTTAATCTTATGGAGAATAGGGATGTGTTAATATTTCACTTATTAACCAATATTTTTCGATGAAACTTGGTATTCAGCTTCATTTGATTGAGATTCATCCATTTGTGGTAAAAAATTTTAGTTTTTGCGCTTATCATGACAGCAAACCTGCATACTCTTTTCCCATGTTAATTATATGTAGAATAGGAAAACTCCTTTAGCAATGGACAGATATTGATAAAACTTAGTACATGGCTTCATATGGTCGAAATAATTTTTTATGATAAAAACCTACTTTTAATGTTCCCCATGGCAGCATACCTGCATACTCTCCCTATATTTATCATAAGGAGAATAGCCATTTATTTCTCTATTTATGAGCACCGGCATGTGATTTTATTTGGTTTACAGTTTTATGTGGTCAAAATTAATATTCCTAATTTGGAAATTCGCTGAGTACGCAGGTCTGCTGCGACGGGGAGTATTGATGAAGTGTAAGGGTTGTGGTTGATATATTATTTTTCCCATAGGGTTTCGTCGAATGTTGGACCCTGAGCTATATCCAGTATATCCGTAATCGGTTACTTTTAATCCAATTCTCTCTAAGAAATGAATGTTCTCGTGTGTTAACTCCTCCACAGCTGAAGAGCTACTAATGCGGTTTCCCGTAGGTTGTTCGCTTTTAAAAGTTAAACCCATGATTTTGTATTAAAGTGTCGAGTTTAAATGTAATCTAACCGTAATAGGCTCTTCTCGGAAATCTATCAAGTTACCGTCTTGATCCAATACGTTCAACACGATGTCTGAAATGAAAGTGGTGTTCAACGGTAGATATACCAGGTTTTGTGGCTTTTCAACAATTTTAAATCCAGGTGGTACACTCGGGTAAAAAGTATGTATTATATGAGTATTTGCTCCATCTCTGTAAGCTCCTTGTATAATGTATAATGTTACAAGTTATGTCTATACTATTGACTTTTGATATTGTTACAGTTTGTTTACCAGAATGTGTTTGATTTGGTTCTAAAATTGCCCCATCTTTGGGAAATCCTAATAAATCACCAATTGAGTGTGGCTTAGTGAAATCTATATAATATTTTTGAAGTAAGCTCAGCTTTCATTGTATTGTTATTACCTTTTAGCGTTATATTGTCTTTTCCCATTTTATTTTGCAAAAATTCATTAATATGATCAATTTCATAAGAACCTGTGGGTAAACTGCACTCTTCTAAGTCTGTAAACTTCCCACTGGCATCTTTTCCTTTATAATAATGCAATAAGTTAATTTTACCTTCCGTAACATTGGGAATAGAGTTGTAAGTTGTAAAATCCAACAGTGCTGCCTCCCAAAATCTGCCTTTTTGCAAGCGTAACGCTGGAAAAAGGATACTTCGTAAAGTGGACGATTTTCCTGTTAATAATACCGTATAGGAAGACATCTCAATTGTGACTGATACTTTTAGCTAGGAATTCCAAACATAAATAACCGCATATTGAAGTGTTATCAGGTTGTTCTCTTTTATAGTTGTAATATATGTTTTTAGCTGATTTAAAGTAATGTTCAAGTTGTTTTGGTGGTGGCAAATTTCCAAAACTATCAAAATAATATACATTGCTATTTAGTTTCTTATAACACACCCAATGGGTGCCAGGCCCTTCAGTATTATCCAAATTTACGATTCCAGTCTCATTTTTCCATATTTTCTTTGGTAAACTGTCTTTCATAAATACTCCGCGGAAAAATGGTATTTTTAAACAGGAGATATATTTAAATAATTCAACATTAGTCAACGCTTTATGTGGTATAACCAATTGATTTCTTTTATTTAATATGCACGATACGGTCTTAGGTATAGACCTACCTCGTTTTTTACCATTGACCATATTGTCGGTTTTTTGTTATTTTTCCTCGGAGAACGTCTTTTTAGTCTAATATTGTTTTTAATAATATGTTTTTATCCCGAATAGAATCACTAAGTGATTTTATTTCCTTTATTAACTTTTCTTGGTTAACCATGTTTGTAGCAAGACGTGTTGTACAACAATGAATGTTTTACATCATGATCAGTGTATTAGTATAAATTTGTCAAATCCTATCCTGTATCGACCATTGTTTAGCGGTTGTTCCTTCATAATTGTTGAAAACCCATACTTTTCAGCCCAAGCCTTTCCGCACAACTCTTTAAATCGTTCAAATGGCATATCCGCACTTACATGGTCATAATATATGGGTTTTAGGTTGGTTTCATCCTGTTTAAATACAATTAACATGTTTGCATTGTCTCTAATGAGCTGTTTCGGTATTTTGCTGTAAGTTTAACCAATATAAATGCTATCTATGTTGTTATGTCGACCCATGGCGAAGTAATTCCTTATTGTATTTTGATTTTCACAGGATACATCGTCAAATATGAATACTGAGAATGGTTTAGCCTCTTGCGGTTGCATGACACTCTCGCTTGCGTTATATTTAAAATATTTAACTTCAGGCACATTATTTAATATTTGTTCCAATAACTGATATTTTGGTTGTTGTAGTGACTTTGAAAATACATATAAATTATTAAAACTTGATCCTTTAGGGTTTGTAATCAAATTGAATACTACATTTGTTTTTCCATAATTGGAAGGACCGGTAACCAGACAATGCATGGTATTCGGTAACAAATTGCCATGTTTCCCACTATTGAATTCTGAATTATCCACTGTGAGTTAATCTATATTATTAATAGTAAAATTGTCTTTTTGCGGTATTATCTCCATCCTTTGTAATGGTTCAACCCAAAATGATTTTCTATCGTTATATTAGATCCTTTTTAGGTATCCAAGAATCTTCACTCTTATTAAATCCTAACCATCGTACTTTAACCTTATCTTTTTCCGTTGCAAAACCTCTTCAACTAGATATACATCACCTACTGTTGATTTTAACATTTCATGTCCATAAAACCCTCCTTCAAGCAAATGTCCATTATTATCTTTTAAAATGTAAGTTTCTGGTACTGTAGCTTGCACCTTAAATACAGTAAATACCTCATTTGTCCAGTTTGGAAGATATCTTTTACTGAATACACCTTTGTATTTGCTTATTCACACTTTATCACCAACATTAAACCTTTTAGGCTTTAGTTTTTCATTTTTTGGTTTAGTATTCATTTTTATACGTTTTAATACAAGTTTTTCATTTTTATTAGTCACCTGGCTTGGTTTCATACCGATAGTTCTATGAAACTTGTTATTGTAATCGTTTATAAGTTTTGGTAATATATCAATCCATACGTGCGATCCTCTGTTGGAAAACATTTTATACATCGCACCTTTTAAAGTTCTGTTGAATCTTTCAATTATTTATGTTTTTACCTCTGAATTGGTTGAGTAATGGTTAATGTTATGTTTTTTTTTCATTAAATTTGCAAATTCCTTATTAAAATATTCTTTTTCATCATCTGTTTGTAAATGTTTTATAGTATGTTTGTCTCTTTGTATAGCGGTTTCCATTGCTTTTGTAACACTTTTACCACTTTTATCTTTTAGCGGTAAAGCATCCGCCATTTTTGAAAAACAGTTAATAATAGTCAATATGTATTTAAATCCTCTATTTTGTTTACTGTAAGGGATCGTTTTGATTAAATCCGCTTGATATAAATCATTTATTCCTTTTATCACTGTATTTCTTCGTGGAAACTTTCTTCTTGCAGGTTTATGAAGTCCGTTGACAATTTCTTGCTTCAAGTCCTTCATATTGCAGGTTTGAATGTTTCTTGTATCACATGTATAGTCACAATGAATGCTGTCTTTAATATTCACATCATTTATATAGGTCAAGGTCATTTAAACTTGTGTAAAAAAATGGGGAACACGGCGTTGGACTTGCCGTGTTCCCCATTTTTTTACGAAAGGAGAAAAGGAAGAGGTCGAAGTTGTAGTAGCTTCTGATAGTTTTGAAAGTTGCAGACATCGTAGAATCTTCAAACAAGCAGGTCTTGTAATGGTCAAATGTCACATGTTTCTTCAAGTACGATGTTTTGACTCCTTTAGCTTTCTTCACTGTCGGTATATCATTTTCCTTATACATCTTGAAGGAATATAATTTGGACATCAGCGCAACTATTTCCTCCAAAGGCATTCCATTTGCTTCATCTTTAAATTTCCCAATTACTTTTTTATTCTTTTCATTGTAATTCGGATGGTTCTTTGGATAGTCAGAGAAGTCAAAGTCGTCTTTGTATGGGAAACTCCTTAGATCTTCATACATGTCCAAAGTTTTATCCAATAGATAAACGCGTCGGTATCCATGTATGCAACTCCAATGTTATCTATTCCGTAGTGTTTAACCATTTTGTTGTAATGGAAATCATACATCAGAGTTTTACTTATATCCAAAATCGACATACCGATGTATAACGGACCATCCATGACTATTGTTGTTTTATTCACACTGACAGCAACTAGGTTTTGGTTTATAATCATGGATGTTCCGAAATTTGGTTTTTGCACTAATTTATCCAAATTTCCTAGGATCACTCACTAATTTTACATTTTTGTGTTTGCTCTTGTTCTCCAAGGTCTTCCCAAAGATGGCGTTGTTCATTAATTTGTAGAAGTCCTTTTCAAATGCTGTTGTCGCTGCAGCTCTTCTTGTAGTGTTGGAATCGATATATGGTTTCAACCAATAAGATTGGGTGAATTCAATTGCTCTGTGAATTTTCACTATACGTAGGCCCAATTCAAGTGCTTGTTGAACTACCCAGTAGTGTGCCACATATCGGTGGTGTGGGTGAGTCGGTGGCGTAGTGGTTAGCGCGCCGAACTTCGGGACCATGGCAGCGATGTCGTGGGTTCGAATCCGCGTTCTGCCAGTGACTTTTATCAGTACCTTTCACCTTGTACTGTAGCGGCTCACCCCCTTACTTTGTCTAATACGATCCACGCACAGATCAATAGTCTATGTGGACGGGGCAAAGTAAGGCAAAAAGAGGTCCGCCAACCTCTTTTATTTAAAAAAAATATCGACTCTTATTCTCCAAGGTCATCATCAGCTTGGGCCATCTTCCTGTCGATGAAACTTCAGTCTTGGCTAGGAGAGGCAGGTCGTAATGATGGTCGTGAAGGTGTTCCGGATATTCAAAATCACAGTCCAAAATATAGCCTGTTTGACCATCTTTTGGAATCCGTGATATGTCACCGATGGTGGCCGGGTCAATCCACTTGAAGTCTGCGTAGGGAAGTGGATTTGACATCGCCCAACCATAGAGGTTGTTTGCATCAAAATATCCAAGGTAGAGTGATGGTTGTTGCTCGTCGAAGTTGGTGATATACTTGTTGTTAGCCTTAACATGTCTGGTCACAGCTTGAGTCAAACCACCTCGTACACCTGATTCGATCATGAGGACCATATCGATGTCTGTGAGAAGCTCCAATCGACAGTTAGTTGACTTTAGCATAGCTTGCCATGCTAATCCAGGGGATGTATACGAGTGTAGAGGATCCAATCCGTAGGCTGAGAAACAGGTGTTCCGAAATTCTACCATCACATCGCACAGCAGAGTTACATCCAATTTTATATAAAAATCAGAATATTCCCCTAAAGTTTTAATGTTTAGTTGGTTCCAAACATTACAAGTATGATTGTAGTCTTCAACGGAGATTTCACTTTCATTTAATTTGCTATTGAAGGCTTCAATCGGTGGTAGACTGGTTTCTTCAAACTTTTCTGTGGAAGTTATATAATCATAGGGGAAAACTCCTTTTCGTAATACTAAGTCCAATTTATCTTCAGGTACAATTTTGCTGGTTTCTTTTAGATCTTCTCTTCTTAGGTTCTCTGACAATTTGCTCAAACTAGATGACATAAACCTATAGGAGTCTACAAAGCGAAGTTTAACTTTACCTACTGTTTTTGAGAAACTGATGTACTTTTCCAATGTTTCAGCTATTACTTCGATTCTTCCATCATCTCTTCCTAACTCTGAAATAATGAAGTGGGAGTCATAGCCGCTAAGATTGTGTAAAACGACAGGGATAAATTGAGGCAGTTTGTAATTTATATTGCATGAATTACAAGCAGGTCCTCTGTATAACCCTGTCAGGTGATCGTGGTCTTTTACTTTATGGTTGTCTTCACTGAAGGTCTTCTTGCATAAATAACACGTTGTTGCCAAAGTGTGCTCTTCTTCTTGGTTTTGGTTCAAAGGTTCCATAGGTAAAACATCACTGAATAAGCGTTGAACTTTCCCACCAATATCATACAGTTGGTCCACAAAATACTTAGCGGCTTCTTCCCCACGGTAGAGTATCGGAGTGGATGTTAAACCATAGTCTTGCAATTGTTCTTCAGGCAAAGTAGATTTCACCAATAAGCAAAAACTGTTAGGTTGATGCAGTTGATATTTGGTTCTTCTAGTTACTTCACCATCCGGAAGTTCCTGCGGCACTAACGTGGATTCAAAGTCAGCGTAGATAACTAGTGGAGTCCGGTATTGGTGAACTGTTTTATTGAACTGGACAAATGCTTCAGATGGTGGTGGCAGACTAATCTTCACTTCATAGTTGTCATTACAAAGCCGCTGGTGTTCCGACAACCACTCCGATCCTCCACGTCTCAATTCTTAATATGTGAAACAAAAACATCTCTTGCACACTGTTACCCTAACATTAATTTTAGTCACTTGTCGTACAACCAAAGATTCAAAGTTCTTAATATAAACATAATGTGAAATCTCACCTTTGGTTATCAATAATAAATCAGTATGGTTTCTTTGCTCTACTTTTCCTACTCGTAGTGGATACACATTGTTTGAATCATCTAAACCGAACACGTTAACAGAAACACCTGGATTTTGTTTCTCAAATTTAGTAATTTGATTAAGACTCACAGGATACGACATTCCTCGAAAGTTATAGCGGTGTTGAACAGCTTCGTATGTTATGCTAGGTCTAATGGCATTATGTTCCACATATTTTGCTAACATTGCATACCGAAAACATTCATTATCCTCATTTTTCACATTGATACATGATTTAGTATTTTGGATCACCTTTGGTAGAGGGATAAAGCTGCTTCCTCTCATACCATATCCATGCTTGTGAACCCTCACATCCATACCTTCAATTGATGATAGCGTCCAGCCGGATCCTCTTGCTTCATGTTCCTGAAGTTTCACTAGCAGTTCAACCAAACATTCTTCTAAAATTTCGTTGATATCAGATGTGGTTGTAAGCTTTCGGTATTTAGCAATGAATGCTCTCGGTGAGTTTTCACCATCGGTATTAGTAAACATAGCTTCCAACACCAATCAAAATTTAATAAAGTTCAATCTTGCCAATTCTTCCGTCAATGTTTTACAACTAGTTTTTTAGCTTGAGTTATAAAATTTTCCAATTCTAATTGTACGTTATTAATTTTGAAATGAGTTACAACTGGTCCTGGCAAGGCTGTGGTGCGCAGTTGTCTTATATCTTCCACTTCTTCTGTATCCTCTTCTTCCATATTCTCTTCTTGGGTACGCAGTTGTCTTACATCTTCCACTTCTTCTTCCGTATCTTCTTCTTCTTCTTCCATTTCCTCTTCTTGAATAAATCCTCCAGCTGTAGATGGTCCAGCTCCAGCAAATTGAATAACACTCGGTCTTCTTTTTTGCATTAATTGTAGATAGTTAGCCCAGTCGTCCATCTGCTTCTGGTGGTTTTCCAAAAACCGATCAATCGCATTCAAGACTTCACTTACTACAATCTCTTCTTTTCTATCCTCTTCATTATGCAATTCTCGGTGTAAAACAAAGATATCTTCGTCTTGGAAAAACTCACCACAAATATCGCAAAGGGCCATTTTTACAGTTTGGCTTTGAATTCGCACTCGGTGAATGTCCACGCAATAATGAGCGGCACACTTGGCCGCGCCCTTTTATAGCAGCAATGGAGGAGTGGGGGAAAAGTGGACTATAGGTCAAGGTCACATTGGAATTAAAAACATTGGATTACGTTCGACTTCAACAAACACTTTAAATAAATATATCAACAAGCGTTAAGTTAAATAAATAAGGTTTATATTGAATAAATTGTAAAAAATCAGGTTTTAAACACATTTATTTCATAAAGGGTTTCTGGAATACTGACTGCACTCTAATCTTATACTCTAAAACAAGCTCCGTTTGTCCGGGCAAAGTTTTTTTCGCTCCAAGGATTTTTGATTTTTTGATTGAATATGGGGGTTTTGGCCACCAGAAATCGATTGGAGCTGGTCCCATGTCTGGGGAAAATCCGGTTTTCGTTCTAGAGCCCTTCAAAGTTTTCATGTTATCCTTATGGAGATTTTTAAATTGAACAAAATCAGCTGATAACTGTAGATAGTGCTCGCTGATATAAACCAATGAGTTACATCTTTAACCTGTAGTTTATGAAAATTATACCAAAGTGCAGCACCCTTCGGCCTGGTGAGTGAGCGAAGCGAACGAGCTCGTCTTTAAACTCGAAGAGGGCGAGTGAGCGGAGCAAACAAGCTTTGTATGAGAACAAAAATAATAATATTACCGAGCTTAAGCTCGGTCCCCCTGGTACTATTCATAAAACATGTAGTATTATGGCTGGTGTCACGAAATAATCATGTTTTTACAACCTATGATGGTTTTAATAAGAAAAGCAGTCTTTACTGCAACCATTGCGGGTTTTGTTCGTACCCACACGATCACTTCTTGTCTCAGTCCAAGGTCACCCTCAACTTCAACCTCTAGGTCAGCGAACCATCGAACTGCTATACCAATATACCAACAGTAAAATTTTCTAAGTGTTGGCTCAAACCTGGAGGTACTTCATTTACATCTACGAAAATATTCCAAGTCCATAGGGTGGGGGCGGCATCGGGGGCGCAGGGGGGGGGACTTACCGTTAGGACTTTAGAAAATTTTACTAATTTAGGTCAAGGTCACGAAAATTAAAAAAAAAAATTAAGCCCCACCTTGGAAATTTTTACGTTGCCATCGCTGTAGCCTCCGAAGAGACACAACTGAACAACTTTAGACTTTTGTGTTAGTAATACCTAACCGATAGGACTTTAGAAAATTTTACTAATTTAGGTCAAGGTCACGAAAAAACTTTAAAAAAATTAAGCCCCACCTGGGGCATTTAGGTTGCCATCGCTGTAGCCTCCGAAGAGACCCAACTATGGCAACAGCAAACATTCAAATGTTGTCTGACTTTCACCACTCAAGACTTTTTAACATTTACTGCATTGCTAACAAATAACTTTTTTTCAATAGCTAACAAAGATTCATTTACATAATTTTGAGTTTCCAGAAGGGAAACAGACTTTGAGGACCCCCTAGTGGCTTCCGTCCTCGGTCCGAGTGCAGAGGCCACCGACTCAATTACCCTCATGCCAGCGTACAAACGGACCGACTCCCAAACCCAGCCGCATAATCGCATGCCTGAGAGGAGCCATACTAACGTTGGTATAAAATGATTTTACACGGGGGCCTACTCCCGTTCCCTGACTTGAAAATTTAATTTGAGCTGTGAAAAAGCTCAAGGGGGAGTGCTAAAACAAGCGTATAACAATTCCCATCTCCAAAACGCAAGCGCAATATCTTAAAACTAATACAAGTCTTAGAACTAATACAAGTCTTAAAACTAATTCAAGTCTTAAAACTAATACAAGTCTTAAAATTACAGTAGACTTCGCTAAACAGTGAAGGCGCCTTTCAGTGTTTAGTGATGCCCCATGGCGGTCCGTCCCGATCGTTCACGTTCAACGTTCGGGAGCGGACTGCGAGCCGGCTGTGGCCGGGCCGCCTTATATCCCCACCGGTCGCCCTTTGGGGGGCGGCAGCGGGGTGGAGGTGGACCCCGCCCCACCCCCTAGGGTTCGCCCCCCGGGGGGGGGGTTCGCCCCTCAGGGGTGGTTCAAGGTCACCAACTGCACTTCTACTCTGTGTTGGCAATACCCCCACCATATTCGAGTCCCTAAGCGACGCGACAGCGCTCAGCCAGTGTGACTCAGGCTTGCATGCGGTAAGCATCGCTGTTCTCCAACTCTGTTCATGTAAGTGTTTTACAAGTTTTTGACTCAAGGTCATTACACTTTAACTCTAGACGAAAATGGCTTGGATATTTCTCTGATTTTACTCAAAGTTACTACACTTTAACTCTGGCATAAGTATCGACTTGTAGTATTTCAGTGTTTTGACTCAAGGTCATTCCACTTTAACTTTGGAACAACATAATATTGTCGTACCAAGAGAACTTTAACTCTCATGCTCAAGGTCACTGACTTTGGGATGGCATCGACTTGTAGTATTTCAGTGTTTTGACTCAAGGTCACCACCTTTAACTCTGCTTCTGTTGAGGTAAACGCTACCTCTTATTGTACTAAGAGTCAATATTTATAAGTTTTAGTTCAAGGTCACCACACTTTAACTCTGGGACAACATCGAATTGTCGTACCAAGACAACTTTAACTCTTATTTGCTCCAAGTCCTCAAGGTCATGAGAACTCTGAAGAGTAGAGTATTCTCTCTACTCTTTGACATTTTTAAAACTCCATTTCAATAACCTTGAGATTTCCCCCCACCACTTCTCATATGCTTAGAATACATGAGGTCTGGCAGTCAGTCTGCTGTGCAGTTTTAAATTAAAGTTTCGACTTTAACCAGTTCAAGGTCACCACACTTTGACTCTGGGACGGTATCGACTTGTAGTATTTCTATGTTTTGACTCGAGGTCATCACACTTTAACATGTACATTTAAGGTAGCACCGAAACGGTGCTACCTGACTTGACGTTTTCAAGTTTCCCAAGGTCATCACAGTTCTTCCTCCACTTCCCATATAGCTAGAGTGCGCTGGTCGAACAGTCAGTCGCTCGATGTCTGTCGTAGGGTGCATATCGCGGTTGCTACTCCAATTCCTGACAATTTGGTTTAGTTCAAGGTCACCACACTTAAACTCTGGCAAATACACATCAAACGGTTGTACTAGTAAATTTTTCTAAGTGTTGACTCAAATCTAAAGATTCTTTGAATACATCTTTAAAGACAATCCTAAATCCGAAGTTTACAGTCAACCTCATGATCATAACACTTTAACATGTAAATTTAAGGTAGGTACCTGACTTGGCATTTTTAACTTTCCCAAGGTCATCGCAATTCCCCCACCACTTCCCATATACCTAGAGTGCGCGGGGTCGGACAGTCAGTCGCTCGGTGTCTGTCGTAGGGTGCACATCGCGGTTGCAGTAATGGTTAAAGTAGGGGGGCTGGGTCTGTTCAAGGTCACCCGAGCGGTGTCACATGACGGTTTAGGCAGAGTCACGTTGCAAACTTTGGGTTTTCATGGCACTTTTGCTGTTTCTCATCTAATTTCGCTCCAAGTCCTCAAGGTCACGGGGTCTTTGACTAAAACTCGGAGCGGAGTGTGAGGAACAGCAAAAGTTTATTTTAGGTTTCAGCGTGTCCTTGACCTTTGTGACATCGATGTCGTCATCTTGGTGACGTAAGGGGTGATGACGTCATCGTCACGTCATTTCTGTGACGTCATGGGTGTGACGTCATTGGTGATGACGTCATCGCTCGGGTGACCTTGAACTGAGCCAGCTCCCCTACTTTTCCACTACTTGTTATTCTTATAGAAGCAACATTTTTGTATTCTAACATATCATTATGGAAATTGAATTAGGTTTGTTTACATCTGCCACATGATGATTCATTCAAGAAAATGCTTATAAGCATAGAAGTAACCAGGTGTGAGATATAATGTTTATTTATGTTTGACATTGTCAAGATTATAGTGATGTACTATTACCTTTAGTCCGGTGTACTTAGATAGTATTAAGTGCAGTTAACTTTATTTCGTATTTTATTACTATATACGTTTTTACTGTTCATAGGAACTAACAAACTGTTTTGCAAATATAGTTTTTGAAGCACTTAAGGGCTCCGCCACAGTGGATTTCAAAATTACTTTAGGGCATTCGCGGGGTTGAAATTTTTGACATGGACGTTCTTCTTTGCTCATGGGTGCTCACTAAGAAGCTGGTTTACCATTATAGTTTTTGAATCTAAGAAACGTTTTGCAAATATAGTTTTGAAGCCCTTTAGGTCTGCACCCCACTAGACTTTCAAATTATTCTATCGCCCACAGGGTTGAAATATGATGGAGGATTCCCTTTGCTCATGGGTACTCACTAAGAAAAGGGGTTTGCAAATATAGTTTTTAAAACACTTTAGGGCTCTACCCCACTGGATTTTAGAATTACATTAGGGCCTTCACGGGGTTGAAATTTGACATGGACATTCCTCTTTGCTCATGGTTGCTTACTAGGAAACGGTTTTGCAAATATAGTTTTCGAAGTTCTTTAGGGCTCTGTCCAACAGGACTTCAAAAATATTTTAGGGCCTCCGGGATTGAAATTTGACATGGACGTTTCTCTTTGCTCATTGTTGCTCACTAAGAAACAATTTAGCAAATTTACTTTAGGGCTCCACCTCAAAGAACATCAAAATTACCATATATGCTAAGGGATTAAAATCTGTTCCGTTTTGCAAATAGGTGCTCACTTAAAAACGGCTTTGCAAATATAGTTTTTGAAGTTTTTTCCGCCACATAGGACTTCAAAATTATTCCCACAAATCCTCAAAATTACCATAAATCCTACGGTGTTGAAATTTAACGTTTATGTTCCGTTTTGCTAATAGGTGTTTACTAAGAAACAGTTTTAGAAATATAGATTTTTATATTCTTCAGGGCTCCGTCCTACATGATTTTAAAATGACTGTAGGGCCTACGGGGTTGAAATTTGACATGGTTGTTCTTTTTTGCTCAATTGTTCTCATTAAGAAAATGTTTTGCAAAATTCCTTCAGAGCTCAACACACAGTAATTTGTTGTTTCAATGTCATTCTTAAGGAAGAAGGTTTTGTTGCTCTTTTAAAGATTTTATTACCTACAAAATAAATTCAGTCACGTTCGAAGCCGTGACGGGAGACAGCTAGTTTAGTTATAAAATTACACAATATTTGAAACATTTTGGTTGACGAAAATAAGCTAAACCTTTTAACGAGCTGTTCCAATGGAGCACCAATGGAGAAAAACAAAATGCGAGCCTTACTCTTAATTTTGCATAGGTATTTTTTAGGAACTACTTATGGTATAAGATTTTTTTGTCTGGAAGTTCTTTAGCGAATTCTTTCTGTCACGAAAAAAAATACATAAACGTTGAAA
Organism: Neoaliturus tenellus; assembly: GCA_030545055.2. Classification (NCBI taxonomy): domain Eukaryota; kingdom Metazoa; phylum Arthropoda; class Insecta; order Hemiptera; family Cicadellidae; genus Neoaliturus; species Neoaliturus tenellus. The sequence goes on from CM061532.1 coordinate 77,424,151, forward strand.
AAACATGACAGAAAGCGATATTATTACGTTAGAAATTTCCGTAGGCCAAGGAAGGTTCCCTATAAAGAAGTGGTTTTATATCAAACAAAAGAACCTTTGTTTTATTTAAAGTTACAAAACAATAATAAAATTTTAACAAATTCAATTGTTATTGCGGGCAACCTGTGATGTCATCAGTGATGGCGAACAGTTTGATGGAGAGCTTCTCGATAACACAACAAACAATGATAACTAGCCCGCGTCTGCTGAGTCATGGAAGTCAAGTTCACGATCCCCTCCAGGCGTCCCGTAAGCGCCTTAGAAATGGCTGAAACCATCGACCGTGAGAACATTTGGACTGTCCCGAACATGTTCAGTTTGATCAGGATAATCCTGGCCCCCTACATCGCGTATCTCGTGGTCGAGGAGCAGTTTGCGCTGGCTCTCCTGGTGCTGTGTGTCGCTGGAGTGACGGACTTCCTGGACGGCTGCATCGCCAGGACCTTCCCCACCCAGATGTCCAGGCTGGGCAGCTTCCTCGACCCCTTGGCTGACAAGGTGTTGATAACGACTCTCTTCGTGACCTTGAGCATCGTTCACCTGATGCCCCTGGCGCTCACTCTCCTCGTCGTCACCAGAGACGTTGTCCTCATCTTCGCTGGAATCGTCATCAGGATCACCTCCATCAGCCCCCCTCGGAGCGCCGAGAAGTTTCTGGACTTCTCTCAAACGTCGGCACAGCTGTCCCCGACTGTTATCAGCAAGGTCAACACCGCGGTGCAGCTGATGACGGCCGTCCTGACCTTGACTGACGCTGTCCTTCAGTGGCCTCGGGGATCTGAGTGCCTTATCTACCTGTGGGCTTTGACGGCTGCGACTACCATAGTGTCTGGAGTTCACTATCTATTTGCGAAGAATACATTCCAGATATTTAGTAAAGAAGGGGGCACAGAGTGAAATATTCTTCTACTATGGAAGTGTTTTAATCAGTATTCGATCACGTATAAAGTTTTTTTTGTTATTTTATTAGTTTTTTACTTAAAAATAAACCATATTATTTTTAATAAATGTATTTCTTTATGTAAGACGGACCTTAAAAATTTATTACATTAAAAATATAAACACATTGTTTGTTAAATAAAACATACATATTGATACAGAAATGTACATATTCTAGAAGTCTCCCCTATGATTTATTGACAAGACCTGTTGAACATTTGCTCACTTACTTTAATGCGTTTGTGACATTCTATAGTTATTTTATAGTATGTTATAGTCTTAATAATATGAGTAAGCAAAATAACGTAGCCTAATTTGTTTAATTGGAATAATTTTTACATAAGAATGCAAGTATCATTATGTAAAGCCAACAATGTATAAATAATTTTTAAAGAATCGCACACTAACCAGTAAACAATCCACTACCCAAAGCCATTGTGGCACTTCATGAATTCACCGATTGATTTTCACCATTATTTGCATTGTGGAAACATGAAATTACATAAATACCATTAGCTTTGGATTATAAGCGTCTTGGATATAATTTTTTCAAGAACTTTAGCCATATACCCTTTAATTTTTATGATATTATTTCAAAGTCTTAACAATTTAATTCAACCCATACAAATTTTACCCATTGATGATTGATTCTTATTTAAATTATATACAAAAATAGGTCCTTTTCCGGATTAGAGTGCATAACAACACAAAAAATTGATATTTTTACACTTAGTTTGACTTTAAAATTCAATACACATCCCAAAAGATCTTCTACAATAATGAAGAAAGAACAAACAATAAGCCATACAACTGTCAGGAAAGTACTGCCAAAGTATACCAGAATTATGATACCGCTGTATTTTTCCCTCTGATAAGAGCAATCAGTGATAAAAGGTAAGTGGGAGGGGTAGTAAATCTGTACTCGCTGTCCATATTCGGTTCGGGGAATATCAAAACAAAATGATCGCCAAGACGATAGGTATGTACATATAATTTATAATTTGGATTTTTTTTCTTATCCAGATAATCAGTATTGATAAGGGAGAGTGTTTTCCCAACACAATATGATTATTTGCATAAAAACTTATAAAAAATACAATTTAACACACAGTAGGACTAGTATGAATATATTAAATGATTTAGGCCTGTGTCATAACTTTATAATCGATATAAAATGTAGATCTTTTGTAGACGATTATGTAATGGATTTACTACATTTGTAAGAACATGAAATCTTCAAAAAAAGTTTTTAACAATCTTATATTGAGTATGATCGTACTCTACATTTCAAGAAAACTTAAAAAGTTTCTTTCAACAATTTTTTTTATTTTAATAGTTTTTCTGCTGTCTTGTCGCATTTTACTTATAATTTTAAAAGAATCTTATAAATCTTTATAGATTTTATATTATTGTATAACATTTATAACATATTTCGAACTTTTAAAAATTATCCTAATTTTGAATTTAGTGTTAATAGTAAACTTTACTTATTAAAATATTTTCTGAAGAATCAGTTAGAGCTTTAAAAATCGCCGCTTAAAAATTCAGCTGCCGTAAGGTAATAGAACATTTTTAAATTATGTTTGAAAGTTAATAGTGTGTTCCAACAGAAACAAATAAAACATAATTTAAATGAATTTTGTAAACAATAAAACATTTAATCTTTTGGAATCATTTTGGTAGGAAAATTCTTGTGTATATTACGAGCGCAAATAGTCATTGCCGCTCTCGAAATGTTGGGCCGCACGAAAGACAACATTTTTTTTATTGTTTTGGTACAACATTGCCCAAATAAGACTAACGACTCCTCGCTGACCATCGTCCACCTCATGCCTCTGGCGCTTTGATAAAGTTTCACTTGATAAAAAATGTATGTTTTTTATATTTATTAGCATACAATTTTAATATGGTATGGAGAAATACCATATTGCTCTAGTGGCAATGAAGCTCTTAATACACAAATAGCTATTTCCTACCACTGCATGGAATAATCATATTGCCACCCTGTTAACAATACGAAAAACAGGTTATTACCGCTCTATACAGGGATTATTCATTCCCTCACGCTAAATCAAATAGATATTTAAAGTCAGCTGTTGTCACACACCACACCACAGCTGTTGGTCATTGTTGTCATTTAGTAATTGATGTTTTCTTATTTTGAGGTTATGTTTGATTATTTATTAGTGTGTTTAAAAAGAAAACTCAAAATAACCTAAATGGCATTTTATATACAATAAAAAATTTAATCTGTTGCAAATATGGTAGTGGAAAAAATCTTGTATGGTATATTACGAGCACAAATAGTCATTACCGCTCTTTAAATGTTTGGCCACACTCACCTAATGCTTATCTACAATTCTCTAGCTGCAATGACGTACTTTGCGCTCTAAATACACAAATGGCTATTTTCAGTTAAGTAAATACAGATAAAGAATCTATACTTATTTAATACGCTAAGGGTTTTTTTGTCTTGAGAACTCCTCCTACAATTTTCAACAGATTTTTAAGTTCTTGGTGTCGTTGGATAGGGCTTGGTCTGTAGTTATTTCCGCCAAAAACTGATGAGAATCGGACTGAAAATAAAGGCGCTATCCACCATTGAAATATAAAAATTCCCCATTTAAATAAATTCGGGATTGAATAAAGCATTTTCAACATCTGTTAATTATCAGCTGTAAATACGTGTAGTTTTGATGATTAAAGATATTCACAATATTGGATTGGTCGGATGTCATTGATTTAAAAATAAAAGTAGCATTTGTATTGTATTAAAATAAATTGCTCGATTTCGAGCAACACGTATACTAGTAAAATATAAATTGATTATAATTGTTGAAGAGAAGAGACTTACATTTAACGTGATGTTCTTTTCTTCCAAATGATTATAAAGAGTGCTTCAACTGTCTAAGTATAAGAAATAGTTGTTTACGAATCAATTAAATGAAATTATTCATTTCGATTTCACATGCACTGTTTGATTCTTTTGTTTATATTTATTTTTGATTGAATACCGCCTAAACAACAAGGCTCTAAGCAAAAAGGAGTACACTCTAAAATGTAGCCTATAGGCCCCTACTACTCCACTGTTTTATATTGTAAAATTGTTTTAATCTAATACTCAATATAAACACTCGCATTGATGTTTAACTCAGCACCTTAAAGAACTGTAATTGTAAACTTGTTCTCGTGTAAACAAAGTAGCTTTTTTACCGCCATACGTTTCGAGGGGCTCTTCCCGGGGCCTATAAACAAAGGGGCCTGCATACCTCCCCCCACGACCAAAGTTATGTGACTATTTCGGCCGATCTGCAGCACAATTTTAAATTAGATAACATTGTGAAAACGTGACATCTCTCACTTATTTTTCCATCTCGTAGGAATTTGATCATACACTGAAAAAACTGTTTTGTTGGGGTAACAAAAAAATTGTTGTCCCAACAAAAAAATTTGGTTGAAATAGGGACAACTATATTTTTTGTTGGACTAACAAAATAATTTTGTTAAATTTTTTTGGTTAAGGCAACAAAAATTTTTTGTAATTGCAACAAAAAGTTATATTGTTATTTCAACAAAATCCTGATACATTTTGTTGAATTAACAAAACCATTTTGTTGGCCTGAGTTATTGAAAAGTATTATTTTTACATAAAAATTCATGAATTAATGCATTTATGCCAACCAACAGATTAAAAAAGAAGTAAATAAATAAAAAAAGTAAATCAAAAAGTAAATATCTGTGACGGGATTCGAACCCTCAACCTCATATTCAATGACCTGACGCTCTAACCACCTGAGCCACGGGAGCTGTGAAAATAGTGGTTCTAATTTACTACTTAGCCATTTTTTACTCGGCCTCCGTTCAGAGCTTGGTTAAAACTCAAATAGTTAGCCCAAATGTGAAATAACTTACTGATTCACGTTGAACGTTTATTTGACGTGAAATAAATATTCAGTGCAATGTGGGTAAACAAAATATTTGGTTGGGAATACCAAATTTTATAACCAAACCCATTTTGTTGATCCAAACCATTGGTTTTGTTGGTTTGACCAATTTATTTGGTTCCCTCAACAAAACGAGGGCAACAAAATAAGTTTTGTTGCCACAACAAAACATTTTTTGTTGGGAATACCAAATTTTATAACCAAATCCCTTTTGTTGATCCAAACCATTGGTTTTGTTGGTTTGACCAATTTATTTGGTTACCTCAACAAAACGACGGCAACAAAATAAATTTTGTTGCGCCAACAAAACAGTTTTTTCTGTGTAGATTATTTTATAAAACTTATATAATAGATGAAAAAAATTAACAAAATGATACCAATACTGTAAATTTTAATTTATTTTATTAGGAGTCAAAGTCTAAAAGTTGTATATTTTACAGTTAAGTTTAAATTTTTCAACTGCTGTTTACATAAAATTATATTTAATTGCCAATTACTAACTTTTAGACGCTAAGATATACAGTTTAATTTGTTTTATAAAAAATAAAAAGGCAATCCGACAAACTACTGATTAAAGATGATTATTTAATTTCTTTTTTTTTTTTAATATTTCAAAACATTGTAAGAAACCTCTTTACGAAAAAAGTAAATACATCCTCCATTGGTAGAAATTCAAGTTGTTATTTTCCTTTATAGGGAGTTAAAGGGAGTTTTAAGATTTGCAACGTTATTAGTATAATTCAAATCGTAATTTAATAACGATTAAAATAATTTGTAACACTTATGACTTCATCTTCTTATATTTATAACTACACGTAAAACCGATGCTATGTGAGGGAATTGCAATGCTTTTGAATGGTGTTGATAGCTGAAATTCAGCCGTATCTTTTTACGTGATCAAAAATGTATGCAGGCCCGTTAGTTCTCGTAGTCCCCGCTGTTTCCCTATATTTGTTTTAACTTTTTAGACATTCTGAGTTTTTCCTTAGTCTGTGGGACAAAGGTTTCTGTTTTGAACTCTCCCCTGTTATTCTGCAGTAATCTGTGAAATGCACAATGTTTTCTGGAGAAATTCCGCTTACAGAATAAGAACACTTCGTTAACTGTCACACTTTAAGTTTAAATTAATATATAATTTTCAATGTGATCATTTGACCTCTAGATTTAAAATCAAACAAAAACATATCCTTTGATGTTTACATAGTAGGTGTTTCTGGCACCACATTGGGCCTCTATCACGATCAAAATACTTTTGTTGATTTGCATACATTTTGCAATATATTTTGATACTAGCTGTTGCCCGTCACGGCTTCGCCCGTGATTGAATTTATTTTATAGGTAATACAATCGTTTTTAAGAGCAACGAAATCTACTTCCTTGAGAATGACATTGGAACAATGAAGTAGTGTGAGTGGAGCTCTGAAAGAATTTCGTAAGACCTTTTCTTAGAGAGGTTTCCTATTAGCAAACCGGAACCTTTACGTTAAATTTCAACCCGTAGGATCTATAGTAGATTTAAGAATTTGTGGGGAGGGGGAGGAGCCCTAAAAAAATTTGCAAAATTGTTTCTTATTGATCACCTATGAACGAAAAGGAACGTCCATTTCAAATTTAAAACACGTTGGCCCTTGATTAGTTTTGAAGCCAGGTGAGGTGGAGCCCTAAAGAACTACAAAAACTATATTTACAAAACCATTTCGTAGTGAGCACCTGTTAGCAAAACGGAACATCCACGTTAAATTTATACCCCCTAGAATCCATGGTAATCTTGAGGTTCTATGGGGTGGAGCCCTAAACGAAATGTTTCAAAATTTTTTCTTAGTAAGTAACTATGAGCAAAGAGGAACGTCCGATTCAAATTTAAACCCCGGAGGCCCAACAGTAATTTTGAAGTCCTGTGGGGCGGAGCTCTAAAGAACTTGGAAAACTGTATTTGAAAAACTGTTTCTTAGTGAGCGAGCACCCGTGAGGAAAGAGAAACGTCCATGTTAAATATCGACCCCGGAGGCCCAAAAGTAATTTTGAAGTCCTGTGGGGCGGAGCCCTAAAGAACTTCGAAAACTGTGTTTGCAAAACCGTTTTCTTAGCACCCATGAGCAAAGAGGAACGTCCGATTCAAATTTAAACCCCGGAGGCCCAACAGTAATTTTGTCCTGTGGGGCGGAGCCCTAAAGAACTTGGAAAACTGTATTTGAAAAACTGTTTCTTAGTGAGTGAGCACCCGTGAGCAAAGAGAAACGTCCATGTCAAATATCGACCCCGGAGGCCCTAAAGTAATTCTGAAGTCCTGTGGGGCGGAGCCCTTAAAGGGATGTTTAAAGCACTTTTTTGAGCACCTAAGAAAAAAGAGATCACTCCAAATTTCAACCGTGCAGGTTTCCTAATTCGTATTTAAAATTGGCCATGCGGATAGCGTTATATTAAAATTTCGAAGGCCTGTGGGGCGGAGCCCTGATGGAATTTAGTTAAATCATTTCTTAGTGGGCACCTAAGAGGCAAGACGAACCTGTGTTTAATGTTTCAAGTAAATACGTTTTGTAGTTCCTGAGATTTCATGATGAGTCAGTCAGTAATCACTCCCCGTCAGGTTTAGCTTGGTCGCTAAGCTCACTCGCCGCAACTATCCTCTAGTTTTTTATTACCAATCTCCCCTCAATAATTTGAATCAGAACAGCTGTTTACAAAATTAATATTTCTTAATGTAATCATATGTTCCAATACAAAAATGTTGCTTGCATAAGAATAACATGGTAATTTTGAAGACGTGTGGGGCGGAGCCCTGAAGAAATTTTCAAAAACCGTTTCTTAGTGGATGCCTAAACCCTAAAAGGAACGTCCATACAAAATTTCAAGGTTCTAGGTCTAGTAGTTTAGGCTGTGCGTTGATACGTGAGTCAGTGGTATTTGACAAATATATAGTAGATTTTTATTTTTGCATTTTGTATTGTTGATTTGCTCAATTAGCAAACCAGTAGATTTTATAGTTATTTTACTATTTCAATGACAAAGTAAAAATTTGCAGTCAATTTGTAAGGTTCGTAACACTCCTAAAAGATTCAACACAACAAATCGTGTTATTATAGTACATTACTATTTAAGGTGATTTAATAGATCATCTTCACTCATTACCATCTGATTCTTGTTTTAAAATCAAACCAAGCCACTGTTCTAATGTACACAAAGCGGACGTATTCCGAATTCCCATAAATTAATTAGTCTTAAGGAGGACGTTTTGCGTTATTTATCATTTAATGACAACTTTATGGACACGCCGATAGTTTTCCCTAGTGCCTGGGATCGAAACTTTTCCTCTGGGTACCCTCGCATCATCCTACGATTTGTGGAACGCTCACAATATTGCTTAAAAATTTCGCTTCCAGAATAATAAATAAATAATAAATTATAACCTTTAATTTATTAACCTTTAAAAATGAAGCAAATGATAGCTCGACTAAACGTTATGAAGTAATTTTTAAATTAAAAATAAATGCTCAGTCAAAGGAGCATGCATATAAGAGTTAAACATCCTTCAAAGTTAACATTGAATATTCTCTTCTCGCTGAATTTACTTAACGACTGAGTATTTATTTGTAAATTGATTTTATTTAACAACAACAAACTTTATACATACTCCAGATTTCTACTTTTATTTGAAACAGATCAAATTGAAAACTGAAAGAAACAACTAACTAGAACATGTATGAAAGAAAATGTTAAGACAAAAAACCTAAGAAGTATTGTAATAATTTTTTTAATTTAGGTATTTACTGACTTTTATGCTTTCATTTTATAAGAGGTACACTCTAATCATGTAAAAACTAATGCAATATGGTATAACATGAAATGTAAATTATAAAAAATACTGTACATATAAATACCTAACAAGGTTTACTAGCACTTAAGAAGGGGAAAAAGAGCCGCTCTCAGAACGTCTTGCAGTGCTTCATCTGCTCAAAATTTCCGAGTTTATTTTAAGTCGACAAAAGTGGAAGGGATTTCAAATCCAAGATAAAGACTTGGGCTATATGACCTAGTTTTTTTATTTTTTCATATTTTGAATTCATATAAAGCTATAATGGATTAAAATTAATGAAAGTTGGATCAACTTTGATGATTCATTATAGCTTGATATGGATGCAAAATATAAAAAATCAAAAAAGTAGGTTAAACATCCCAAGTCTTAAGCTTTAATTTATAATGGCTTAACTTTTATCGGACCTAAAATAATGCTGAAAAATTGGAGCAGGTAGATGAAACACTGCAAGATGAATTTTTGACCCGCGAGACCCGCGATACTGACAGTCTCTGTCGGCAGCCGCTGAAACTGCTGGGCTCACAGGTGCAGAAGCGTTTATCCACACTGTTTTACACTGAATACAAGATATTTTTCTTGCCCTCAGTATGCTTGTAAGCAATGTGAAACGTATTCAGGTACTTTCAGCAACGTCCACTAGGACTGATCCTTTAGCTCCATCTTAAGTTGAAATAGGTACTATGAGGATAACCAGTGAATTTCTTTTTTAAGGAAGGCTATTTACAAAAATTTCCATACGCTAGTGACGAACCTGAGCATATGTCACTAAAAAAGTTTAGTTGTAATCTATAACACGAGTTTTATTAAAAGAACTACAACATTTAATCTAGCATTGTATTTATAAGAAAAAATTAAATCCTTATATTCTTAACTAAAATAATTACCTTATTAACCGGTTTGCAAACATCCTAGAGTAGTTTTGTAAGGATATTATTTAATAATATATTTATAACATTTTCATGTATTAATGATGGTTTTAAATGTCTATAACATATTAGTATTTTTTCGATGCATCCGAGGAAAATATTAAACTAGAATTTAATTCTAAATAATTTCACCTAACCAAACCTAATATAACGAGTCTAAAAAAATTGTCTATAAATGAGTGACAATATACTCCTGGATCTTAAGTAGATCGAAATACAAACATTAATTAAGCTGTTTGGTTCAGTTAGGTTACTTTAGTTTGTTTGGATGAGTAAGTCAAGTAAATATTAACGAAGACATATTATTTAAACGTAAAATATATATTTCTGTAAATTAAATTTTATTATTGGTTTATAACTAAGAGATCAGGACGAACAAGGTTTTTACGTTAGCAAATAATGTTAAGGAAACTTGGTAATCAGCCTTTTCATCACTCCGCTGATTTTGGATTATGTAAATATATATGTATGGCTAATGGGATTGTGTGTAAGCAGAAAGTACCGGGGTTTATCATTTTCACCCATTTCTTCTGTTTAATCAAAAAGTACTCAAATATTATACCACTGATTGATTCTTTAACTCCAAAATAAAACTCGTAAACTACAACATGTAAAATAATTACACAACTCATTGCCTAACAAGACTCTCATTTTTAAAACAGCACGGTTTAAATTGATTCTGTTTCCAACAAGATAGAGCTCATCTTTATGAAACAGTTACTTTTAAATCACAGATTGATGGGTCAACTTGATATTATAACATGGCATGTAGAAGATCTAAATCTTAGTATATATATACTCATACTTTCCCCAAGTCAATTAAAACTTAAACACCACCAAAGTTGACACATATCGATCACATTTAATGAAACTACGTTTAAGTGAAATGTGCTTGGGAAAGCGGCTTCAAGAAAATGAAAATAAAACAAAAATCATGTCTTGGCTTTTGTATGTCATGCTATATATACTTAAAACAGGTTAGTAGTAGCATTTTGCATTTGTGACATCACGAGAAAATGTTACTTGTAAGTATGAGAATATTAATTTTACTAAAATGAAGACCAAACGAATGGAAACAAGAATGGGTTTGTTATTGACAAAACCATAATGAATGTGGTGTTTTTAATTTTATGATCTACGTAACTGTTTATAGACGATTGAAAAGGAACCTTTATTTCACTTGTATTTGGAACAGAATTACGTGACAATGTTTTTACAGGAGTGCTCCTGCTGTGCGGAGCTGCACTAGCCTTCCCTTCGCCCTACCCGGGCCCCAACCCCGGCCCCAACGCCTACCCCGGGCCCAACCCCGGCCCAGCCCCCGCGCCCGGCCCCGCGCCCGGCCCTAACCCCAACCCCAGCCCCTACTACGGCGGCTATGGTGGCTACGGCGGCTACGGTGGCTACGGCATCGGTCTGGTGGAGGAGGTCATCACTCCCCCCGTCATCCCTCCGGTGCTCAACACTGTTGACGTCTATGACATCGCCACTCTCGGAGTCATCCCTGCCCCGCCCATAGAGTACGTGTACCCCGCCGTCGGCTACGAGGCCTTCGGTCTCGGCGGCTACCCCGAGTACTTCGGCGGCATCGTCGGCGGCTACGGCGGAATCCCCGGCTATGGCTACGGCGGCTACGGATATTACTAGAATAGTGTAGTATAGGGTGTAATTTATATAAAAACTAAAAACACCAACAGAGTTTTATTGATTTTTATCCTAATTAATTTGAAGTACAATTTTTCTTTACAGATATAATCTTGAATGGAAAAAAATTAAATGCGACCTCTTTTACCATCCCAACAGACGAAAGTTAAGTGGTTTTCCAACTTCACGTCTGTACTTGAAACAGGTTCAAGAGAGAATGGTTGAGTCCCAAGTTTGAATTTGTAAGTTAAAGGAATGTTTAAGATAATCAGGCAAGAGAAAATGTTTTAGCACTAAATCTTGCAATTCTAGTTTTGGTAATGTATAAAAAACTCAGTCTATAATTTTTAGTCTAAGAAACTCAGAACATGATTCAACTACTGCCAAGTTGTTAGGGCTTGCCATTGATTCTAAATTGACCTGGAGCTCTCAAATAACGCTTGTTTGTAGCAAACTTTCAAGGGTATTGTACCTTCTACGTAACCTGAAAACCTGTGTAAATAAATCTTGCTTGTTAAAAGCTTACTTAGCTTTCTTTCAGGGGACGCTTTTGTATGGTCTCAGACTCTGGGGAGGTGCAGCTGAAATTTACAGAGTATTGCTGATCCAGAAAAAGGCAATTAGGCTCCTGGCTGATGCTGAGTATGATGCTCCTTGCAGGCCTCTTTTTGTTAAAGAAGGAGTCATGACTGTTTGTAGCCTATTTGTTTTTATATCCTTAGTTAATATAAAGCAAGATTTGGTATCTTTTAACCGTAGGGGTGACTGTCATGCACACAACACTAGGAATAGAGATATGCTTAATATCACTTTTGTTAGACTGAGGAAAAGTCAAAGAAATTCTAGATAGCTTAGCATGAAGCTATTAAATCATATTGTTTGTACAGCCTGGACCCAACCGAATTCAAAATTCCAAACCAGTCTTCGGGCTCTGTTATTGGCTTTTCCTTTATACTCAGTCAACGACTTCTTCAATATTCCTAGGGAGACTGTAAGTACTTTTTTGACATTGTTTGATGAGTTTTGTGTTCTGTTTGTGCATGGTTTTTTGCCTTGTGCATGGTTTGCCATTTTGATTTGTTTTACATTAGTTAGTCTTAAGTTTGTGACGATGCCAATTGCATGTATATGCCTAAAGGAAAATAAAGATTTTGATTTTGATTTTGATTTATATCAATTAAAACATTATAAAGTAGATTTTAATTATGTTTTAGTAGTGGCAAAGTGGGGCTGCTGGCTCAGGTCAATGACCCCTGAGGAATGCTGACGTCACCAAGGCCACTGACGTCAAGAATGACGTCATCGGTGACGTCATCGATGACGTCATATCTATGACGTCATAGGTATGACGTAATAGAAATGACGTCATGACGACGTCATTACCGCTGACGTCACCATAATGACGTCATTGACGTAATTAAGGTCAAGGTCACGTGGAAAGACAAAAAAATTTTTCTTTGCACTCTTGTGGTTCCTCGTATTCGGCTGCGGAGCGAAAATCCACAAAGAACCACAAAAGTGCAAAGAAAAATTTATTTTCCCAGCGACCAGACCGAAAAACCTACCAAATGTGACGTAAGGCATTCCTCAGAGGCCATTGACCTGAACCCTAGCAACCCCACTCTTAAAACTAAAAAAATAAATAATTTTTATTTCCACTTACCCACTGGAGAAACCCGAAGTCCAACTGGAAACAAAATTGCGAACGGCCGACGGTGGTGGTGTCATCACCGCGCGGGAGCCGGACGCCGACTGACCGGACAGCACCGTGCCGTCCGGGTACCAGGCCGCGTGGTGGGGGTAAAGTGGTCAGATGCAAAAAATAAAAAAATTATTTTTTTCCAACAACTCATTCGAGTTTGTACTTGTTGGAAACATTATGAAAAAAATAATATTATTTTTTCTCAGATGAACTTGGGACTTGTAAAATTTTGAGCTATATATAAAAAAAAAATAAATAATTTTTTTTCTAATTGTTTTCTTAGGTGACCTTGGGACTTGTAAAATTTTGAACCATATGAAAATAAAAAAAATTATTTTTTCGCGATTTTTAGTTTCGCTTAAAACTTGTGAAATATGTAAGTTTTAGCTAAATATTTCATTTAGAACTCCAGTTATGTAAATTGAGCGGAAAAAGTGTGATGTGCACACTGCAAGAGTCGAATAGCGACTGACCAAGTCGCTCCATGCATCCTAGGTACCCAGTTATGTGGTGGGGGTTAAGTGGTCAGATGAGAAAAAATAAAAAAATTATTTTTTTCCAACAACTCATCCGAGTTTGTTCTTTTGCTGGACCTCCGTTACTTGGAGTGGAAATATTTGTTAAGAAAATAAATTTTTTTATTAATTTCTAAGTGACCTTGACACTTAGTCTGGAATTGGAGTCACCAGCGTTATTTTACTGGCAAAAGTTAGCTCGTCTAAAAGTTTTTGAAACATTTTATCATCCATAGTGATCTTGGTGTCCCTTGAGTAAAATTTTGGATTATTCCTAAGGCAGCGTTTCATTTTTGTCAAAGTGGAAGTCTTGGACACCTTAACAGAATTATTTTGCTTTGCCAGCAAAAATTTTACTCTTAATAATTTTTCTCGCAAAGTTTCAGCCATAGCTGTGTCTCACAGTAAGGTTAGTATAAAACTGAAAAACTCAGTCAATTGTAGCACCTAAGCTGGAAGTAGTGGGGGAACAGGGCTGTAGTGGTGGGGGTAATGCGGTCTGGTGTTGCTATGTTTAGAAACAGTTTGCTGCGAACTGTCCGAGTATTAACACGTACTGTGTAGAAAAAATAACAGCGAGACTAGTATAAAATTTAAGTCCAAGAAAATACTTATTGTTATTTTAATAAAGAGGTAGAGCTAAATGAAAAAAAAAATAATTTTTGTACAAGATGTGCATGGTTCAATTTTGCAGCTAAGTTCAAAATCCACCAGTGTGGAACAAAATTTAATCATGAGGTTAAAATATTTAAACACATCTGCGAAAATATTAGGAGGCTTGTAGAGCTAAATAAAAATTAATTTTGTAGCAAACAGGTAGCGATATATTTTTGCCAAGTCATATAATAAGAGGGAATGATGTAAAAATTGAAATTTTACTCACAGAAAGTCTGGTAGTGTTAAGGCGCAGCGTATACCATGCGTCGTGGGAGAAGGCTGGCGAGTAACTGACTTGTTTTTAGAGGCAAGACGGCAGACATGGGTTGGTTATATAAGTGTTATGTAATATGCAAGCGATACCGGAGACAAAATTAAATTTGTTCCCAACCAACACTGACTGTAGGCTGAGCCGAGAGAGACAAAATAAAATGAAATGAAATATTATTCTATACTACAACTGTCTTGGACCGAAAATATTCTAAGTCCGAAGACCCCCCCCCCCCGGCTCCGGACGAAAAGTGCCCCCCCCCCCCCGGGGGAGGAGGAGGTGGCATAGCCCGAGGCGTTGCCATACCTTGACATGTGTTGCATAATGAGATCCGGTTAGTAATGTATTCAGGTGTGGCTCTTGGAGATTGTCCAATGCCGCAAACAAGTACGTGTCGAGGTCTGCCTGTTTACGTAACCAGGTCCGGTTCCCTCACTCCTGACCGGCTCAGCTTCGGTTCTCTGAGGCTTAGCTTCCTCGCAGTTGCTTTCAAACACTTCAGCTGAGTGGTTGAAGCTCTGCCCTACAGGATTCGCAATGTAATGTTGGCGCCGCATTATATTGGGAATTCTTTTCTAGTCTAAGGCATGGCATGTGTAGTGTTAGGAAATAATTTTATTTTGTGCTTGCTGCTTGGTGCTCGGTGTTGGTTGTGATTTAGTGAAAGTGTTGTGCAGTGAAAAATATTTGTGTGTGCTAATATTTCCACAGGTTGGTGTTAGTCTAAGTCTTGTGTTTAGAAAAATATTTCTTTGTATTAATCTTCCACAGGTTGTCCCTAAAATTAGTTTTTATAAATTTTTGGCTTCCTTAGCCTATGTAAATAGTTATACTGTTAGGTTTGAGGCTTAGAAGCCTCCGTAAAATTAAATTTTTTTCGAGGCTTAGCATGCCTCAAGAATTATTTTTTACCAACAATAGTATGACACTTAACGAGCCTGGGGGTTGGCCCCTGGGGATCCACCGTTAGGCCTTGTGCCAGCGGCGCTGCTGGACCTCATCACTCGTCACTGGCAACATACGGGTGGTTGGCATCCTTCAGCACGAAGTGTCGGCCCTGACACTGACCGGTACATTAGGCTTTATGTCAGTGCATTGCATTAGGCTTTATGTCAGTGTACTGGTTAAGATGGGGCCCAGGTCATGATTAGCATGACCTTATGATTCCCATTGGGAACCAAAATTATTTAGCATGTTTCCCTTGTGGAAACTCAAAATTAAGTAAAAATTTTTTATTTTTTGTAACATGAATCCCCCTATGTTTAAGTTTTGTGTTGTAAAATATTTCTTTGTACTAATCTTCCACAGGTTGTCCCTAAGAAAAAATATTTTCTAAATTCGTATATTGGAGGATTAGCCTCTGTAAATTGGCAGTTAAAGTGTTAGGTTTGAGGCTTAGAAGCCTCCATAAAATAATTTCTTTTGGAGGCTTAGCATGCCTCAATAATTATTTTTTAACAACAGTAGTATGGTGCTTAACGAGCCTGGGGGTAGGCCCCTGGGGATCCACCCTTAGGTTTTCGGACCAAGGGCGCTGCTGGACCTCATCACTCGTCACTGGAAACATACGGGTGGTTGGCATCCTTCAGCACGAAGCACCGGGTCCTGACACTGTCCGGTACGTTAGGCTTTATGTCAGTTTATCGGTTAAGATGGGGCCCAGGTCATGATTAGCATGACCTTATGATTCCCTTTAGGGGAACCAAAAGCATGTTTCCCTTATGGAAACTCAAAATTAAGTAAAATTATTTTTTATTTTTCACCTCCCCCTAAGTTGTGAGATTCCCCCGAGGCCTTTGACCGCCGGCGGTCTTAGGCTTCGGGGGAATTTCTTTTTAATTCTTGGATGACCTTGACCTATATTTGTGTGTGAATAAAAAAATAAAATAATTTTTGTTCCACATGTAGTCACAGTCAGCCAACACTTGGCGGATTTTTGCCAAAGTCCTGAGAGCTCGCAGGACTTAGAGCGATATGCGTTAAAGTGTTGGTTGTCTGGGCAGTGGTAAAATATTTTATTTGATATTCACACATAAGTAAGGGTAGCAGCCATCCAAGAGTTAAAGTCCTAGGGGTAGGTGACCCCCCCCCCCCCCCGACTCCAGACGGGAAGTGAGCCCCCCCCCAATTTTTTTAGAAAAATTTTTTGACCTTGACCAAAAATTTTTTGCTCCGGACGAAAACTGCGCCCCCCCCCCAAATTTTTTTTTTTTGGATTTTGACCTTGACCAAAAATTTTTTGCTCCGGACGAAAACTGCGCCCCCCCCCAAAATTTTTTTTTTGCAAAATTTTTTGACCTTGACCAAAAATTTTTTGCTCCGGACGAAAACTGCGCCCCCCCCCAAAATTTTTTTTTGCAAAATTTTTTGACCTTGACCAAAAATTTTTTGCTCCGGACGAAAACTGCGCCCCCCCCCCAAAATTTTTTTTTGCAAAATTTTTTGACCTTGACCAAAAATTTTTTGCTCCGGACGAAAACTGCGCCCCCCCCCCAAATTTTTTTTTTGAAAAATTTTTTGACCTTGACCAAAAATTTTTTGCTCCGGACGAAAACTGCGGCCCCTGGGGGGGGGGGATGGGGGGGGGAGGGGGAGGGGGAGGCGCCAAGCCAGTAGTGTGAAATTGTTACTTCCAGTACAAGTTAAAATAGTAGTGGTAAATTGTTACCACAAACACAAATTTGTGTCTTCAAACTTCTAATGTAACTTAACCCATTTAAATGTAGGTGCCAAGCCAGTAGTGTGAAATTATTACTCCCAGTACAAGTTAAAATAGTAGTGGTAAATTGTTACCACAAACACAAATTTGTGTCTTCAAACTTCTAATTTAACTTAACCCATTTAAATGTTGCTACTTAAAGGTAGCACCGTTTTGGTGCTACCTTTCATGTACTATTTTCTACATGTCCAATTTTGCTTTATGTTTTTTAAACAACACTTTTAATTACCGGTTTAATGTAAAACTATAAAATATGTTTATATATATATGAATTATTAACAAAACCTTAGTTTTAACATTAAATGTCATTAGGAAACTTCTAATTGAGATTAAGCCATTTAAATGTTGCTACTTTTAGGTAGCACCGTTTTGGTGCTACCTATGGTGTACTATTTTTACATGTCCAATTTTTGCTTTAGGCTTTTAAACAACACTTTTAACTACTGCTACCAGTCTACCACTGAGGTATTTATGAAGCGAGTTTGGTCCATCTTTTTTTATTTCTAGTTGCTAAGGTGTTTAGGAATGAAAGGTTAGAATTACTTTTAAGGTTAAAAGAAGCACATGGTGCGAACAGAAAGTTCACTATTGTTTTAAAATTAATGGGCATTAGAAAACTTCTAATTGAGCTTAACCCATTTAAATGTTGCTACTTTAAGGTAGCACCGTTTTGGTGCTACCTTTGGTGTACTATTTTTACATGTCACAAAATATATGGGCCTCTGCTTGACGCAGAGACAGGTACTTGACCCCGTTTCTACCCATCATTAAGTGTACTGAGACTTTAGGTTTTTAAACAACACTTTTAACTACTGGTTTAATGTAAAACTACGAAATATGTTTATATACATGAAATCTTAATAAAACCTTAGTTTTAAAATTAAAGGTAATTTGTAAACTTCTAATTGAGCTTAAACCATTTAAATGTTGCGAATTAAAGGTAGCACCATTTTGGTGCTACCTTTGGTGTACCAATTTTTGCTTTAGGTTTTTAAACATCACTTTTAACTACCGGTTTAATGTAAAACTACGAAATATGTGTATATATATATATATATATATATATATATATATATATGAATTCTTAACCAAACCTTAGTTTTAACATTAAACCGTATTTGGAAACTTTTAATTGCTGACTCAGAGACAAGTACTTGGCCCCGTTCCTGTCCATCATTAAGTGTACTTAGGCTTTACATTTTTAAACAAGACTTTTAACTACTGGTTTAATGTAAAACTACAAAATACGTTTATATACATGATAACTTAACAAACCTTAGTTTTCAACATTAAAGGTAATTTGGAAACTTCCAATTGTGCTTAACCTATTTAAATGTTGCTTAACCTATTTAAATGATGCTACTTAAAGGTAGCACCGTTTTGGTGCTACCTTTGGTGTACTATTTTCTACATGTGCAATTTTGCTTTAGGTTTTTAAACAACATTTTTAACTACTGGTTTAATGTAAAACGATAAAATATGTTTATATACATGATAACTCAACAAAACCTTAGTTTTAACATTGAAGGTAATTTACTTGGGAACTTTTAATTGAACTTAGAGCATTTGAATGTTGCTAATTAAAGGTAGCACCGTTTTGGTGCTACCTTTGGTATACTATTTCTTCCTTGTCAAATTTGCTTAAAGTTTTTAAACAACACTTTTAACTACGGGTTTAATGTTCAAGTACAAAATAACACTTTTAACTACAGGTTTAATGTTAAAGCACAAAATATGTTTATATATGAGCTTCTGCTGACTCAGAGACAAGTACTTGGCACCGTTCCTGTCAATCATTAAGTGTATTGAGGCTTTACGTTTTTAAACAAGACTTTTAACTACTAGTTTAATGTAAAACAATGAAATATGTTTATATATGAGCCTATTCTTGACACAGAGACAGGTATTTGGTTTTGTTCCTGTCCCTAATTAAGTGTACTGAGGCTGTAGGTTTTTAAAAAACACTTTTAACTTCTGGTTTAATGTAAAACTACGAAATATGTTTATATACATGAAATCTTAACAAAACCTTAGTTTTAAAATTAAAGGTAATTTGGAAACTTCTAATTGAGCTTAAACCATTTAATTGTTGCGAATTAAAGGTAGCACCGTTTTGGTGCTACCTTTGGTGTACTATTTTTACATGTCCAATTTTGCTTTAGGGTTTTAAACATCACTTTTAACTACCGGTTTAATGTAAAACTACGAAATATGTTTATATATATATATATATATATATATATATATATATATATATATATATATATGAATTCTTAACCAAACCTTAGTTTTAACATTAAACCGTATTTGGAAACTTCTAATTGCTGACTCAGAGATAAGTACTTGGCCCCGTTCCTGTCCATCATTAAGTGTACTTAGGCTTTACGTTTTTAAACAAGACTTGTTGTTTAACCTATTTAAATGATGCTACTTAAAGGTAGCACCGTTTTGGTGCTACCTTTGGTGTACTATTTAATAGCATTTTTATGTGTAAAGTTTAACATAATTAGTTTTGTATTTGATTTTATTATTGTTTGGAACACTTGTTATGTGTTTTAGTTAAGCAAGTCTTATTTTGGTATAAAAAATAATAATAACCTTTAGCACATGTATGTAAAGCTAATTTTTTAAGTTCAATTTATTAAATAAAAAATGAATGTGGCATTAATGTAAAATAGATTAAAAAATCAGTTTAAATAAAAATCTACAGGAAATTGTCAACAAATTTAAAATGTATCATATTACTGTTAAATGTGCAGTATTTCCCTTCATTTTGCATGCCCAGTTGCGCTTCATCATTTATGAAAGTAGTTTGTTGAGTGTGCCCTTATTATTGACATCCGCAAAAAAAAAAATTGTTTAAATTTAACATACAATTGTGTATGAGCAGTAGTACTTGTCTACTGCGCATGCGCAGAAGGTTTCCACCACTCTTCGTCGGGTATATAAGCAGGTCGGTTAACCATGCATTTCATTGTTTGGCGAACTTTTGCCAAGTGAACATCTTATTGACAACTTCGGTTATTCCGGATATTTAAAAGGTGTATGCTATTTTTGTTACATTTGACTTTAATATGTCTGAACTGCAGTGTTACATGTTTGATAGTAAACCTGTAGCTGTATTATTTGATCGTGAAAACAATCCATGGTTTAAGGCTAATGATGTATCAGAAATTCTAGAATATAAAAGACCGCGAAAAGCAATAAATGATCTAGTTAAGGAAAAATATAAAAAGTTATGTAAAGATATTGATGGAAACAGTTTAGTGCTACCCTCTAACTTTCAAAAAGGTACCGTATTCATCAATGAACCAGGTTTATATTCCTTAATTTTATCGTCTAAGATGAAATTAGCTAAGCGCTTTCAAGATTGGGTGTTTGAAGAAATACTACCATCAATTCGCAAGTATGGAGAGTATAAACTAAAAAGAGAAAACCTTAAGTTGACTCACTCCTTACGTAAAGCGTTGTCAAATAATCAAAAACTAATTGAAACGTTAATTGATCAAATACCTAAAGTTGCTGTTATACCTGATGATATGGATTTAAAACATATCTTTTGTGTATTGGAAAAGGACACATACTATGAAAAGTATGGAGTAATGGAGTACAAGTGCATTCGTACAGAGAGGAGACGATATAAAAGAGCACTGAAAAGAGCAAAGGAAGATGGTTTTGTACCAAGTTTTACAAGATATCCTGTACCAAACAGTATAAATATCTTTAATAAAGCTAAGGAGGTTATGAATACTTATGGTATGCATTACGAATGTTCTTTGAATAACATACTGACCCCCCATAATTTTGTAAATATTGTAAAAATTATTCTTAATGAATAATAAACTGTATGAATGTATGTATGAATGTGGGACTTATTAGATTGAGAAGTTAAGGTATTAACTTTAGCTACTCATTTGAAAAGTCTGGTGTGAATGAAGGTCACTGGCGCGGTTGAGTAAAAGACCCGTAAACCATGTGTGTGTGTGTGTGTGTGTGTGTGTGTGTGTGTGTGTGTGTGTGTGTGTGTGTGTGTGTGTGTGTGAATGTGTGTGTGAATGTGTGGAAAACGACGTACACCCACCTCCTCGTGGTGTTTTCTGGGTAACGCTAAGAGGTGTACAACCAATGTCTTGTAAAACCACATGAATTAATCTATTTGTATTTTTAAAATATACATTCATAGGTATATATACAATAATAACATTTATTTAAATTAAACAAATTTAAAAGCATTTTAAATGAATACAATTTATAATTGTTGCTGCAAAAACACCTCGTGCTTTACTAATAATAGATGAAAACGATATAATGTATGTATAAAATATGAGTTTTTTAATTAATGGAGCTAGAAAAAATAAAGATGGCATTAAATTAGTGTTACCATAAAATTTGTTTATAGAACAATAAGTTTTTCTTCATAATTATGTGGGTTTTAAGATCTATATTTAGGTAGCACTAAATTAGAGCTACCATTATGTTAATAAAATAGCTACATACATTTATAATTATATTTTATTATTTAATTATTAAATATATTAAATTTATTCAATATTAATTTGACTGACTTTTTTACAGCATAAATAAGTATAAAAACACAAAATCTGAAACAAATTAGTCATTTTAATTTTAATGTAAAATGATAAAAGCTCAAAACTTAATACTTTTTTAAAAATTAAACAAAAGTAGCCACAAAATATTGGTGTTACCTTGAAATATTTATAGAAATTATAATATAGTATGGTTTTATTAATTTATAAACTAAATTGAATTCATCCTTATTCTACACATAACGGTAAAACCATTCATTCTAAACCTTAATGCTTAGAACTCTGACATATTGTCTTAGAACTCTGACATATTGTCTTAGAACTCTGACATATTGTCTTTATTTCAAGATACAGCTCAACCTTTCATTATAAATCTTGTTAATTTTTTAAATCTATCTTCTTATTTCTATAAGGGTTTTGTCTGTCACGTCCCTTTTTTCTCTCGACCTACTGAACCGATTTTTAAGATTGAGGTGTCATTTGAAAGCTTAGGATATACCGCAGTGACGAATTATAATTAAAAAGGTCATATTGTTTCAGGCTTCGACCCCCTGGCCTTTGATTTATTTCTAGAGGACGCTTTAAAATGTTGACCAACTTTTATTGCAAGTTCTTTAATGTGAATTGTAATTTAACAGCTGATTACCTTCAGATGAATTTTAAAAGCTAGATAGTAAACAAAAATAGATCTCCGTCACTTCATAATAAGCATTTACATACTGTAGGTGAGATTTACTCATACAGAATCATAAAACGCGCAATTTGCACACGGGCCACCTCGTAATATAATAAAAATATAAAACACATTAACTTTTAACTAATTTACCAATAGGGAATACGCTATTACGGTATTAGTCAAGACCTAAGCCTGGGACCATGATACTTTTTCATTTTGAGATCTCTAGAAGCCAAAAAACACCGTTTGTTCAATTTGATATATATATGTATGTGTCCATAAACACGATAACTTTTGAACGGAACCTCTGATTTTGATGAAATTTGGTACAGGGGTGTAAGCCAATATCTACTTAATTTAGTTCGCGAACCATAATGATCGGATTATGGGAACGAGGTTTATGGGGTTTCTAAAGGGTTAAAATTGGGTTTTTGGCATTTTTGAACCTCAATTTTTTAAACTTCATGACTTTTAACTAAAACCATTGAAAAGAGCTTAAAACAACAAACAATTTAGTATTTGGAATTTTTACCTAACTTAAATGGTTATTCAGAAAATCCAAACACTATGTTTTCCATGTTATTCTTATGGGAAATCAACAAAACCTTCTATCTTGCTTATTTATTGAAATATCTTGATAAACTTGGTATGTACATTAATTAGGAAGCGTTTAACTTATATCTGCTTATAAAACGCATATGGCGGCAAACCTACGTACTCACCTCTATGGGTTTTATGGAAAAACTAAAAAAAAAAACACCACAACCTGATAAAATTTGGTATGTACATTCACTAGGTAGGGTTTAACTTATATTTATCAACGAAACCCATATGGAGGCAAACCTACATACTTTAAACCCCCATGGATTTTATGAGAAAATAGAAAATATACCAAAATTCCATTGGAAAGTTGCTGAGTAAGCAGGTCTGCTGCGATGGGGGTATTATATTTATAGTTACATTAAGGTAGCATTATTTTGATGCCACCTTTACATAAAATATATTAATTCAATTATCTTATTGTTTTATTTTGTATTTACATTAAATTTAGTCTACATGTGGGAATTGAGACACCAATTTTTGATTGTTTTATTGTGTATTTACATTAAATTTAGTCTACATGTGGGAATTGAGACACCAATTTTTGGAAAATGAATGCATATAATCATGGGATATAGTCTTTATTCTGTAAACCCGGCTTACCCCTTAATCGTTTCCCCTTTAAATTTTCATTTTATTAAATTTAAAGTGGAAACACTTCTTTTTAGAAACAAATTTGTGCTATTATCATTCACTTTTCTTTGTTTAAATTAAATGTAGTCCTTTTTACTCTACTTATAAAGCAGAAAAGATAATATTTCTGGAACTTAAATCATATAGTTTTGAAACTTGAAATATTATTCCGAACATACAATTTAACTCTCCGATTGTAAATATAAGATGAGAAAAGCTAAAATTTCTATATTTATAGTTATAGTTATAGGCATTTAGTCAAATGTCTATAACTCGATAATGGATTGACGGATTAGGACAAGCGATACATCATTGAAAAAGGTCTATGTAAGACGAACATTTAAGTAAAAGAAGAATTTGGTTATCTTATTTTAGTCAAAAGTAGAAACCTGGAGGTTCATAGCCCCGCCATTTATGAGTTTTAAAAATGGGGAGAGGGAAGGAATAAGGATTGGGAAGGGATAGGGTGGGGAAAGGGTAGTTTGGTTATTAAACGACTTGCGCTGTAAAATAGCCGCCAACATCCACACCTTCTTCGTAGCACTCCTTTATTGTTTGTGCCCACTGTCGCATGCGGTCTCTATCATTTGGTGTTACAAGAAAAGAATTACAATCATCATACAATATAAAGGAGCCAATTCGTACATAAGATCCTGAGTCCAACCATTTATGAGCTTCAGACATGAATTTATCTATTGTATCGAATGGGGATTGTGGATTAATTGCTATAACTTTGAGTTCTTCATTAATTTCAACGGTATAATCATCATCTTCATCATCATCTTCACTGTCACTGTTGTCATTTAAAGTGTCTTCAGGTTGTTCAAAAACATCAGAAATTTCGGAGGAATTGAAATTTTCATTGAGACGAGGAGGCATTTTGAAGCAAGTGATATTGTAAACAGCAGAGACAAAACAACAAGAGTGGCTTGTAGAAGCGGAATAAAGGAGTGAACAACGCTCGCTCCGCTTTTATAACGGTATGCTAATAAGAGGGGTAACA
The DNA here is from genome assembly GCA_030545055.2 of Neoaliturus tenellus. Taxonomy (NCBI): domain Eukaryota; kingdom Metazoa; phylum Arthropoda; class Insecta; order Hemiptera; family Cicadellidae; genus Neoaliturus; species Neoaliturus tenellus. The sequence goes on from CM061532.1 coordinate 77,448,780, forward strand.
GCTAGCCGTAACCAATTATTGACCTGGGAGGTGGGGGAAAAGGAAGGAAAGGGGATATTTATTTGAAATAATTCGCATAACTTTTGACTAAAATAAGATAACCAAATTCTTCTTTTACTTAAATGTTTGTCTTACATAGACCTTTTTCAATGATGTATCGATTGTCCTAATCCGTCAATCCATTATCGAGTTATAGACATTTGACTAAATGCCTATAACTATAACTATAAATATAGAAATTTTAGCTTTTCTCATCTTATATTTACAATCGGAGAGTTAAATTGTATGTTCGGAATAATGTTTCAAGTTTCAAAACTATATGATTTAAGTTCCAGAAATATTATCTTTTCTGCTTTATAAGTAGAATAAAAAGGACTACATTTAATTTAAACAAAGAAAAGTGAATGATAATAGCACAAATTTGTTTCTAAAAAGAAGTGTTTCCACTTTAAATTTAATAAAATGAAAATTTAAAGGGGAAACGATTAAGGGGTAAGCCGGGTTTACAGAATAAAGACTATATCCCATGATTATATGCATTCATTTTCCAAAAATTGGTGTCTCAATTCCCACATGTAGACTAAATTTAATGTAAATACAAAATAAAACAATAAGATAATTGAATTAATATATTTTATGTAAAGGTGGCATCAAAATAATGCTACCTTAATGTAACTATAAATATAATACCCCCATCGCAGCAGACCTGCTTACTCAGCAACTTTCCAATGGAATTTTGGTATATTTTCTATTTTCTCATAAAATCCATGGGGGTTTAAAGTATGTAGGTTTGCCTCCATATGGGTTTCGTTGATAAATATAAGTTAAACCCTACCTAGTGAATGTACATACCAAATTTTATCAGGTTGTGGTGTTTTTTTTTTTAGTTTTTCCATAAAACCCATAGAGGTGAGTACGTAGGTTTGCCGCCATATGCGTTTTATAAGCAGATATAAGTTAAACGCTTCCTAATTAATGTACATACCAAGTTTATCAAGATATTTCAATAAATAAGCAAGATAGAAGGTTTTGTTGATTTCCCATAAGAATAACATGGAAAACATAGTGTTTGGATTTTCTGAACAACCATTTAAGTTAGGTAAAAATTCCAAATACTAAATTGTTTGTTGTTTTAAGCTCTTTTCAATGGTTTTAGTTAAAAGTCATGAAGTTTAAAAAATTGAGGTTCAAAAATGCCAAAAACCCAATTTTAACCCTTTAGAAACCCCATAAACCTCGTTCCCATAATCCGATCATTATGGTTCGCGAACTAAATTAAGTAGATATTGGCTTACACCCCTGTACCAAATTTCATCAAAATCAGAGGTTCCGTTCAAAAGTTATCGTGTTTATGGACACATACATATATATATCAAATTGAACAAACGGTGTTTTTTGGCTTCTAGAGATCTCAAAATGAAAAAGTATCATGGTCCCAGGCTTAGGTCTTGACTAATACCGTAATAGCGTATTCCCTATTGGTAAATTAGTTAAAAGTTAATGTGTTTTATATTTTTATTATATTACGAGGTGGCCCGTGTGCAAATTGCGCGTTTTATGATTCTGTATGAGTAAATCTCACCTACAGTATGTAAATGCTTATTATGAAGTGACGGAGATCTATTTTTGTTTACTATCTAGCTTTTAAAATTCATCTGAAGGTAATCAGCTGTTAAATTACAATTCACATTAAAGAACTTGCAATAAAAGTTGGTCAACATTTTAAAGCGTCCTCTAGAAATAAATCAAAGGCCAGGGGGTCGAAGCCTGAAACAATATGACCTTTTTAATTATAATTCGTCACTGCGGTATATATCCTAAGCTTTCAAATGACACCTCAATCTTAAAAATCGGTTCAGTAGGTCGAGAGAAAAAAGGGACGTGACAGACAAAACCCTTATAGAAATAAGAAGATAGATTTAAAAAATTAACAAGATTTATAATGAAAGGTTGAGCTGTATCTTGAAATAAAGACAATATGTCAGAGTTCTAAGACAATATGTCAGAGTTCTAAGACAATATGTCAGAGTTCTAAGCATTAAGGTTTAGAATGAATGGTTTTACCGTTATGTGTAGAATAAGGATGAATTCAATTTAGTTTATAAATTAATAAAACCATACTATATTATAATTTCTATAAATATTTCAAGGTAACACCAATATTTTGTGGCTACTTTTGTTTAATTTTTAAAAAAGTATTAAGTTTTGAGCTTTTATCATTTTACATTAAAATTAAAATGACTAATTTGTTTCAGATTTTGTGTTTTTATACTTATTTATGCTGTAAAAAAGTCAGTCAAATTAATATTGAATAAATTTAATATATTTAATAATTAAATAATAAAATATAATTATAAATGTATGTAGCTATTTTATTAACATAATGGTAGCTCTAATTTAGTGCTACCTAAATATAGATCTTAAAACCCACATAATTATGAAGAAAAACTTATTGTTCTATAAACAAATTTTATGGTAACACTAATTTAATGCCATCTTTATTTTTTCTAGCTCCATTAATTAAAAAACTCATATTTTATACATACATTATATCGTTTTCATCTATTATTAGTAAAGCACGAGGTGTTTTTGCAGCAACAATTATAAATTGTATTCATTTAAAATGCTTTTAAATTTGTTTAATTTAAATAAATGTTATTATTGTATATATACCTATGAATGTATATTTTAAAAATACAAATAGATTAATTCATGTGGTTTTACAAGACATTGGTTGTACACCTCTTAGCGTTACCCAGAAAACACCACGAGGAGGTGGGTGTACGTCGTTTTCCACACATTCACACACACATTCACACACACACACACACACACACACACACACACACACACACACACACACACACACACACACACACACACACACACACACACACACACACACACACACACACACACACACACATGGTTTACGGGTCTTTTACTCAACCGCGCCAGTGACCTTCATTCACACCAGACTTTTCAAATGAGTAGCTAAAGTTAATACCTTAACTTCTCAATCTAATAAGTCCCACATTCATACATACATTCATACAGTTTATTATTCATTAAGAATAATTTTTACAATATTTACAAAATTATGGGGGGTCAGTATGTTATTCAAAGAACATTCGTAATGCATACCATAAGTATTCATAACCTCCTTAGCTTTATTAAAGATATTTATACTGTTTGGTACAGGATATCTTGTAAAACTTGGTACAAAACCATCTTCCTTTGCTCTTTTCAGTGCTCTTTTATATCGTCTCCTCTCTGTACGAATGCACTTGTACTCCATTACTCCATACTTTTCATAGTATGTGTCCTTTTCCAATACACAAAAGATATGTTTTAAATCCATATCATCAGGTATAACAGCAACTTTAGGTATTTGATCAATTAACGTTTCAATTAGTTTTTCATTATTTGACAACGCTTTACGTAAGGAGTGAGTCAACTTAAGGTTTTCTCTTTTTAGTTTATACTCTCCATACTTGCGAATTGATGGTAGTATTTCTTCAAACACCCAATCTTGAAAGCGCTTAGCTAATTTCATCTTAGACGATAAAATTAAGGAATATAAACCTGGTTCATTGATGAATAAGGTACCTTTTTGAAAGTTAGAGGGTAGCACTAAACTGTTTCCATCAATATCTTTACATAACTTTTTATATTTTTCCTTAACTAGATCATTTATTGCTTTTCGCGGTCTTTTATATTCTAGAATTTCTGATACATCATTAGCCTTAAACCATGGATTGTTTTCACGATCAAATAATACAGCTACAGGTTTACTATCAAACATGTAACACTGCAGTTCAGACATATTAAAGTCAAATGTAACAAAAATAGCATACACCTTTTAAATATCCGGAATAACCGAAGTTGTCAATAAGATGTTCACTTGGCAAAAGTTCGCCAAACAATGAAATGCATGGTTAACCGACCTGCTTATATACCCGACGAAGAGTGGTGGAAACCTTCTGCGCATGCGCAGTAGACAAGTACTACTGCTCATACACAATTGTATGTTAAATTTAAACAATTTTTTTTTTGCGGATGTCAATAATAAGGGCACACTCAACAAACTACTTTCATAAATGATGAAGCGCAACTGGGCATGCAAAATGAAGGGAAATACTGCACATTTAACAGTAATATGATACATTTTAAATTTGTTGACAATTTCCTGTAGATTTTTATTTAAACTGATTTTTTAATCTATTTTACATTAATGCCACATTCATTTTTTATTTAATAAATTGAACTTAAAAAATTAGCTTTACATACATGTGCTAAAGGTTATTATTATTTTTTATACCAAAATAAGACTTGCTTAACTAAAACACATAACAAGTGTTCCAAACAATAATAAAATCAAATACAAAACTAATTATGTTAAACTTTACACATAAAAATGCTATTAAATAGTACACCAAAGGTAGCACCAAAACGGTGCTACCTTTAAGTAGCATCATTTAAATAGGTTAAGCAACATTTAAATAGGTTAAGCCCAATTAGAAGTTTCCAAATTACCTTTAATGTTGAAAACTAAGGTTTTGTTAAGTTATCATGTATATAAACGTATTTTGTAGTTTTACATTAAACCAGTAGTTAAAAGTCTTGTTTAAAAACGTAAAGCCTAAGTACACTTAATGATGGACAGGAACGGGGCCAAGTACTTATCTCTGAGTCAGCAATTAGAAGTTTCCAAATACGGTTTAATGTTAAAACTAAGGTTTGGTTAAGAATTCATATATATATATATATATATATATATATATATATATATAAACATATTTCGTAGTTTTACATTAAACCGGTAGTTAAAAGTGATGTTTAAAACCCTAAAGCAAAATTGGACATGTAAATTAGTACACCAAAGGTAGCACCAAAACGGTGCTACCTTTAATTCGCAACAATTAAATGGTTTAAGCTCAATTAGAAGTTTCCAAATTACCTTTAATTTTAAAACTAAGGTTTTGTTAAGATTTCATGTATATAAACATATTTCGTAGTTTTACATTAAACCAGAAGTTAAAAGTGTTTTTTAAAAACCTACAGCCTCAGTACACTTAATTAGGGACAGGAACAAAACCAAATACCTGTCTCTGTGTCAAGAATAGGCTCATATATAAACATATTTCATTGTTTTACATTAAACTAGTAGTTAAAAGTCTTGTTTAAAAACGTAAAGCCTCAATACACTTAATGATTGACAGGAACGGTGCCAAGTACTTGTCTCTGAGTCAGCAGAAGCTCATATATAAACATATTTTGTGCTTTAACATTAAACCTGTAGTTAAAAGTGTTATTTTGTACTTGAACATTAAACCCGTAGTTAAAAGTGTTGTTTAAAAACTTTAAGCAAATTTGACAAGGAAGAAATAGTATACCAAAGGTAGCACCAAAACGGTGCTACCTTTAATTAGCAACATTCAAATGCTCTAAGTTCAATTAAAAGTTCCCAAGTAAATTACCTTCAATGTTAAAACTAAGGTTTTGTTGAGTTATCATGTATATAAACATATTTTATCGTTTTACATTAAACCAGTAGTTAAAAATGTTGTTTAAAAACCTAAAGCAAAATTGCACATGTAGAAAATAGTACACCAAAGGTAGCACCAAAACGGTGCTACCTTTAAGTAGCATCATTTAAATAGGTTAAGCAACATTTAAATAGGTTAAGCCCAATTGGAAGTTTCCAAATTACCTTTAATGTTGAAAACTAAGGTTTGTTAAGTTATCATGTATATAAACGTATTTTGTAGTTTTACATTAAACCAGTAGTTAAAAGTCTTGTTTAAAAATGTAAACCTAAGTACACTTAATGATGGACAGGAACGGGGCCAAGTACTTGTCTCTGAGTCAGCAATTAAAAGTTTCCAAATACGGTTTAATGTTAAAACTAAGGTTTGGTTAAGAATTCATATATATATATATATATATATATATATATATATACACATATTTCGTAGTTTTACATTAAACCGGTAGTTAAAAGTGATGTTTAAAAACCTAAAGCAAAAATTGGTACACCAAAGGTAGCACCAAAATGGTGCTACCTTTAATTCGCAACATTTAAATGGTTTAAGCTCAATTAGAAGTTTACAAATTACCTTTAATTTTAAAACTAAGGTTTTATTAAGATTTCATGTATATAAACATATTTCGTAGTTTTACATTAAACCAGTAGTTAAAAGTGTTGTTTAAAAACCTAAAGTCTCAGTACACTTAATGATGGGTAGAAACGGGGTCAAGTACCTGTCTCTGCGTCAAGCAGAGGCCCATATATTTTGTGACATGTAAAAATAGTACACCAAAGGTAGCACCAAAACGGTGCTACCTTAAAGTAGCAACATTTAAATGGGTTAAGCTCAATTAGAAGTTTTCTAATGCCCATTAATTTTAAAACAATAGTGAACTTTCTGTTCGCACCATGTGCTTCTTTTAACCTTAAAAGTAATTCTAACCTTTCATTCCTAAACACCTTAGCAACTAGAAATAAAAAAAGATGGACCAAACTCGCTTCATAAATACCTCAGTGGTAGACTGGTAGCAGTAGTTAAAAGTGTTGTTTAAAAGCCTAAAGCAAAAATTGGACATGTAAAAATAGTACACCATAGGTAGCACCAAAACGGTGCTACCTAAAAGTAGCAACATTTAAATGGCTTAATCTCAATTAGAAGTTTCCTAATGACATTTAATGTTAAAACTAAGGTTTTGTTAATAATTCATATATATATAAACATATTTTATAGTTTTACATTAAACCGGTAATTAAAAGTGTTGTTTAAAAAACATAAAGCAAAATTGGACATGTAGAAAATAGTACATGAAAGGTAGCACCAAAACGGTGCTACCTTTAAGTAGCAACATTTAAATGGGTTAAGTTAAATTAGAAGTTTGAAGACACAAATTTGTGTTTGTGGTAACAATTTACCACTACTATTTTAACTTGTACTGGGAGTAATAATTTCACACTACTGGCTTGGCACCTACATTTAAATGGGTTAAGTTACATTAGAAGTTTGAAGACACAAATTTGTGTTTGTGGTAACAATTTACCACTACTATTTTAACTTGTACTGGAAGTAACAATTTCACACTACTGGCTTGGCGCCTCCCCCTCCCCCTCCCCCCCCCCATCCCCCCCCCCAGGGGCCGCAGTTTTCGTCCGGAGCAAAAAATTTTTGGTCAAGGTCAAAAAATTTTTCAAAAAAAAAATTTGGGGGGGGGGCGCAGTTTTCGTCCGGAGCAAAAAATTTTTGGTCAAGGTCAAAAAATTTTGCAAAAAAAAGTTTTGGGGGGGGGGGCGCAGTTTTCGTCCGGAGCAAAAAATTTTTGGTCAAGGTCAAAAAATTTTGCAAAAAAAAAATTTTGGGGGGGGGGCGCAGTTTTCGTCCGGAGCAAAAAATTTTTGGTCAAGGTCAAAATCCAAAAAAAAAAATTTGGGGGGGGGGGCGCAGTTTTCGTCCGGAGCAAAAAATTTTTGGTCAAGGTCAAAAAATTTTTCTAAAAAAATTGGGGGGGGGGCTCACTTCCCGTCTGGAGTCGGGGGGGGGGGGTCACCTACCCCTAGGACTTTAACTCTTGGATGGCTGCTACCCTTACTTATGTGTGAATATCAAATAAAATATTTTACCACTGCCCAGACAACCAACACTTTAACGCATATCGCTCTAAGTCCTGCGAGCTCTCAGGACTTTGGCAAAAATCCGCCAAGTGTTGGCTGACTGTGACTACATGTGGAACAAAAATTATTTTATTTTTTTATTCACACACAAATATAGGTCAAGGTCATCCAAGAATTAAAAAGAAATTCCCCCGAAGCCTAAGACCGCCGGCGGTCAAAGGCCTCGGGGGAATCTCACAACTTAGGGGGAGGTGAAAAATAAAAAATAATTTTACTTAATTTTGAGTTTCCATAAGGGAAACATGCTTTTGGTTCCCCTAAAGGGAATCATAAGGTCATGCTAATCATGACCTGGGCCCCATCTTAACCGATAAACTGACATAAAGCCTAACGTACCGGACAGTGTCAGGACCCGGTGCTTCGTGCTGAAGGATGCCAACCACCCGTATGTTTCCAGTGACGAGTGATGAGGTCCAGCAGCGCCCTTGGTCCGAAAACCTAAGGGTGGATCCCCAGGGGCCTACCCCCAGGCTCGTTAAGCACCATACTACTGTTGTTAAAAAATAATTATTGAGGCATGCTAAGCCTCCAAAAGAAATTATTTTATGGAGGCTTCTAAGCCTCAAACCTAACACTTTAACTGCCAATTTACAGAGGCTAGTCCTCCAATATACGAATTTAGAAAATATTTTTTCTTAGGGACAACCTGTGGAAGATTAGTACAAAGAAATATTTTACAACACAAAACTTAAACATAGGGGGATTCATGTTACAAAAAATAAAAAATTTTTACTTAATTTTGAGTTTCCACAAGGGAAACATGCTAAATAATTTTGGTTCCCAATGGGAATCATAAGGTCATGCTAATCATGACCTGGGCCCCATCTTAACCAGTACACTGACATAAAGCCTAATGCAATGCACTGACATAAAGCCTAATGTACCGGTCAGTGTCAGGGCCGACACTTCGTGCTGAAGGATGCCAACCACCCGTATGTTGCCAGTGACGAGTGATGAGGTCCAGCAGCGCCGCTGGCACAAGGCCTAACGGTGGATCCCCAGGGGCCAACCCCCAGGCTCGTTAAGTGTCATACTATTGTTGGTAAAAAATAATTCTTGAGGCATGCTAAGCCTCGAAAAAAATTTAATTTTACGGAGGCTTCTAAGCCTCAAACCTAACAGTATAACTATTTACATAGGCTAAGGAAGCCAAAAATTTATAAAAACTAATTTTAGGGACAACCTGTGGAAGATTAATACAAAGAAATATTTTTCTAAACACAAGACTTAGACTAACACCAACCTGTGGAAATATTAGCACACACAAATATTTTTCACTGCACAACACTTTCACTAAATCACAACCAACACCGAGCACCAAGCAGCAAGCACAAAATAAAATTATTTCCTAACACTACACATGCCATGCCTTAGACTAGAAAAGAATTCCCAATATAATGCGGCGCCAACATTACATTGCGAATCCTGTAGGGCAGAGCTTCAACCACTCAGCTGAAGTGTTTGAAAGCAACTGCGAGGAAGCTAAGCCTCAGAGAACCGAAGCTGAGCCGGTCAGGAGTGAGGGAACCGGACCTGGTTACGTAAACAGGCAGACCTCGACACGTACTTGTTTGCGGCATTGGACAATCTCCAAGAGCCACACCTGAATACATTACTAACCGGATCTCATTATGCAACACATGTCAAGGTATGGCAACGCCTCGGGCTATGCCACCTCCTCCTCCCCCGGGGGGGGGGGGGGGCACTTTTCGTCCGGAGCCGGGGGGGGGGGGTCTTCGGACTTAGAATATTTTCGGTCCAAGACAGTTGTAGTATAGAATAATATTTCATTTCATTTTATTTTGTCTCTCTCGGCTCAGCCTACAGTCAGTGTTGGTTGTTAACAAATTTAATTTTGTCTCCGGTATCGCTTGCATATTACATAACACTTATATAACCAACCCATGTCTGCCGTCTTGCCTCTAAAAACAAGTCAGTTACTCGCCAGCCTTCTCCCACGACGCATGGTATACGCTGCGCCTTAACACTACCAGACTTTCTGTGAGTAAAATTTCAATTTTTACATCATTCCCTCTTATTATATGACTTGGCAAAAATATATCGCTACCTGTTTGCTACAAAATTAATTTTTATTTAGCTCTACAAGCCTCCTAATATTTTCGCAGATGTGTTTAAATATTTTAACCTCATGATTAAATTTTGTTCCACACTGGTGGATTTTGAACTTAGCTGCAAAATTGAACCATGCACATCTTGTACAAAAATTATTTTTTTTTCATTTAGCTCTACCTCTTTATTAACCTAACAATAAGTATTTTCTTGGACTTAAATTTTATACTAGTCTCGCTGTTATTTTTTCTACACAGTACGTGTTAATACTCGGACAGTTCGCAGCAAACTGTTTCTAAACATAGCAACACCAGACCGCATTACCCCCACCACTACAGCCCTGTTCCCCCACTACTTCCAGCTTAGGTGCTACAATTGACTGAGTTTTTCAGTTTTATACTAACCTTACTGTGAGACACAGCTATGGCTGAAACTTTGCGAGAAAAATTATTAAGAGTAAAATTTTTGCTGGCAAAGCAAAATAATTCTGTTAAGGTGTCCAAGACTTCCACTTTGACAAAAATGAAACGCTGCCTTAGGAATAATCCAAAATTTTACTCAAGGGACACCAAGATCACTATGGATGATAAAATGTTTCAAAAACTTTTAGACGAGCTAACTTTTGCCAGTAAAATAACGCTGGTGACTCCAATTCCAGACTAAGTGTCAAGGTCACTTAGAAATTAATAAAAAAATTTATTTTCTTAACAAATATTTCCACTCCAAGTAACGGAGGTCCAGCAAAAGAACAAACTCGGATGAGTTGTTGGAAAAAAATAATTTTTTTATTTTTTCTCATCTGACCACTTAACCCCCACCACATAACTGGGTACCTAGGATGCATGGAGCGACTTGGTCAGTCGCTATTCGACTCTTGCAGTGTGCACATCACACTTTTTCCGCTCAATTTACATAACTGGAGTTCTAAATGAAATATTTAGCTAAAACTTACATATTTCACAAGTTTTAAGCGAAACTAAAAATCGCGAAAAGATAATTTTTTTTATTTTCATATGGTTCAAAATTTTACAAGTCCCAAGGTCACCTAAGAAAACAATTAGAAAAAAAAATTATTTTTTTTTTTATATAGCTCAAAATTTTACAAGTCCCAAGTTCATCTGAGAAAAAATAATATTATTTTTTTCATAATGTTTCCAACAAGTACAAACTCGAATGAGTTGTTGGAAAAAAATAATTTTTTTATTTTTTGCATCTGACCACTTTACCCCCACCACGCGGCCTGGTACCCGGACGGCACGGTGCTGTCCGGTCAGTCGGCGTCCGGCTCCCGCGCGGTGATGACACCACCACCGTCGGCCGTTCGCAATTTTGTTTCCAGTTGGACTTCGGGTTTCTCCAGTGGGTAAGTGGAAATAAAAATTATTTATTTTTTTAGTTTTAAGAGTGGGGTTGCTAGGGTTCAGGTCAATGGCCTCTGAGGAATGCCTTACGTCACATTTGGTAGGTTTTTCGGTCTGGTCGCTGGGAAAATAAATTTTTCTTTGCACTTTTGTGGTTCTTTGTGGATTTTCGCTCCGCAGCCGAATACGAGGAACCACAAGAGTGCAAAGAAAAATTTTTTTGTCTTTCCACGTGACCTTGACCTTAATTACGTCAGTGACGTCATTATGGTGACGTCAGCGGTGATGACGTCGTCATGACGTCATTTCTATTACGTCATACCTATGACGTCATAGAAATGACGTCATTGATGACGTCACCGATGACGTCATTCAAGACGTCAGTGACCTTGGTGACGTCAGCATTCCTCAGGGGTCATTGACCTGAGCCAGCAGCCCCACTTTGCCACTACTTGTTTTAATTGAATTAGTTGAGAATTTGATAACAGTATATAAAAAAGTTTTTAATACCCCCCCCCCCTAATTTTTCGCATTTATTAAGATATGGACTCCCAACCACCCCCGAACATTATTGATTAACTTATACTTCTTTTTGTTGTGGTTCACATTTTTGACCGCCATCTTCAATCCGCCATATTGTAATAAACTTTTATTTTTTAAGTTAAAGGTGGGTTGTGACTTATCATTTCTAAGTAACTTTTTGCGTTGAACAGGATGCAGCAAACCGTTTTTAATTATCTGTTTTAGTTCTCGACATATTAACAGTTTAATAAAAGTATTTTAAAAATTCATCGTTTTCTTCCACTGGATATTTAAATATCGGCTTTTCATAATCAGATATCCCATTTTAGTAATTATTGCTAATAGATTTTTTGAAAGTTAGAAAATTTAACTGTCATCTGGGGTACGCCATATTGGGTTGCAATGCTTGTTTTAAGTCAAATGTGGTGATGTGACACATGATGATGTAAGCAAGCATCACAATCCAATAATGTTTACCCACGATGACAGTTAAATTATTAATTTAAAAACAATCTGTTAGCAACTACTAAAATGGGATATCTGATGATAAAAAGACGATAAAAAACAATAACTGTAAATATTTCGAGAACAAAAACAGAAAATTAAAAACGGATTGCGGCATCGTGTTCAACACAATAAGGTACTTTGAAATGATGGGTCACAACCCTGTCTTTACATAAAAAAATTAAAGCTTATTCTAAAATGGCGGATCAAAGATGGCGGCCAATAATGTAAATCCCATAACAAAGATGTATAGGAATTATTTTTTTAAGTTGGATATCTGACAGTAAAAGTCGATTTTATTTACATTATTGAATAAAAACAGAGACCATTGTCAAAAAAATACTTTGAAATGATAGGTCACAACCCTACCTTTACATTAAAAAATAAAAGTTCATTTGAATATGACGAATACAAGATGGCGGGCAAAAATATGAACCACATAAAAAAGAAATATAAGGTTGGGAGTCGTTATCTTAATAAATGCGAAAAAATTAGGGGGAGACATTAAAAACTCACCCTGTATATTCATCTCATTTAGAAACAAAATTCAACTTTCCACAAACATTATAACAGATTGAATTGTTAAACATTGAAAAAAATTTTACTTAAGAAATTTGTACATCAATATTAATTAATTGAATTGATTTTTGTTTTGTGTAGGCCTATGTTTCCCAATAAGCCATATTAGTAATCTGAAATAGTTAAACAAATAATCTTACCTTAGTTAGCAAAATTCAAGGTACTCCCAGCAATTATAGTTTTAACTATTTTGAAAGGGGTTATAATTCAGACAAAGCGAATTTAACTCATTGTAACTGCACTAGCAACCCACTAAGATGCATGCTGAGTCCCAATATCACTTTGGATGATAAAAAAAAAAATGAAACTTTCTTCATCCACTCACTAACTAATTTCATAACTTACGAATTATGTGAGGGGTCCAGTTTAGGGGGTCCGAATCTTTTAATTTTTCATAAAAAAGCATACCGTAGTCAAAGTATGAAATACAAGACATGTCACAACCACAAATCATACTTTATAGACATAATATATTGTTGAATAAACATAAACATACATTAATACACAGTCGTAAGTATCACATAATTGTTTCATAATTTGTAAGTATCAGTTAAAAATTATTGAACACTTAAATTCAAGTCAGTAAAAAGCAATCAAACACACAATATGGAGAGATACCAAAATATATTTAATGGACTTATAGCCAGTCAATTTTGAATGTTAAGAGGTAGTATGAAGGGTTGCCAATACAGTGATTGATGAGGCACATGTTCTCAAGGAACTTAAATGGCTTACCCGAAGACATCCAATAAGCTAAGCACACATGTGTGTATTAGCTACCCAAGGTCTATCGAACCATAATTGGTTTATACTTTTATTATGGTTAGTATCCTTTATGCTGCACATTTAAAACGGGTTGTAAACATCTGTGGGACCATGAAATTAACATTAATTTTAAAGACCCTTTTAACATTGTACCATGGTCAGAATCCAGAAGATCGGAAACAGCCTTCCATATGAAATCGACCTCTTCAGCCTCAACTCTGCTCAATTCAGAAGGGTGATCAAGGAGCTCCCTTCGGTTGATGAGTGACTGTTGCCCGTCTACCATTGTCTTTCATCTCGTTGAGGCCTCAACTTGTGACATCATTAGTGTGTAGTATTATCTATTGCGTGTTTATTTTGCATGTAATTTATTTGCTTGTTAACTATTGTTGTTATTGCATCTCTGTAAATCTGCTGTCAGCTTAAATTATTCAAATACTGTATGCACGTCTTATATTTATTCATTGTTGATCGATTGGTAATATATATATTTGTAATTGTATCGAGTTCACTCATTTAGGCATAGCACTTATCATGTTAGTAGTGCAAAAAGGGCACACCTGGGACTGACGTCATCACGATGACGTCAGCAGTAATGACGTCATCAATGACGTCACGAATGACGTCACTAATGATGTCATATGACGTCACATGACGTCACACCTATGACGTCATGGTGACGTCATTACCGCTGACGTCATCATGATGACGTCACTGACGTTAATTAGGTCAAGGTCACGCAAGAGTACAAAAAAAAATTTTTTTTGAACTTTTGCGATTCCTCAGAATATGGCGAGAAATTGAAATTTCTCGAGGAATCACAAAAGTGCAAAAAAATATTTTTTTATTCCCTAGCGATCAGACTCTTGACCTAATATATCCGTCAGGGGTCATTGACGAGTCCCAGAGCCCCACTTGAAAAAAAATTTTATTTTACTTACCCACCGAGAGACTGAGAGCCGAAGAATAATTTCTTCAAATACCCGACAGTTTGACAAACGACACGCGATCCGAACAGCACCGCGTCCGAAGACGTACTGACTTGGACACAGACGGTATCCCAGGTACCCGGCCCAGTGGTGGGGATAAGGAGGTGGTGGGGGTAAAGTGGTCAGAAGGAAGAAAAATTTATTTTCTTCAAACAACACGTCCCAGCCGGTCCTTTACCGGACCTCCGTAACTCGGATTGGAAATATTTCCTGAGAAATATTTATTTTTTATTCTTTCTCAGGTGATCTTGGAACTTGTGAAATTTCAATAAAACCAAAAGTGAAAAAATTTTTATGTTATTTGAAACTTTGCCGAAAACTTAAGAAATGTTTGATATTTGGCTAAACATTTAAATTTAAACTCAATATAAGTAAATTGAGTGCAAAAAGTGAGATGTGCACACCACAAGAGTTGAACAGCAACTGAGCAAGTCGCTCCGTGTACCTCAGGTACTCGGTCGCGTGGTGGTGGGGAGTAAAGTGGTCAGATGAAATAAAAATTTTTTTTTTGAAAACCATACAACCGAGTTTGTTCTTCATGACTAGGTATAAAAAAAAAATAATTTTGTATCCACACTCTTCAACATGTTTAAACATGTTCAAGGTCAACCATTTGAAGTTTAAAAAAATATTTTTTTAAAATTTTATTTACAAAAATCCTTCTTCATCCCCATATGTGCTGTCCGGACTTGTGCTTGATGTTGTCGAAGAATTTTCTTCACAGCAACATGTTCCTTGTGTATTTTGGACTACCCCTTCTGCTTCATCCATACTTTCGTCGATGAATGGACGGTCGTATTCCAAGTTCATTTTTATTATCATCCCTGGATTTTGAAGAAGCCGCATGTGCAATTTTGCATAGATTTCTTTTAGGTATTCAAGGCTGTCAACAAGTAATTCCCACTTCATTGTGTCGTGTAACCTCTAGCGTAGCTGAGTTGGAAATGAAGTCAGACTTGCATGTAGGATTGGTCTTTTCGAATTGTGGTGGTGGGGGTAATTGATACAACCAGACAGGTTGAAACATGTTCAAGGTCAACCATTTGGAGTTTTAAAAAAGAAAATTTTATTTAAAGAGTAGTGTTGAAAACTGGCAATTTGGCTGCTTTATCTGTACACTCGATGCATCTTAGACAGTATACAACCGCGTAGACCAAGTAGAAGAAGATTGCAATCAATAAAGCCAAGATCATGAAGAGATCCAATTTTAAAATTTTCTGAATTAGCATATGGTCCTTCCTGATCCGTCTTTCTTCCATCCTTCTTTCCATCATCTCCACTAGATCCACATGCTGGCATCTTCTCCTCCCCAGGCTTTCTGCTTCATCAGCTTCATATATTGGTGGTGGAACATCCATGTTTGCAGGTTGAAAGATCAAGATGTAATGAAACACATTGGTGTTGCCTCTCAGGTCTCCCAGAGGAAAAGTGGTGGGAGATGAGGTAAAATGGTGGGGGAAGTTTGAATTTGAAAAAAAATATTATTTGAATATTTTTATTTAAGTTTACACCTGAACATGTTAGAACATGTTCAAGGTCATCCAATTTGTGTTTAAAAAAATTCTATCTTGCTACAATACTGTAGCAAGATAGGTTTTTTATTTTGTTTTTATTTTATCATTCTTTTATTACAATACAAAAATATGCATATTGAAGTACAATGAGGATACAAAATATAAATATTAGTCAGGAGAAATATTCCAAGTTTGGACTGGCTTGAGTCTTCATGGATGATCTGGAGGAGTAGGCTGAAGAAGTTGATGATAGTGA
Source organism: Neoaliturus tenellus (assembly GCA_030545055.2). Lineage (NCBI taxonomy): Eukaryota > Metazoa > Arthropoda > Insecta > Hemiptera > Cicadellidae > Neoaliturus > Neoaliturus tenellus. The sequence continues at coordinate 77,465,036 of CM061532.1, forward strand.
CCTAGGCGGCTCGTCATCCCTGGGGACATGAGGGCATTTTGTGTTGCAAGCAAAAATTTGCATGTTCAATCGGTATCCCTGTTCGATTAGTGATTTAAATTCTTGAACAATATTGTTTAATTCTTCCATATTTCTTACAAATACCTCTTCATAATTTGCACATTTTACAGTCAGAGCCATCTTGATGTTTTCAGCGCGATGTCCAAAGGTGGAATGAATATTAGGATTGTTGTTTGAAGGTAGTATGAAATAGTGGTGGAGGGAAGGATTTTACACGCTGTCTGATGGGAGGTGGTTAAATTTTTGCCAACTAAACATATTAATTGAACAAATGGCGCAAACTTCTTTAGGTGTATGGTAACTTAAAACTGGAGCCACATGACCATATTGTAAACATCCATCATCTTGTAGGAATTGTGCCGGGTTAGATACAGAGGCCCTTCCACAACTTCGACAAAATTTTGTACCATCACCAAACTTGTACCAACCAAAAGTGTTGTAACCTCTGTTGTCTAGCTTGTACTGTTTGATGAAAATTTTAATTTGCTGAGGAGAGTTAGATCGTAAAGTATGGCTAAATAGCTGTTGATCTTCAATAATTTTTCTTACACAAAGCTCATATAGGGTGCTCATCGTTTGACAGTTGCAATCAAACTGAACTTCTTTACAGTCTGTATGCTGGTAACCTGAAATGGTGGGGGGAAAACACACACACACACACACACACACACACACACACACACACACACACACACACACACACACACACACACACACACACACACACACACACACACACACACACACACACACACACACACACACGCGTATTGCTATTTGAAAAAAAAATTATGTTTAATTTGTGCAGAGGTCAAAGGTCAAGGTCACCCCAGAGCTTACAAAAAATGCAACATATTAATATGTGAAAAATTTTTTTGTTTCACATATTGATATGTTGCCTTTTTTGTGTGTTTTTTGTGTGTTTTTTTGTTTTTTATCTTTATTTAAAACAGTTACAACAGTTACAAACAAGATTACATGACAAAAATATATATAGTTAAAAAATACAAACATATAAAAGAAACTTTTTTTAACACTGCTGCTTGTCTGCGATGTGGATGGTGAGCTTGGTGGAGTTGCTGCCGCTGCATCCGTGGGACACCAAGTAGAGACATCCTGGTTGTATGGAGCAGAGATCTTCGTTCTGGAGTAGGTGTACAAATCTTTTGGGCAGGTAAATTTTGAACTTTGGCTCATCTCCCGGAGTGTATGGTGCTTCGATCAAGCTGCAGCAGATTGCCTCTCCGACTGTAGTTTCCATCTTCTTCATGGCATGTATAATATAATGTTTTTCATCCTTTAGCTCTGAACATTTTTTTACCATCAAAATTGTAGACTTGGAGTGGGCGTTGAATTGTTCCACCAAAGTCTGCAGAAACTGGTTGGATGCCATGGTTGTTCTAGAGATCCTCGCTGTCTTCTTGCTCTGAGATGTTGTCGTCTCGGAATTTCTAGCAATACTCGTGCCAGGTCTCGGTCTGCTCCTCGCTTTTATAATCGCTGTTACCCCCACCACTATCACCGATTTCTCCATCTTGCAGGTAAGTCGCTAATTTTAGAGCGTTTTTTAACGCACAGTGCCTATCCCTTTCATGTTCCACACTTTGTGTGCAAATACAAATGTTTTCAGCAATAAATTTAAAACTTTTATCTATTTGCACATCTTTAACTGGATTTGATGTAAATTGTTCTATCCATCTTTTCTTTTCAAGTCCTTTTGTGTAAATATTAGTAAATCTGTTTGAAAATTGATGCATAATATGATAGAAGTCTGAATAACTGGTAAAACCGTCATACCAATCGATGTGATGAAAATATTTCCAAGTCCATCGGTTTGTTGTTGCGGCTTTGGTGGTTAGTGAAGAAAAAGAGCATGGTGGTTTGAATAAAAATGTATAAGGAATATTTTTATCTATATCATAAAATACTAGTTCTTTAATAATGAACCGATCATCGTTACCACGAAACGCCTGAAATTCAATAATACACGGTTTGGACTTGATTTCTTCTTCCATGTTCATTTGAAAGGTTACCCGTCTATCCATCACGGTGTCGGAAGGTCAACTGTTTTCCACACCACGGTAGGCATGTATTTATGCCAGGCCGTACAGTTGAAGGCGCGTTGGTGTATATTTAACTTGGGCACCATCCCCGGTAGGCCTACACCCACAAAATTTTGAATTTTTTATTAAAAATTTGCCAATTCAAGTGTAAAATGTTGTGAAAAATTTAAAATTTTATTTAACTTTCCATCTGGTCATTCTTGTTGTAGTCATTCTCATCACTTTGATCCTTTTTATCACTAAAATGTGTTTCTTCATCCGATTTTACAAAATTATTTTCTTCTTGAACATATTGTTCCAATTAATTGTCTCCACATTTGAACTTCATGAGGAATTCTGTTGAATATTGAAGTGTCCACAGGTCCATACAAAATTGGCGCGTCCGGTTGTTTGTCCAAAGTGTCTGTTAAATAATCTTTAATAATTGAACTGGAGAATACTAGCTGTCTTAAATATCTTGTTATCGGTTCCGTTGCACATGTTAAAATAAAAAATTCTTCTCTGTTTAGTTGAATTTTTATGTCATGTTTGGTTGTATCTCTGAATCTCATTTGATGTTCACCTCGGTGTTTAATAATATCAATTTCCAAGTCTGAATCCAATAGTCCTACTTTTGTTTTCCTGCCAAACATGTTGCTATTAAAGTAACATTCCAACAAATGGAGGTGTTTCATAAAAGATTCCCAAGCGTTGGCTGTAAACAAAATCATTTTTGTTCCGTGGGTTAAAATTACTGTAGGTGAATAGTCGGTTGATTTCATAACTCCAATTAAAACACTTTTATCCAAACTTGAAGAGATTGGATAAAAAATTCGTAAAAATACCTCCATCAAAATATTTGGTAAAATATTTTCTTCCACATTTCTCTTCCTCTTAGACAAATATTTTTTCTTTTTACTTTTTTCTTCTTCTTGATCTGCACCGTGTTGCTGTTCATTCATGTCCAAAAATTCTGAAATTTCTTTCTCTATATCGCATTTTGTTGTACCACTAGTAGAAGCCATATTGAAGATGATGCTACCCATACGATGTCAGGCAACAAACTGATCAGGAGCGGCCTGCACGCTCCGCTTTTATACTCGCGGAATGTAACAAAACCGGTTTTTTACAATACATTTTTAACAATTCCAGTTAGAGGTGTGTATGTTACAATTTTATCATGTAGAATTAAACAGTATGCAGTTGTATTTGCAGGTATAGCTGCATTAAACTCCATTTCAATCTTTATGTCAACACTTGATGATTTTACTGATTCATTTTGTTTAGAACAATCAATTACAACTATTGTGTAACCATCTAAGTATTCTTCTGGTGATAGTAAAGGTGTATTTGTTTTACCGTAATATGAATTTTGGAATCTTGCATACATATCGTATAATATACTGTACTTTTTATTATTAAATGACACATTCAAATTGTCGTAGGGGAAAAATTGTGAATTCAAATAAACTTTAATATTTTTTAAGTTGCAATGATCAAATTTGCCTGCATGTTTTGTAATGCTGTCTCTCCTATCTGTTTGTAAACCAAATATAATATACCTGGCTCGTTCTACGTAATTAGACGTTTTAACAGTCCAAGTGTGACGATCCGTAGTTGGCAAGCTTGGATGTTCATGGAATTCCCAACTTCTAAAAGGAATTACAATATCACGATCAGCCTTTAACTTCCTTAATAGTAGCATTCTATGCTCGTCAGCTAATTTAACATGTGGAACTCTCCATACAATTTTGTCTAATGTTAATTTCCATTCTAGGTTTGCATCCGTTGTACCATCTGGAGCTTTAATAATGTCTTTATCGTTAGAAGATCTCAACAAAACTAATTCTTGTTTAACATTTAATATTATTTTTCTATAATCTTCAGCAAATCCAAGCAACAAACGTAATGGAATATGAAAATCAAAATATCCCTTTGTATTCGGAGTGATTGTGTCATGTTCAGGTAAAACCCATCCGGCTGGTTGAAGTAAATTGGTTTCATTAGGTGATATAGATGTTACCCCCTTTAAAGTTGTTGCAATACCTACTTTTTTAGTGGAATCAACTGTTACACCTGATATTTCATATCTAATTTCATCAAACAGGCAAGCCATAGGATTATTTATAAATGGAACTGTTGTACCTACACTATTGTCCTTTTTTGTTACTTTTCCTTCGATATACAAGTAACTTTCACATGGTAGTGTGTAAATGTCTTGATGTTGTATAGGAATACGAATTTCATCGTTATTGTTCAATTTTGATGAAGTGTAAGGGTTGTGGGTGTGATATTCTTTTTCCCATAGCGTTTCGTCAAACGTCGGACCCTGCGCTATATCCAGTATATCCATAATCGGTCAATTTTAAACCAATCTTTTCTAAGAAACGAATGTTCTCGCGTGTTAACTCCTCCACAGCTGAAGAGCTACTAATGCGGTTTCCCGTAGGCTGTACACTTTTAAATGATAAACCCATGATTTTTGTTTTAAAGTGTCGATTTTAAATGTAATCTAACTGTAATTGGCTCTTCTCGGAAATCTATCAAGTTACTGTCTTGATCCAATACGTTCAACACGATGTCTGATATGAAAGTGGTGTTCAACGGCAGATATACTAGGTTTTGTGGTTTTTCAACAATTTTAAATCCTGGAGGTACACTCGGGTAAAAAGTATGTATTATATGAGTATTTGCTCCATCTCTGTAAGCTCCCTGTATAATGTTACAAGTTATATCTATACTATTAACTTTTAGTATAGTTACAGTTTGTTTACCGGAATGTGTTTGATTTGGTTCTAAAATTGGCCCATCTTTGGGAAATCCTAACAATTCACCGATTGAGTGTTCCTAAATAAAATCTATATAATATTTGGAGTTAATTTCAGCTTTCATAGTATTGTTATTACCTTTTAATGTTATATTGTCTTTTCCCATTTTATTTTGCAAAAATTCATTAATATGATCAATTTCATAAGAACCTGTGGGTAAACTGCAAACTTCTAAGTCTGTAAACTTCCCACTGGCATCTTTTCCTTTATAATAATGCAATAAGTTATTTGTATCTTCCGTAACATTGGGAATAGAGTTGTAAGTTGTAAAATCTAACAATGCCGCCTCCCACAATCTTCCTTTTTGCAAGCGTAACGCTGGGAAAAGGATACTTCGTAAAGTGGATGATTTTCCTGTTAATGATACCGTATAGGATGACATCTCAATGGTGACTGATACTTTTAGCCAGGAATTCCAAACATAAATGGCCGCATATTAAAGTGTTATCAGGTTGTTCTCTTTTATAGTTGTAATATATGTTTTTAGCAGATTTAAAGTAATGCTCAAGTTCTTTAGGTGGTGGTAAATTGCCAAAACTATCAAAGTAATATATATTTTCACCCAATTTCTTATAACAAACCCAATGAGTGCCAGGACCTTCAGAATTGTCTAAATTTACAATACCGGTTTCGTTTTTCCAAATTTTAACTGGTAAAGCATCTTTCATAAAGACACCGCGAAAAAGGTATTTTTAAACATGAAATGTATTTAAATAATTCGATATTTGTTAACGCTTTATGTGGTATTACTAATTGATTTCTTTTATTTAATATGCACGATACGGTCTTAGGTATAGAACTGCCCCGTTTATTACCATTGACCATACTGTTGGTTTTTTGCTACTCTTTCTGGTGGAACGTCGTTTTCTTCTAATATTCCCTCCATGTTTTGTCTTTGCCGATCTCCTTTTCACTCTTCTCCTCCTTTTTCCACCTCCCACCGCTGTTTTAGCCTTCATACCTGCTGTTATGTCTAAAGCTGCTGCTTTTTCTGCAATACTAGCGTCACTAGACTTTACTCGTTGCCAAGCTATATCCGCGAGCTTTTTATCAGCTATCGATCTATTTTTTGTATCGCTAAATGTTGAATATGCTATATCGTGTTCTTTACAAGCCTGATCTAACTTATTTATGCCTGGATCGCCTCTTTCCAGTCGTTTTTTCAATTTAGTTCCTGGTCCGCAATACTGATAACCTCCCTGTATGTGAAATTCGTATGGTAAAGCGTCTATTGCTCTATTTACGACAGATCCTACTGGAATTCGATTTAAAGCTTTACTTAACAGAGAAACCGCTGTGGACGTGATCCCACCTCCTTTCCTTACAGTGTCTCGATATGGACTAATGTACTGGAACGTCATTATTGTCTTTTTATAATCGCAATGTACAACTTATGTGTTAACTCTATGACGAGTTGGACATAAATGAAGTCATTTATTGTGTTCTTTTATTCAATATCACCCCAATCTGATGATCTAAACTTTTGCGTATTAGGGTTAGTAAAGTATTTATTAAAAATTCCCGTTTAATCCAACCACCTCTCTCGGATTCAAACAACTGACTATAACGTTTACGGTATGCAATAAGATTGTATACATCAAATAATGCATTTCCTAAAACTTTAACAAGAAAATTAACAGTTACAGCATTATCCACATGTTGAGGGTCTTTTAAGTTCTGTAATACGTTTATTATTACAAGTATATACTTTATGATCCTTTAATGATGTTGTGATAGCCTTTCCTACAGTTGCGGCATCATTTGGATCAATTCCTTGTTTTAAATTACCTATTTTCTTATCATTTGCATTAAAAATATCACCAGTTGGTTTATCTAATATCAAAGATTGACTAACTACAACACAATCGAAATCTAATGAGCCAGGAAATACATTAGTTATCCTTTTAAACTTACATGTGTAAGGTTCAGTATCATTATATGGATTAGAATTTATAGTTTGTGCTAAAATTGGAACATCAAAATATTCTGTACCCATACCTACATTTGATAATTTCTTTCCTTTACCATCCCAAGCATTATTGATTTGTTCAAGTAATGTAAACTTTTCATTTCCCTGTACAAACACATCCCCCTGCCGTGATACCACTTGGTCTTGTTTTACAAATCCAGTTGTTTCTTGTTTTAAAGTCTCTTTCATTTGACCAACTGTCGCACCATCTGATGGTGATGAACCATCTTTTACATTCGCCAAACAATTACCAAGGCAATCGATAACTCCCACATCATGTGTGACACAATGATCTTTGATATATTTTAAATTTACGGCATCATTTTCAGTTTTTGGATAACCTATATCGTTAATAACAAATTTATAAAAAGAAAATCCATCTTTTGTCTTTTCAGGTATTAAAGAATGTAAATAACGTCTATTTACGCTGTCTTTTTCATCTTTAGGATCCCCTATGTTGGATATACGTTTATTTTCAGCATTATACGTTTTTCCATAGAATCTTAATGTATTTTTTAATTCCAATGATAAATAACCTCTGTTTATCGCATCAGTGTTTTCATTTGGCTTACCGACGTTGATAATTCTATGATTACCTGTTTCATATATGTTATTATGTAGTTTTAATGTTGGTGATATCTTTTCCTTTAATATTTTTAAATATATTGCATCGTTTTCATCCATGGGATCTTTAATGTTTTTTAACCTTTTATTACTAATATAATAATCTCCTTCAGGTGTTTGTGGTAAACCAGCACCTCTTTTTAAGTTATTCGCGTAATATAATCCATCCGAGGAATACCGTCCGAACTTGTCGACACTCATGGTGCAACTGAATAGCATTTTAGGGAGTAACGCATTTTTATGAGATTACCCCGCGGTTTCTAAGTTCATCCACTAAAGCCACCCATTCATTTTCCAATCGAGTATGACCCGCTTTTTTGGCTTCATGTATTAGTTTCATTCTATCCACCAATTTATTGATATTATTGTAATAAATTACGTTTGTATTGTATAGTTTCTTCATAAATCCTTTACCGGTGACTGATTTGCTTCTTTTTCTCGGTTCTGGGGAACTTAAATCCAAAGTGGATGCTACTTTGTCTTCTACTTTGAATCTTCATTTTACAGGTTTTCTTCTTATAATCGGTATTAATTTGGAAACAAAATCTTTATATTTTACAGATCTATTTCGAAATATGGGTGCATCAGGTAAATAATTTCTTCTATATGCATTTGTTTGTTCCAAAATTTTGCTATACATTTCCAAATCATCATTTTTTACCAATGCTTTTAAAGGTTTATTTTCAAATAATCCCCTCGTTCCTTTATATATTTGATCACCTACACGAACATTATCATGTTCATCGACTTCTAATTTGCTATTACCAATCATTAGACCTTCTTTGGACAATCTAGCTCCATAAATGTGGTATTTTTTAGTAGGATTAGTTCCAATTAACAGTTTTATTAAGTATTTCCTTCCTAACGGTCCTTTTGTATGAATGTTTTCACCCAATAAGCTTATATTTGATGGTTCTCCTTCTGTTTTTTTTCTTCACTCGCTATAGATACCACTTCTTCTTCACTACCAGCATATACATCTTCTCTTTCTGCCGTTGTATCACTAAATATGGAAGCTTCCTGGTACTCATCGCTAATATCTTCTGATATTACACTTTCCCTTTCATATTCTGTTATCGGAGCAATAATATCTCCTTGAAAAGAAGGTTTAACCAATTTTTTGTTCAATTGTTTCAAAGGCTCTTTTATAGGTTTAAAAGTAGATTCGAGAAATTTCTCCCTTTCGCTGATACCTAACTTTAACGCCCTGTTTTTAGCCCGAATAGAATCACTAAGTGATTTAATTTCCTTTACTAACTTTTCTTGGTTAACCATGTTTGTAGCAAGACGTGCTGTACAAGAATGATTGTGTGATATAGTGGTTAGTGAGTTAATATAAATTTATCGAAACCTATCCTGTATCGGCCGTTATTTAGTGGTTGTTCCTTCATAATTGTCAAAAATCCATAATTTTCAGCCCAAGCCTTACCACATATGTCTTTAAACCGTTCATATGACATATCCGCATTGACATGATCGTAATATATGTGTTTTAAGTTGGTTTCATCCTGTTTGAATACAATTAACACATTTGCGTTATCTCTTATCAATTGTTTTGGTATTTTACTATAAGTCTGGCCTATGTAAATGCTATCTATATTGTTATGTCGCCCCATAGCGAAATAGCTCCTGATGGTGTTTTGGTTTTCACAGGATATATCATCAAATATAAAAACTGAAAATGGTTTAGCTTCATGCGGTTGCATTACATTTTCACTTGCATCAAACTTGTAATATTTCACTTCTGGAACATTATTAAATATTTTTTCTAATAATTGGTATTTGGTTTGTTGTAATGATTTGGAAAAGACATACAAGTTATTGAAACGCAATCCTTTTGGGTTTGTAATCAAATTGAATACTACATTTGTTTTACCACAATTGGATGGACCGGTTACAAGACAACGCCACTGTTTGGTAACAAAACACCATGTTTGCCACTGTTTAATTCTGAATTGTCCACCGTGAGTTCATCAATATTATTAATAGGAAAACTATCCTTTTGCGGTATTATCTCCATCCTTTGTAAAGGTTCAACCTAAAATGATGCTCCATCATTATATGAGATCCTTTTTAGGTATCCAAGAATCTTCACTCTTATTAAATCCTAACCATCGCACTTTTACTTTATCTTTTTTCCGTTGCAACACCTTTTCAACGAGATACACATCACCTACTGTGGATTTTAACATTTCATGTCCATAAAACCCTCCTTCGAGCAATTGTCCTTTATTATCTTTTAAAATGTAAGTTTCTGGTATTGTAGGTTGCACCTTAAATACGGTAAATACCTCATTTTCCAGTTTGGAAGATATCTTTTACTAAATACACCTTTATATTTGCTTATTCGCACTTTATCACCAACGTTAAACATTTTAGGCTTTAGTTTTTCAACTTTTGGTTTAGTATTCATTTTTATACGTTTTAATACGAGTTTTTCATTTTTACTAGTCACTTGGTTCGGTTTCATACCAATTGTTCTATGGAACTTGTTATTGTAATCTTTTATTAGTTTTTTTAACATATTAATCATACGTGCGATCCTCTGTTTGAAAACATCTTGTACATCGCACCTTTTAAAGTTCGATTGAATCTTTCTATAATTGATGCTTTTACCTCTGAATTAGTCGAATAATGTCTTATGTTGTGTTTTTTCATTAAATTTGAAAATTCTTTATTGAAATATTCTTTACCATCATCGGTTTGTAAATGTTTTATGGTATTTTTGTCTCTCTGTATCGCAGTTTCCATGGCTTTTGTTACACTCTTGCCGGTTTTATCTTTTAGCGGTAAAGCATCTGCCATTTTTGTAAAACAATTGATAATAGTCAATATATATTTAAATCCTTTATTTTGTTTACTATAAGGAATCATTTCGATTAAATCAGCTTGATATAGATCATTCATTCCTTTTATAACAGTATTTCTTCGGGGAAATTTTCTCCTAGCCAGTTTATGAAGTTCATGAACAATTTTTTGTCTCAAATCCATAATTTTATCCTTCCTCATTTATGGATGAAGTAAAAATAAATTTTTTATTACATTATACCCATATTTAACTGGGTCAAGGTCATTTAAATTGATGTAAAAAAATGGGGAACACGGCGTTGGACTTGCCGTGTTCCCCATTTTTTTACGGAAGGAAAAGGAATTTAGGTCGAAGAAGGTCGAAGAAGGACGAAGAATAGGTTAGTTGTTGATGGGGTTAAGGGAGTAGTGGCCGAAAGGAAGAGTGTTGATTTTGTCATCCATAATGTGTCTTTTGTCATCATTTGCCGATAGTGCTTTATACACTTCTGTAACACTGTAAAGTTTGTGTTTTTCACTCCTTATGGTGTTGAATTTAGCAGTCAAGGTGGTGTCGTTAAATAAACAGTTTTTGTAGTGCTCAAAGTCTATATTTTTTTCAAATAACCTGTCTTTACACCTTTTGCTTTCTTAGTGGTTGATGTTTCTTCTTGTCCTTTATATACTTTAAAAGAATATAATTTGGACATCAATGCCACAATTTCCTCCATTACTGACCCGTTACATTCATCTTTGAATTTGCCTAAAACTTTTTTATTATTTTCGTTAAAGTTAGGGTGATTTCTTGGGTAGTCGAAAAAATCAAAATCATTTTTGTGTATGAACGTCCGAAGATCTTCAGACATATCTTGCGTCTTGATCCAATAAATCAGTGCATCCGTGTCCATGTAGGCTATTCCAATATTTTCTCTTCCATAATGTTGAACCATTTTGTTGTAATGAAAGTCATACATGTGCGTTTTACTTATATCCAATATAGACATTCCTATGTACAACGGTCTATCCATTACTATCTTGGTTTTCTTCATGCTGACTGCTACCAAGTTTTCATTGATTATCATACTTGTTCCAAAATTCGGTTTCTGTACAAGTTTCTGCATCTGTCTTAGCAAAAATTAATTTTTTCCTTCTTAGCTAAAAAGAACATAGCCTGTTTGCACAAATTTACTTTTGTTGCATTATATCGCTGTGCTACACTTACGTTTACTTAACAATTTTTTTTTCACTCCTTATTTAATATTTTATTCCTTACTTGTTAAGACTTAGGAAATTATATATTGGAAGCCTGTTTGATACAAATTTAATTTTTATTTAGCTCTACAGGTCTCATAATATTTTCCTAAACTTGTATTTTGCAAATGTGTCTAAATATTTTTTCGCACATGATTTAATTTTATTCCACACAAGTTAATTTTGGACTTTACTACAAAACTAATCCATGCCCATCTCGTACAATCTTATTTTCCGTTTAGCTATACCTCTTTGAGTCTTACATTAAATATTTCTTGGAGTTAAATTTTGTACAAGTCTCTCTGTTAATTTTTCTGCACAGTGCGTGTTACTCCTTGGACAGTTCGCAGCAAACTATTTCTACACATAGCGACAACAGACCGCATTACCCCCTCCACTACTCATTCCCCCACTATAGCCCTGTTCCCCCCACTACTTCCAGCTAAGGTGCAACACTTGACTGACTGTTTCAGTTTTATCCAAACCTTACTGTGAGACACACCTATGGCTGAAAATTTGCGAGAAAAATTATTAAGAGTAAAATTTTTGCTGGCCAAGCAAAATAATTCTGTTAAGGTGTCCAAGACTTCCACTTTAACAAAAATGAAACGTTGCTTCAAAAATAATCCAAAATTTTACTCAAGGGACACAAATATCACTATGGATGATAAAATGTTTCAGAAACTTTTAGACGAGCTAACTTTTGCCAGTAAGGTTACATTGGTGACTCCAATTCCCAACCAAGTTCCAAGATCACCTGAGAAATAATAAAAATAAATATCTCTCAGGAAATATTTCCAATCCGAGTTACGGAGGTCCGGTAAAGGACAGACTCGGACGAGTTGTTGCAAAAATTTTAATTTTTCTTCCTTCTAACCACTTTACCCCCACCACCTCCTTATCCTCACCACTGGGCCGATTACCTGGGATACCGTCTGTGTCCAAGTCAGTACGTCTTCGGACGCGGTGCTGTTCGGATCGCGTGTCGTTTGTCAAACTGTCGGGTGTTTGAAGAAATTATTCTTCGGCTCTCAGTCTCTCGGTGGGTAAGTAAAATAAAATTTTTTTTTCAAGTGGGGCTCTGGGACGGGTCGATGACCCCTGACGGATATATTAGGTCAAGAGTCTGATCGCTAGGGAATAAAAAAAATATTTTTTTGCACTTTTGTGATTCCTCGAGAAATTTCAATTTCTCGCCATATTCTGAGGAATCGCAAAAGTGCAAAAATTTTTTTTTTTGTACTCTTGCGTGACCTTGACCTAATTAACGTCAGTGACGTCATCATGATGACGTCAGCGGTAATGACGTCACCATGACGTCAGCGGTAATGACGTCACCATGACGTCATAGGTGTGACGTCCATGTGACGTCATATGACATCATTAGTGTTGTTATTTTTGACGTCATTGATGACGTCATCACTGCTGCCGTCACCGTGATGACGTCACGTCCCAGGTGTGCCCTTTTTGCACTACTCATGTTACTTGCTTATTGTTTTTTTGCATCTTGTCTGATATTACTTAGCAGCCATATTATTGTTCTTGCCATATATTTATAATTTTCTCTGTTGCAAATGTATTCTTGTTGTACGTATTGTTAAAAAGGGTTGTCCGTTAAAATAAATAAATAAATAAACAAATTTTGAATTTAATTATGACAAATATTATAATTTTCAGAAAATTCTATAATCTGTGACATGACCTAAAATGACTTCTAAAAAAGGTGATTTTGTTACTCTGTCAATATTGGAATCTGAATGAGAGCTAATATGTTTTTCAAATTCTCATAATGTGTAGTTTGAAACGACTTGTTCCATAATTTAACGCTTTAGAGCGTGTTACAATTTAAAAGCCCCAACTTACCTCTTCGCTCATTGATTTATCTTCCGCTTGCTTCACCTCTCATGGCAGATTTCATTTCATTTATTTCCAACGGCAAAGCCAATTTACATGCGAGAGACATACATTTTGAACTTATATTACTTTATAAATGAAAAAGATTACTTGTGACTAGAGTGATAATGCTAATAATGTAACAGATATCTTCAGATATCAGATATCTTAAGATATGTCAGATATCTTGCGTTACTCCCAACGTTTTGTAAATCTATAATATATACGGCCCCATGTGTAACTCACTCACTCACTTATATGGGATACGAAGTTCTGACGTAACTATTTAAGCTAGAGACTTGAAATTTGGCATACGTCTAGCCTGAATGGTCAATGCTAAGGATAAAATCTTAAACTTGCAAATTTGTTGTTTTAACCTACTAAAAAAATTCAAAATGGCGGACTTCCGAAATTTTAATTTTAGTTTTTTGGCTCTAGCGGCCAAACGCTTCGTCCTATCTAAAATCTGAGAACAATACTACGATAGGGAATTTAATTATCTACAACTTTGGTCCTGTGACTTTTTATCACATCTCGCACCGTTAAGCCTCCAGAGCGTTTTTAATGAAACCCCGTTTTCGGTTTTCGGGCTCTAGTGACTAAACGGTTTGTTCTACAAAAACTTTTACATAACAATTTTGATAGATCTGTTAAATATCTAAAATTTTTATCTTTACATATTTCACCGTATCTCCTCTCGTTTACTCACAAAATACATTTTTCACTTTTTCCGGATTTTTGAACATAAGTAGTGGGATTTTGCCGGTTCTGGAACAATAGAGAAATCGTAATTTTTGGTCCGGATGAGCTAGAAACTTGAAATTTGGTACACACGTAGTTTGTATGGTTAATACAAAGGGGAAATCGCAAAACATTGAGTTTTCAAATTTTAACCCCCTAAAATTTTGTATGGTAAAATCTACACCATGTAAGGCATTTTCTAAATACGCTGTAACTTTTGAACGAGAGGTTCTATCTCGAATCTGAGGTATAATTCATGGTCAGGAATTAGACACTCTACAAGTTTAGTCCTGTGAAATTTTGCCGTATCTCACTCCCTTCACCCTTAAAAAGGGGCGTACTTTCAACATTTCCAATTTTTTCACCAAAATCTCGCTATTTTAATATTTTTTATTTACTAATATTGCACACGGATGCTTGAACTTTAGTACATATTATGACCTCAAATAGATCTTACCATAGCGGCAGCCATTGACCAATTTCAATTATAATTAAGTCTAAAATTCTTTTTAAAACACAAAATTCTTAACATTTTTTCGTGTAAAGTGTTGTAAATTAATTTATTCTGCCAAATATACTTCAATATTGATATTTGTTTTGTTAGTATTATATTCTATTTTTGCCGCTCTACAAGTTCGGTCCTATGCAATTTTGCCGTATCTCACCTTCTTCACTCGTAAAGAGGGGCGTACTTTCACAATATCGTAATTCTTTCACCAAAATTGCTCTATTTCAATATTTATCGTTTACTTTTATGACACATGCATGCCTCAAATTTTGTGTATACTATGAATATACACTACTATACACACTATTTCTTACTATAGTAGCAGCCATTTGCCGATTTCAATCCAAGATTAGTAAACAAACTGAAAAAAAACTAAATTATTAACCTTTATATGTACAGTTTTTGGTGATTTTGTTGAACCCGGTAAAGATATGGCCATACCGATATATTTTTTTCAGCATTATATTCTTTTTAGATATCTCTATAAGTTGGGCCTTAAGATTTTGTAGCATTTCACTCTCTTCGCCCCAAAAAGGGGCGTATTTTCAATATTCTTTCACAAAAATTGAGTTATTTTAATATTTTTTTATTTATTGTTATGACACTTAGATGAATGTAATTTAGCTACACACACATACCCTGAGCATTAAATATAAAATATAAAACAAAAGTATCAATTTGAACTTTAAATATCAAGAGAATATCTTAAATGCTTTAGATTTCCTGAACTATTAAACTAAGTCAGAGAAGATAAGTATAGAGTTGGGGTGGAGGCCTCAACTAGCCTGTTCAGTTCTTAAGACTTAGAAAAATTAACGAATTCAGGGCAACCCCCTAAGGGGGCATGGGGGCGGAGCCCCCATCGAGCCGTAGGCGAGTCCTGTATATATCACTCAATATATGGCGATTCAATTTTAATGCTCATCTTAACCACTAAAAGTTAGGTGATGGCCTGCTTGAAATAACCAAGTCAAACTAAAATATGTTAGTAGAAAACTGTTTATTTTGCATTCGTAAATATTTTTTTTATGTGAACGTTAGAACGTTATACATGAAAGTTTGTTATTTGTCCATTTTACTATGATATTATAATATTTCATGTTATTTTAATGCTAATCTGAGTTCAAAATGTTTAAAGAAGGGAAAAATTATTAAATTCCCCAAACGTATACACGTAAACGTGAATATTTTGTAAAGTTACAACAAAATGTGTTTTATACTTATAATAGACAAGTTCAAAGCTAAAGATATAATACTGAATATGTAAAAGTAAAAGATTGTTTGTTTCTAGTGGAAATAATATATTTAAAAATCTCTAATTTGAGTTAGAAAACTTACTAATTATGTGAGGGGTCCAGTTTAGAGGGTCCGGATCGCCCCCTAATCTTTTAATTTTTCATAAAAAAGACATCACTTTGAAATAATTATAGTGTCAAATGATTCCTTTAACATTGCCATTTAAGAATGTATAAGGGCTGAAAGGATTAGTAGTGTAGTAAAATTAGTCGGGAAAAATAAAATAAATTTTGGAAAGCCAATTTCTTTTGAAATGTGTTCTATGGCGTCCCCTGACCTTCCTCCGAAAAGTCCCCAGAAATCCCATATGGGGATCACGCTTAAAAATGAGGGGTTGGTCCATAAGGAGTTACATTACAATTTGATATTAAGCATACTAAATTTAAATACATTCCAGAAGGTTTATGTATATCAAATTAAAGGTCTTAAAATGTAGAGTACAATGCCGGAAACCCGACCTCAATATAACTGTCGGGAGTGAAATGGCAGGCGTTCAAAATTTAGAATAAAATAATATTATCAAAACTTTGAAATACAATAACTTCCGACATATTTGACCTTTTGAGGTCTGGTTTTCGGCTATGTACTCTCCTTACTAAGACCTTTAAAATTATGTATAGCCTGGCTATGGACTAAGAAATTTTTTTAAAAACTTCCTCTTTGGGACGTCCATGTGGAGGGTGGTTCAAGGGTAGTATGATAAGCATATGACTAGCTATCCGCATTTTCAAAGGTAATTGTAAAAGCAAATTTTTGCCGCAAACCGCACTTCGAAAGGTCAAGTATTTCGAAAATTATTACATTTTTAAGCGTTTAGGTTAAAATTTGATTTTTATTCAAAATTTGACAGGCTGCCGTTTTTGACTCAGGCAACCTTTTGGGATGGGGTTTGCGGCATTAAATTCTACTACTTAAGAGCTTTAATTTGATGTACATAAACCCATTGGTCGAAGAAATATTTATTTCTGACTCTACGTGGGCCATCCCATCATTTTTAAGCATGTTGCCCATTGGGGATTTTAGGGGACTTTTCTGAGGGAGGTCAGGGGATGGCATAGAACACATTTCAGCAAAAATTTGCTGTCCAAAACTTATTTCATTTTCCAGCCATATTTTGGCTTAATTTTACTACACTATTAGGGTAAATTTTCTTCTCCAATTTAACAAAATTGAAAACTAACAAAACTTTAATTTTGGTCAAAACACGTAATTGCAAACTTCCAGAAAATAACTGTAAAAGGAGATACCACCGCTCTATTACAGTGTGGTGGAACCTTGTACTAGTATTTACAATGTTTTCTGTTAGGTTTCAGCACACAGCAGAGACAATAACCATGATTGTCCACATTAGGAGACGGGTCAGCTTTTGCTTGCTTTCCTTTGTTTCAAACTGGAGGGGAAAATACAAATAAATAAAAGTAAAAATTATGAATTTTTATCGACGTTTAACAATATAAAATTTTATTTTAGTAATAGTTGTAAGAAATAGAATAATTGTATGAGATTCCTGCAAAACAACTTATTTTTAATTGAAAATCAAGGATTATAAAAGATTTCATATTGCAGTATTATATTTATATAAGCCTAAAAGCATCCGGATTTCATCAAAAGCTCAAATATGAAATGGTTTTAGGGTAAATGATATATTCTGTAGATCTATTAAAATTTTAACTATTTTATTTACAGAACTTATAAAAAATCTTAATCGCTTGTGATCATCTGTAGTAGGGGAAACCTCCACCGTAGATACCACCGTAACCGTAGCCTCCGAGCCCGTAGACCTCCAGCGGGTAGCCCAGACCACCGTAGGCCGGACCGTAGGTGCCGAAGCCCTCGTAGCTGCTGCCGGGGAAGTAGCTGTCCACGTAGCCCCTGACGTCGACCACGCCGGAAGCGAGGGGGATGAATGGCTCGGCGATCACCTCAGCGACGCCGTAGCCGTAGCCGCCGTATCCGTAGCCGCCGCCGTAGCCTAGGCCGCCGTAGTAGGGGCTGGGGTTGGGGTCGGGGCCGGGGGCGGGGCCAGGTCTGGGGGCAGCGGAGACGGCGCCACAGGCGATGAGAACTGCGAATTAAATTGATTTAAAAAAGGGTTACCTTCCGAAACTATGGACAAATTCCTATACAGGATGGAAATCAAGTCTAGAAACGATTTAATATCCTTAACATTATTTAATTAACAAAACTGAAATTTTCCAAACTGATTTTGAGTCTCAAAGTCTGCTTCCCAAAGTTTTATTCACCTTGAACCTTCATAGGGGAATGGTCCACAAGGATTCAGAAGAAAATCTTAAATGTAAGCACAGAGCAATATGTACATCAAATTAAAGGTATAATCAAATCGGGAGGTCGGGTTTTGTAGCAAATTGCTCAGAAAGCAGAGCCCTTTAAATTGATGAATCATGTAGTACAATGCAGTTTCCGTGACGACTTCCACTAAAGGAAGTCGTTTCCTAAAGGAAGTCTTGAAAAAAAACTTCATTGGCCTATTTCATATGACATAATTTTAAAGCTCTCTGTATTCTGAGCAATTTTCCACAAAGTCTACCTCAAAAGGTCGATTGTATAGGGAGTTTTTGCATTTTTTGTTTTTGCTAATATGATTTTGAAGCAAATTTTGATATGCTGCCATTTGTGACTTGGATGTTCTTTTAAGGTCGGGTTTGAAGCATTTTTCTATATTCATTGAAATCTTTAAATTGATGTACATATTGCTCTATGCATGGTTAAAAAACACCTATTTGTAATAGTGTTAATATTTTCACTGTTAAAAATAGTCATAGTAGTAAAAATTATGACTATTTTGTTTAAAATTAAAAAATGAAATAGTCATTGAAAATATCTATTTCAATGACAGCTAGCTGATATCAATGAAAATAAATTTTACGCCTGCCCGAAAAAGCAGTTGTTTACGCACTCGATATGCGTCGCAAAACAGGTGATTGCCGTATTCATTTTACTTTGCGAACAATGGATTTACTTTACGCACTCCAGTGTTTAAACATCAGAAGACAAAATAGTATGCATTAGCCAGCAACGAGACGTTGTTTAATCAGGAATGAAGTTGGCAACACTGGATATAAACCTATTGTCCTTGCCGTCTGCCGTAGTTTTCGATGGAATCTACATAAACTTAACCTACAAACCATCTTCAGGTGAGACTGTGTGTAAGTACGCAAAATGATCAACTATAACTGTGACTTTAGTGATATAAGTGATATAAGACTGGGTGAGTCGGTGGCGTAGTCAGAGGCGTAAAAGAGGGGCCCGCAGGGCCCGCGGTGCGCGGGGAGCCGCAGGTGAGGGGGCCCGCGGACGGGGCCCGTGTATAAGGAAATATTTTATGTTCAATAATTTTTTACTCACGTTATAGCAGTGTTAAATTTGATATGGTGACATTATATTTTTAAAATAACTTTTATAAAATATAAAAATATTTTTACAGTTAGGTTTTTGGCAGTCTGCTGGTCTGTTGCCAGCCGCTAGCCCTTGTCTTGGTGGGCTCAACGTGCCCACCGTGCAATTTGTCGCGCTGCGTTGCAGCAATTAAATTTTCGAATCCTTTTCAAAATTAAAGGTAATGAAACACTATCCATGAAGCAAAATATTCAAAAAATCTTAGTTGCTTAAGTATACTAAATAATAGAAAATAAGACAGTTGTACAGGGTGCGGCAAAAAACCGACCTATTTTCTTTTGCGCGCATCTCAGCGACAGGACATCTGAGAAAGGTCGGGGTAGGCTTGTTGGAAAGCAAAATTTATGCCATTTTAGTAGTCATAGGGTAGTGGTCGCTTGAACAACGCTATTTCGTTATCAAGACGTAGGGCCTATTGCAATATTGGTGGTTCAATCATTGCTACTCAGCGGTAGTTTCGTGCAATCTTTCAATTAGGTCAACATTTAGAATTCCGTATCTTAGCACAATTATGCAGTGGGCTACTAACTTAAGATCAACTTCTTTTGAGTTGAAAACGAAGCCAACAAGCCGTCCAAGTTCAGCGAGCACGCCAGAGAACATGGATGGAGTCCATGCTGCTGTGTCCTCACAGCATGCTGAGTCCTCGACGGCCCATTAGAAAACAAGCTATTGATTTGCTCGGGTCTACGCCAGAAGCATTTTGTTAAGAAAATTGTACAATGTACACTAAATGCTTTTAAGGGAGAGTATTTCAAATCCATCACATTGTTGAGGACACCCCGGGAATCGAACAAGTGACCTCTTGAACCAGAGTCCAAGACGCTAAACGGTAGGCTAGCGAGATGATTTAAACATGGCTGACCCCTCCGTTTCACAACTTTTCTGGTTCGATCTTAATCTCCATTCATACCAATTAATTGGCTATTGTTCAGTAAAGCCCACTGACCATGCAAAGCAAAAAATATTCGACAAGCAAATGATTGATTTAAATGCTGACAAAGACATTTTAATGTTTACTGACGAGACGTACAAAATACGGCCCGGTAACGAACGCGCGTTACTAAACATGCCTAATGTAGGTTTAAACATGTAGGTTAGCCGACCACTACTCCAAGACTACTAAAATGGCATAAAATTTGCTTTCCAACAAGCCTACCTCCACCTTTCTCAGATGTCCTGTCGCTGAGCGGTGCGCAAAAGAAAATAGGTCGGTTTTGTAGCCGCACCCTGTACGTTTCAGAGGTACGGTAATGAAATAATTTGTTTCCCAAAACTCCGTAAGTGCTAAGAAGTTCCAATGAAGACAAAACAAATACTTTTAAGGAATACAGATAAAAATATTTTTCACTGAAATGAACAAAACTATATAAATTTATTTGAAGCTTGGGGATTTTTATTTCTTATAAGAAAAACGCTTTAATTATGATGTCATTATATCTACTTTAAAAGTTGCATTTGTTTTTTCTTCCTAAAACAGGTGTTATTCATTGTGATTAGAGTTAATAATCCTTGGTGTTACCTAAACAATACTGTACTACAGTACAATATGAGGTATGTCTGTGGTGATGTATTTTCCATCGATCTCTAAACCTAGCAGGTAGGTTTTGCTTAACCTTTTTAATTGGGAGTTTTTTGGTCCAAGCGCAATTAGGCCCTATAAGTTTATAAACAGCCTCAACTCCAGAATTTTTTAAATAAAATTTAATGATTGTAATTTTTTATAACATTGATCATGTGGGTTACCATCAAGTCAAAGAAATATGAAAGTGAAATAAAACAAAATAATGCTTCTTTTAAGCATGGGTTGAAACAACTGTCACCTGTGAAAGGTATAGTTGACGTAAAACGCAAAGCCTGATTACCATTCGAAACAAAAGAGAATGAAAACCAACAAGCGAATCTCGGTTAACCCCTTACTGTGTGATAAATAAAACACAAGATACACGAGGTGGCCCGTGCGCAAATTGCGCATTTTATGATTCTGAATGAGAGAAACTAGCCTAAAAAGTACAGTAGCCTAGTAAGTGTATGTTGGTTATGAAGTGATAGAGATCTATTTTTGTTTACGATTTGACTTAAAAATTCGTCTGAAAGTAAACAGCTGTTAAGTTACAATTCACATTTATAAACATCGTACAATGAAAGTTGGTCCACATTTTAAAGCGCCCTCTAGAAATAAATAAAAGGCGAGGGGGGCGAAGCGCGAAATCATATGACCTTTTTAATTATTACGATTCGCCCACGCCCAATATCCTAAGCTTTAATATGACACCTCAATCTTAAAAATCGGTTCAGTAGGTCGAGAGAGAGAGAAAAAGGGACGCAACAGACGAAACCCTTATAGAAATAAGAAGATATATTGAGTTTTGTTACTTTCATTTTTGATAACATGTCCAAGAGAGGGCAAAATTACAGAAAAAATAATCAGATAGGTTGAATTTATTTAAAAGGGTATAGACTGAAGGTCTTGTTGCAATTTGAATAAAAGTAGGCTATACAGATTTTAAAATATAGTAGATTTTTTTCAGCTGTAATGTTACAGTTACTGCAAATGCATTAATATTTTAACCTTGTCTAAATAAATATCTTTTTGTAGAAAATAGATAATAATAAAGAACTCTACCACCACCTGTAACCATTCGTTGACACTGATTTACTGACGGGAAACAGTGACAACCGGTGACTTGACCTATCGGAAGGGGCCCAAAAATAAGTTTGCAGGGGGGCCCGAAAAAATCAGTTACGCCACTGGGCGTAGTGGTTAGCGCGCCGGACTTCGGAACCATGGCAGCGATGTGTCGTGGGTTCGAATCCGCGTTCTGCCAGTGACTTTTATCAGTACCTTTCACCTTGTACTGTAGCGGCTCACCCTTTTACTTGGTCTAATACGATCCAGGCTCAGACGGGGTTAAAGTAAGGCAAAAAGAGGTCCGCCAACCTCTTAAAAAAAGTGACTTATTGACCTTGACGATCTTGCAAAGACTGCTAAAACAGCGTTGTTAAATGTCCTACCTGCAAAATCCAATGAGTTTCAACCTAATTGTTGGAAATGCATAATTACACTTATATAATTAATATTTATCAGTTGTAGGGAAAATTTAATATCCAACTCGTGCGAAAAGTGCCTTCACTGCACTAAATATTTCTCTCGAGTTCAGCGAAATGGTACTTTCCGCACTTTTGCATAAATAAATATTTTTCATCATACCATTGCGATGAAAGTTGTTTTCGGAACGGTCAGGTGTGATCGAAACTACTTGATTAGCGGTGGGTTGGATAAACGTGTTGGTAAACAAAGTTTTCGGGACTAGACCGCGAAACAGTGTTTTCGGGACACTAAACAAGTTAATTTATTTTTATTTTTAATTACAGCTGTAAATAGTTCAAATACAAGATAAACAAATAACAACGTAAGAGGGGGTATATAAGTTAAAATTTATTAATTTTTATCCAACTGTAAATTTATAAAAGGTGATGATGAAAAGTACTGTTCGTAACTCGTCTGAAAGTGGTATATCGGTGCTCGATTGAATTCAATGTTGAACATCAATGGTGCAACATCGAAACTCGATGTTTGGCCTTTTGTTGCTCTTCGAGTACCTGCTGAGAGTACGAAACTCTCTGAGAGTGAAAAACTCTCATGTGTAAACCTACCTTAAAGTCAAGTAACAACTATAAAAGTGTAAACGAACAAATTAACACTGCACAGTGGGCACATTATTAGCTAACATAAGTTTAAGATATATTGAGCTCTAAACATAATATGTTCCGGATTTTTGGTAGTACAGTAGTGAAATTTAACTTTAGTTATTAGAACTATAATATCGATCTTACAACTACAATTTTGTTTGCAGACAAACCGATGACTATAAATTAATATTAAAACAATTATGTTTATATTTTATTAGCCGCTACCATTTAAGAATAATCATTATTAAGTTACTCGAGATATTCATATTACGTTATAAAAGTTGCAACATGAATAGGTAGTTAGTTAAAAGGTCATTGTAACTATCGGTCATATCTCTTTACGTTTAGCATTTATAATATCTTTAATACTCACATACTATCTTTAATAATATCCTTCTCATGTAGTTTATTCACCTAAGTAGTATACCGATCTATTGCAATCTGTAGTTATTAGATTTGATATTTTAGTGTTAAGTTTATGTTTAACGGTTTTAGTTTTGTTATTTGTCTCTTTTATTTTTTTATCAATTACAATTGGGAGCCTTGTATTTGCTCGGTAAACTAAAACAGTTCTTCAAAGTAATGAAATGCCCAACAGTTACAAATAGAGTGAAAAAATGCCAGGAGGGAAAAAATTATTTTTATTGAAGACAAGCTCGTTTGCACAGCTCATACTAGCTTACATAACGAGCCCGTTCGCTTCGCTCACTCGCCTTTCACAATGTCTTAATGTATACCTAAAGGTGATTCGATCTGGTGTAGATTTGTTCTGTCTCATGTTGAATCAGTAACACGTAGATTCTACTTACTACATAGTTAACAGCACTTGAACGGACAAAAGGAAGATGCCAGTAATCCGTATCCTCCAGGCCAATCTCCAAAAATCCTGGGGAGCTGATAATCTTTTTAATCAGCTCGCCCGAGAACTCGGTGCCAACGCCCTCCCAATCAGCGGGCGGAATCGGGAAAGGGACCCAAACTCTTGAATTTCAGATGACAGTCTCGGTACTGCTGCATTCTGGGCACGGAGTGTGGTGAAGGATTACACGGGTAGTAACCACAAATAAATTGTGTTTGACTTCAATGACATCTCGGCCTGCGACCAGTCTATGCCACAAAGAAGGAAACTCCGCCGCTACAAGCAACCTATCTACTGGTGGACTGAAGAGATTACGGAACTCAGGAGAATATGCCTTACAGCAAAACGTGTCACCACTAGAGCAAGAATTCCCTCGGATAGATTTCTTAAGTCGGAGGCCTACAAAGCTGCGAGAGATTCTTTCCGCCAGCCACCAACAGGAGCAAGGCGAATAGCTGGAGGAAACTTCGGGACGACGTCGATTCCGATTCATGGGGTTTGGGTTACAAAGCGTGGCCCAGAAACTCAGCACCCGCTCTCCACCTTCTATAATGGAGGGCGCCACCATGGAAAGGATCGTCACTGCCCTGTTTCCTGAACATCCACAGCGATCGTTGATTGACTTCGAACGGGCAGAGGACGTTCCGCTCTTCACCACTGAGGAATTGGAAACCTCCGTCCTCACCCTGAAGAGCAACAAGGCTTCTGGCTCCGACGGGATTCCTAGCGAGGTTCTGAAGAAGATTTTCTCTATCAACCTCGGATTGTTGATGAGAATGTACAATGCCTGATTGGTTGAAGGGGTGTGGAAACCTGGTGGTGAATTGGAACCTGGTGTACCACTTTCTGATGCAAAAGTCTATATATAAAAAATAAATGATTTCAAATTTGTATTTTTTAAATGTTGGCTGGTTAAAATTTTTAACCTAAAATTGCATAAAAACTACATTAGGTACAAAACTCAAGTTATTATATGTTTTTAATGTTATTTAAAATACAACAACATAAAAATTAACTAAAACGACTCATAAATAACCTCATTATAGCGGTTTAACTGTTTCTCTTCGTGGTCGAACTGCTCGCTCGTCCGGGTGCAGTTTGGATAAATTTTCCAAAACACTAATAAAGGCGTAAATGTTGGTACTGTATCTTATTTAGTTTGAATGCAATTTAAGGTCCGCAATTAAAAAAAAATATGACTTTTCCGTTATAAAATTGGCTATTTTTCAATTAGGCTTTTACCTCAAAAAGCTGAAAACTAAGTTTCAACTCAACAAAACAAACTGTTCTCAGATAAGAGATTATTTTACAAACAATACTTAATGGCGGCTAAGTGGTTAGCTATGTAGTTTTGGAAATTTTTAATATAATATTTTGGCTTGTTTTAAGTCAGGAATATTACTTGAATAGGTCGGTAGAGAGTTCAGGGATTGCCTGTATGTAGGCAGGTGTAAAAGTGTATTGTCTGTAATGGAATATATTTCTAATCATTTGCATCTTTTGAACATAAAATGAAATGTTATTCTCTTACAAATTGAATAGTAGGCAGATTAAAGTTTTGAATAGTATATTAGAGTTTATTTGTGTATTTTCAAATGTATTGTTTATTAGAACTTGTAGAATGTATTGTTTATTGTTATTTGTTTGAGAAGGCTATCTTAATACAAACATTCCTCATTCTTATCGAGTATATAGTAGAAAATGGATTACGATTATCCATGCACAAAAATGTATTTGGTTAAACATACCTAACAAAGCGACAAAGTTCCTCATCGTGCAGACCTCTCTACGATCACAAAGGAAACTATCAAAGAACTTTATGGTTTTCTTATCAAGAACAGTCTAAAAGTTGGTTTATGATCTGATAAGGCCTGATGTTTATATTTTGAACTCTCCTGGTGGGGAAACTACTGTAAAAACATTTTAATATTAACCAGTTCATTTCAGTGAGAATCTTTCACCAATAACTTCATTTTCTTAATAAAGTTTATTTATTATTATTATTATTATTATTATTTTTTTTTTTTTTGTAAAAATGCATTCTAACTGATCTAACACCCCTTATCAAACGAATAAAAAAATCAGTATTGAGTGCCTCTTTCAATTGTAAACTTAAAAAAAATTCTGTTAAATAGATATTAATAGTCCTTGTTTATTACTTCGCAGAGACATAATTATTAACTTAGTGCTAAATTTTCAGTTATATTGTTTTCCAATCGTCGTGAAAACTATACTTCTTTTAATTAGGTTTTATTGTAGTGTTAATAATTGTGTAGGAAAATTTCTTAACATAGAATTATTCTTTATGTGTTAAGTTTTTTAAGTATTTTATTATATGTGTGTTAGATATAAGTCACAACTCATGTATAAATGTTTGTAAATGATTTGGCCTGGCCTGGTGTAAGAGTAGGCCATTGGTTTAAACCAGACCACGATAAATAAATAAATTGTCAAATTGTCAAACTCTCTCTCTCTCTCTCTCTCTCTCTCTCTCTCTCTCTCTCTCTCTCTCTCTCTCTCTCTCCATTTGCAGTCCATCCGCCTCTTGAATAGCCTAGATATGACAATAAAAGAAACTGAAAGTGTTAGTCTGTTTGTAAAAAGACTAAAAAGTCAATTGTTACACAGATATGACCCATAAAAGTCACTACAGTATTTTGTGTTGTGTTGTAGTTATAAGATATCTCTACCATTGATTATTGATTTTTACATATTTGTAATTCTTTTCAGTATTAATATTTATTTTAATAATTTCGTTAGTATAATGAGAGATTTTAAATATGATATGTTAAGTATAAAGGAAACTCGGAGCAATCTGCAAAAATAAATTTGTACTTTATGATAAAATATGTTTGATATACAGTTTCACCTTAACAGCTGAGTGTTTTTATATAGAATTTAAATTCTTATAAAATAATTTTGATTGTTGATGTTTTGTTTGTTTGTTATATATATATATATATTATTACTTTAAAATTGGAATAATAACTACAAAGACAGTATGACGATGTGTATAAAATGATTGTAAAGCAAGACCACAACTCGATATTGTATAATTGATTGTAATTATTTAGGGCCAGGCTGGTAAAATAATTGTCAAATTGTCTCTCTCTCTCTCTCTCTCTCTCTCTCTCTCTCTCTCTCTCTCTCTCTCTCTCTCTCTCTCTCTCTCTCTCTCTCTCTCTCTCTCTCTCTCTCTCTCTCTCTCTCTCTCTGCCAGTAAGAAAAATACGTAAAAAAGGCAAACATGTCCCTGGATAAATAATTGTATTAAGGAAGTTATGAATGAGAGAGATATGTTGTATAAAAGGTATTTAAGAACTAAAAACAATGATGTATGGGAAATACATAGTGTTACGTAATCGTGTTAAGCGTATGATAAGAGATGAAAGGAATCGTTATTTTAAGTCTTATTGAGTCCTGATAAGCCGAGTAAAAATATTTGGTCAGTTCTCAAAGTACAAGGCACTGGTAAACAAAGCAATAAGATAAAGGAACCAGTTGTTGATTTAAATGATTTAAATGGTTATTTCTGTGGTACTGAAAATAGGATTAATAAATAATCTTATTGAGTTTTATTCCAGTGAAAGAAATGTTAATAAAGAGCCTTTTGTATTTAGAAATATTACTGAAGAGCAGATTTTTAGTGCGTTAAATAAAATATCATCGAACGCTGTGGGTCCAGATGGCATTCACATTAGATTTATTAAGTTGATTTTCAAAGAAATTAAACATGTTATATGTCATATTTTTAATTTCTCAATTGTTCATTGTGTGTACCCAAGTGAATGGAAGAAGGCCATGATTTTACCTCTTCCTAAATCGGCTAATCCTATGTCATGTAATGAATACAGACCAATAAATATTTTATGTATACTAGGTAAGTTGTTAGATAAAATTGTATACTCGCAAATTAGTGAGTTTGTAGAAGTTAACGGTATTTTGCATAGATGTCAGTCAGGGTATCGCAAGTTTTACAGTACGCAGACTGCACTTATTAAAGTGACAGACGATATAAGAAAGGCCATTGATAATTAGTCCATATGCTAGGGGGGGGGGGGTCCTGTGTGTCATCCATTTACCAGAGTAGCACCCTGTTGAAAGTTAATCCTTAGGGTCAAGTAATCAAGAAAAACTTGGGTGCTTGACCAGAAAAGTGGTACTTTTCAAAAAACGACGCCATCTTGGATTTTTTAATTTTTGCATTTATGACCTTTTATAATGACTTTTCAGGTTATCCGGGTATCATATTATATGTTTTTTGGGGTGCTAGACTTGTTTTTTATACTTTCAAAACCGTAAAATAAAAAATAAATGAAAATTGATCGACTTTAAAGAATTTTTCAACTTTTTACTGGCACAAAAATTTCATTTTCGTTATTTTGAAACCAATTTTTTAATGCTATTACATTTTACTTCAAACCTAGTTAAATAGCTAAAAAAACAAATAATTTGATATATTTAGCTATAATGCTATGTTTATTTGTTACCGAAAAAGGTTTGAAGAACTATTTTAAATAATCAATTTTTTTAATAAACAGTAATGAAAGCTTTTTTTACAGCATTTTTTTAAAAATATGTTTATCTTTTACATACGATTTTGTTATTTGACCCTACCAATTTTTTAGGAAATTTCAGAATTCTGGAAAATCTGTAACAAAGCTCAATGTTATAACAATATTTTGCTACGAGATGAAAATAGAGGTTTATTTTTGTCTTTTGGATTTAACACAGTAATCCTTAATATTCTCTAAAATTTGCGATTTGAACTCAAATAATAGAATGCTGTATTTTCAGCATCATTAGATATATTAGGTATAAATATAAAATTAAAATGATTTTTCCACTTTCTTTAACAAAAAGACTTTTTGTTTTGAGCTTTCAACCCGATACATCATTGGTAATATTAAGTTTATCATTAGGAAAAAATGCTTTAATTAAATGAATACGTTTAATAAAAGTAGCTAATGATAACATGCACTTCTAAGACTACTTGTAAAAAGATATATCTAACTTTCTGAATTGTATATGTTGCAGCAATATACAATTATGACGAGCTTATGCATTTACAATATGTGCAGCAACCTAGTCCTGAGGAGTAGCATAAACAAGACTGTTTAGCATACTTTAAACAAGTACAGCCTGGCACGTGTTCATCTTTGGTTGGATGGAGGGATGTAGATGTAATTCTTGATGGCTGCAAACAATCGCCGACATCCTCTTAGCCAAACTGGTGAACATCAAGTAGGCCAATACTCAAGCGATCATCCAAACAAGTCTTTTAAATATGTGTATTATAACATACTCTCATTATATGAAGGCGGATTGATTGAGAGGATGGTAGAGGGTCTTCCCGGGCAATGCTTGCCTTTTTAGAGAGCCTGAACCAAATATTCTTCAGCTAAGATTAATGTTTTTTTCATATATATATCCACTAGTGAATGTTCCTAATTTTTCAAGGTAGTTTGTAGGTGAACTTGAAATTGCAACATATTTTGTTCCCACTTTGCTTGTGCAATCTGAACCAGTTAAAAAGTGAATGGCAGGAAGAACATGACAAAGACCGGATGTGGTTTTATTTGCCAAAACGTGGATTGGGACTTGCCGTACTGTAGACCCTACACCCAGTCAAATCCACAGTTCCACCAATCCCATTTCTTTTAATGTACACCAGTGGTAAAACAAGGACATCAGTGCCATTGGACAATACCATTATCTTTTTGTATCCTGCAACAGCGGCATGCTTAATATGGGGCATGATCCTGATGTCTGCTTCCTCAATTTCTCCAAACTGCAACTCCGTATGGTGAAAGGTTGAATTTAGTGACTAGAAGGAAATGTGTAATGGGTTTGTAATGGGTTTGAACTTGATGTAGCGCCAAAAAATACATGCACATTTGGCCACAAGCTACTGCATTTTTCTAAGATGAAGGTCTTGAAACTATTTTGTAGTTTTACCTTGTTCATACTGTAAGACCAAAATGTGTTTTCTTGCACTGGGATTGGTGTTATATTAATAATGTTATTGAGAATTGCTGAACCGCTAGTGCCACAGCGTATACGTTCAAAGCTTTTCTGTGATTTTGCAAAGTATGAGTAAAAAAATGAAGTCTATACGCTAAGTTGTGTCAGGAATTAAACATTATACATTTTTGTTGATGGCATCAAAGAAATTTCCAAAAGTTTGCATGCCTTTCAAAGAGGTTCTTCGGGCACAAGCCATATTTGTATGTAAAACATTATGTAAGCATATTTAAACAAAAGTGCTGTAAAAAGCTTTCATGACTGTATATAAAAAAATTATTATTTAAGAAAAATTCTTCTAACTTTTTTGGCAACAAAGACGTAGCATTAGGACCTATATTTTAATATATCAAATTATTTGTTTTTTAGCTCTTTAACTTGGTTTGAAGTAAAATGTAATAGCATTAAAAAATTGGTTTCAAAATAACGAAAATGTAATTTTTGCACTAGTAAAAAGTTGAAAAATTCTTTAAAGTCGACCAATTTTCATTTATTTGTTATTTTACTGTTTTGAAAGTATAAAAAACAAGTCTAGCACCCCCAAAAAACATATAATATGATACCCGGATAACCTGAAAAGTCATTATAAAAGGTCATAAATCCTAAAAATTAAAAAATCCAAGATGGCGTCGTTTTCTTTAAAGTACCACTTTTCTGGTCAAGCACCCAAGTTTTTCTTGATTACTTGACCCTAAGGATCAACTTTCAACAGGGTGCTACTCTGGTAAATGGGTGACACACAGAACCCATTACAGCGGTTGGAGTAAATAGACGTTTAACCGTTCTCATGCTTTTAGATTTTAGTCGCGCTTTTGATTGCGTGAATCATAAGTTACTTCTATCGATTTTGACATCATATAACTTTAGTGATGATTCTGTATTGTGGTTTGATTCTTATTTGTGTAATAGGCAACAAAGGATTAGGCCTAAGACTCATGGGGGTGCGATGTCCAATTGGAGGGTTAATTTGATTGGAGTTCCACAAGGATCCACGTTATCTGCTTTATTATTAAGTTTATATATAAATAGAATTAGTGATAACTTAATGTTTTGTAATTCCATGCTCTATGCAGACGATATGCAACTATATGTACATTGTGACTTACTTAAGATTAATGATGCAATAAATATGGTAAATAGTGATTTAAAGTCTATTTATATGTGGTGTAAGGATCATGGATTGTTTTTAAATGTTAGTAAATGCAAACCAATCATTATCGGAACGCAAAGGTTGATGAATTCCATTGTCGAAGATAATCTTGAAGCTGTAAAGATAAATGAACAAATAGTTAAGTTTGAAAAAGAAGTTGTTAACCTTGGTTTGAGAATTTCAAACATCTTATCAAGAGATATTCAAGTCAACCATGTAGTAAAGTCGATTTACAAACGTTTTTTAGACACCTTAGGTTTGAGCCTTCTATAGAGATAAGAAAAAAACTGATTGTAACCCTAGTTTTTCCCATTATTGATTACGCCATTGCAGCTTATTGTGATTTAAACAATGAATTAACGGTTAAGTTACAGAAGGCTCAGAACGCGTGTATCCGTTATATTTTTAAGTTGAAGTTCGATGACCATGTTACACCTTATTATAAAAGATTAAATTGGCTTAAAATAAAGGAAAGGATTGAACATAGTGTTTTAAATTTAGCTTTTAAAGTATTAAAATATTCTAAGCCAGATTATTTACACGAATATTACCATACGTTGCATAATGTACATTTAAGAACAACACGGTTTGGACGAGTATTGTTACAATTTCCTGTGCATAGGACGCAAACCTACACAAACTCTTTTATAGTGAAATCAATAAGATTATTAAATAGTTTAGATAACTCTATCAAAGACTTGGAATCTGAACATGCTTTTTCTAAAAGGGTAAAAGATTTATTATTGAATAGATATTAATAGATATTAATTTATACTTTGTGACCCAAAAATGTAAAAATTCAATTTTCAATTCAATTTTTTTATAAATGGTACTATAATGGGCTGGAAATCTATGTTAAATGAAATATAATTAGTAGTGATGTTTTATTTGAACTTTTGATTAGTATTAATATTACATTTGTGATTTTTATTTAATTAGTGTAAAAAATTATAATTTACTGTTATATTTAGTTGTAACGACCTCAACTCGTTTGTATTATGTACTATATCAAAGTTCTCTCTCTCTCTCTCTCTCTCTCTCTCTCTCTCTAAGTTCTCTAAGTATTGTTTGATTCCAAATGCATGTTTTATATATAAAAAATGTATTTATTCTTAATCTATTAGAGTAAATAAATAAATAGCATTGTAATTTTCGTGCACTAAAATTAAGTGGTCCTCTCAAATAGCTTATTAAAAGCTAGAGAGGTTGGAAAAGGCACTGCTATGTATGAAACTATGCGTTTGCTAGACATAAAGATTTGAATTTTAATTATTATTATTATTATTATTAACTTAAAACTAAGTCTTCAAGCTAAAACAACACTCAGTAGTTTAATTTAAAAATTCTAGTAGATTTCAAACAAAAATAGTTTTGATAGCTCTATTAGTTCGAGAGAAATAAACTTAAAAAACCCTAGAGATAGCTAGGTAGCATAGTTACGGTCTCAAAGTATTTTATAGTCACAAGTAAATTATTATTTTATTATATTTAATAAAAAAAATGACGTGTAATTTTTATGATGATTATTCAGGAATATGATGATTTACAAGTCTGAATGGTCACAAAATTTATTAAACATCATTCATAATATAATACATAGCTAAATTCCTGTTAATGTATGAACACAATTTATTCCTGACGACATACTTAAATTTTTCGATTTCTTTAGCACTGTGAACAATATTTAGTTATATAACAACAATAGTTTATAAGTTATTAATTGTTTATAATACTAACTATCAAATGGTTTTAAAATATAGTAGACCTAATGGACTTATCTATTGAACAAAAAATCGAGATAAAAATGTTTTTCTACCGTATTTTTACATATTCCATTCCAGTTATCTTACCATTTATTGGTATAATTGATTTCGCTGAGTCAGAGTGCAATTTAATTTCCCATGGTCTGGATTTTGTATTTAATTTGCAAAAAATTATTGTATATTAAAACACCCAGATTTATTAATCTGACCAAGTGTTTCTTCAATCTATGGCAATAATCACTTTTGACTCCTTACATTAAGTTTGTAGATCCACACAGAGTCTATAACGTCCCCATTAGGTACCACCACCATCGCTGAGCGCCAGACCCTGAGCTCTTCCACAGGAGTTATGACATCTATGAACCTTGCTTTTAATTTCTGACTTGATTTTATCACGTAATGGTAGAAGTACATCCCTGGGTGTACTAAGTGCTACTGGATGTGCATTGTCCTTTAAGTCTATCAATCATATTGTAGGTTTTTACAGTCATTAAAACACTATTTAAAATGTTTTTTCTTTGTCTTTTGTTTGCACTTTATTTTCATGTTTTTTATTCATGGATGGCTTCGAGGCCTTCTTGAATATTTCATTGCTTATTTATTCATGAACTGCATCTTTACATTTTTGTACTTAATTTTTTTATATCAGCAAGAAAAAAAATTGTTAAACATGTAGAAGGATAAGCCTACATTACCATTTTAAGAATCTAAATTACGTAGTTATAACAAAAATAAAAGTATTAAAATACCATGGTGAGGATTTACAATCAACAGAAAAACTTATGTATTTGTTTATTTCTTAAAACACAAATATCTTTAGTTGATGGTTAAGATATAAAAACATATATGTAAACAAATATGAATATAACTTATAAGTTTAAATAAATAAATACATAAATTCAATCATCAAGGTTATAATAGGTAAACCTTCTTTATAGTATATCAACCAAAACTTTGTCCAAGCACCAAATTTTTAAACTTAATTTAAATGCTTTGAAAATAACTGCAACCATAGTGTCCTTGTTTCGTTTGTTATCAGTAGTGGGGAATGGGGGCTTTTGGAACAGTTCAAGGTCACCTGAGGGATGACGTCATCGAGGTCAATGACCTCATCGATGACGTCATCGATTGCATCATCGATGACGTCATCACCAATGACGTCACATCCATGACGTCACACCCATGACGTCACAGAAATGACGTGCTGATGACGTCATCACCCCTTACGCCACCAAGATGACGTCATCGATGTCACAAAAGGTCAAGGTCACGCTGAAACCTAAAATTTTTCGGCACTTTTGCTGTTTCTCGCACTACGCTCCGAGTTTCAGTCACAGTTACCATGACCTTGACGACTTGGAGCGAATTTGCGATGAGAAACAGCAAAAGTGCCGAGGAAATTTGAAGTTTGCAACGTTACTCTGCCTAAACCGTGTGACACCGCTCGGGTGACCTCGAACTGGCCCAGAAGCCCCCATTCGACCATTACTGCAACCGCGATGCGCACCCTACGACAGACACCGAGCGACTGACTGTTCGGCCCCGCGCACTCTAGGTATATGGGAAGTGGTGGGGGAAATCTCAAGGTCATCCAAATTGGGTTTTAAAAAATAAGAAACTCTAAACCCCATGCTCCTCTTCTTCCCTTTCCACCTCATTTGTAGGATATATATGGTTGACAATGGTAAATTTGACAAATACTCCGGTGATTGTTGATCGTCTTGCTGCAGTATAACTTCAGACCAATCATAATCTAAAGTGACCTTGAGCTTTATTCCCGGGTTGTCGAGGAGAATAGACTTCATCCAATCGCAGATGGTTTCTAAATAATGCACGTTGTCGATTGTCAATTTCCAATTCGTAGTGGGTACATCTTCGGTGGAAGACATGGCATTGCAAGCAGTTGTGTCCGCCATGGTTGTTGGAGGAGGAATGATGCTTGTTGCAGCGAGCAATTCTGGTATTACAGAGTAGTGGGGAAACTTCAAGGTCATCCAAATGGAGTTTTAAAAAAGGAAACTTTGTCTATTTACTTATAACATAACCACTTAAACTAAAAGGATTGGGATCAACAGTACGTTTAATCATCATATTCGTTATATTCTTCATGTTTCTCAGTTTTCACCTCACCCCGGATAGTACCTCCACTCTTTAGCTCCTTTTCGGCTTCTTCTAGTTGCTGGGTAATCGCCATCTGACATTGAAGTTCAAAATCATCACGCGGCACAGATCCGCAAATATCCATCTGAGCCAACCAGAGCTGCCTGAGGTTCTTTTCCTTTTCCTCGACAGCTTCGACGGCTGCATGTAATTCCTTTTCTGTAATAGAGGAGTCCCACAATTGTTGATCATCGGTTTTGTTGACAACCTCATTTTCAGACTCCTTGTACAAATTGTTCAGCTCCTGCTGAGTCTTAATGGTTACCTCCTCGTAACTAGCACAACTTACATTGAGAGACATCTTGATGTTGTACGGTTGACCGTTGGAGTTGAAATGAAGCTGAGGCACAGCGCTTGGGGGTACTATAAAAAGTGGGAAAAAGTGGTGGGGGAAGTTTCAAGGTCATCCAAATTGTGTTTTAAAAAATCCTATCTTGTTACTGAGCACATATGTCAGTAACAAGATAGGTGTTTTTTCTCTTTTACATCTTTAATATAATAAAGAAATAAACATATTCTACAATGGTAAGAAGAAGAAAGACAACTGCTAGTCAGCTGAAATAATCCAAAGTCTGGCTCGCTTCAGTCTTCATGGACGCCGGTGATGAAGTCGCTGGAGAAGAGTAATGTTCAGACTCTTCTTTTGGGTGTCGGAGATTGCGTATATTGCAAGCGTAGACTTGCACATTTATACGGTAGCCTCGCGCCACCATCAGCTGCAACTCCTTGTACAAGTCGTTCAGCTCCTGCTGAGTCTTAATGGTTACCTCCTCGTAACTAGCACAACTTACATTGAGAGACATCTTGATGTTGTACGGTTGACCGTCGGAGTTGAAATGAAGCTGAGGCACAGCGCTTGGGGGTACTATGAAAAAGTGGTGGGGGTGTTTGCATCGAAGCAGGTTTGACCTTTAGCTTGGTGGTGGGGGTAACTGTGAAATGCAAAGGTCAAAGGTCAAGGTCACCCGCGAAGTTTAAAAAAAATGCAACATATCAATATGTGACAAACCTCACATATTGATATGTTGCATTTTTTGTCTTTTGTATTTTTTTGTCTTTTATGGTTTATTTATAAAACATTACAATAACATATGTACAACAGTAAAACTTAAATCTAACACTGCTGCTTGTCAACGATGTGGATGGTCAACTCGGTGGAATTGCTACCCGTGCAACCGTGGGAAACCAGGTAGAGACAGCCGGGTTGGATGGAGCGCAGATCCTCGTTCTGGAGGAGATGGACGAATCGTTTCGGCAGGTAGACTTGGAACTTGGGCTCATCCCCCGGAGTGAACGGTGCCTCGCTAAGACTGCAGCAGATGGCCTCTCCAACTGTAGTCTCCATCTTCTTCATGGCGTGGATAATGTAGTGCTTCTCATCTTTAAGTTCGGAACACTTCTTGACAGGTAGTATGGTAGATTTGGAGTGAGCATTGAACTGCTCAACCAAAGTTTGCAGGAACTGGTGAGATGCCATGGTTGAGTTAAAGATTGTCTTCTTCTTCGCCTTCTTGCTGGGAGATGTTGTCGTCTCGGAATCTCGAGTAATACTCATGCCAGGTCCCGGTCTGCTCCTCACTTATATAACCCCCGTCACCCCCACCACTCCCCACTTCCCCACTTTGAAGGTAAGATGCGAGTTTATAGGCGTTTTTTAAAGCGCAATGTCTATCTTTTTCATGTTCTGGACTTTTAGTACAAATACAAACATTTTCCATCGTATTCTTGTAGTTTTTATCCAAGTCCACATCATTAACCGGAACATGAGTAAATTCTTCGATCCATCTCTTCTTTTCCAGTCCTTTTGTATAAATATTGGTAAACCTGTTTGAAAACTGATGCATGATGTGATACAAGTCTGTGTAACTTGCAAAACCATCATACCAATCGATATGATGGAAATATTTTGAAATCCACCTGTTGGTAGTAGCGGCTTGGCTAGTTAATGATGAATAAGAACATGGTGGTTTGAACAAAAATGTATATGGAACACTTGTATTGATGTCGAAAAACACAAGTTCTTTTATGATAAATCTATCGTCATTACCCCGAAACGCTTGGAACTCAATTATACCAGGTTTGGACTTTACTTGTTCTTCTTCCTTGTCCATTGCGAAGGCCACTCGTCTGCTCATGACGAAGTCCAAAGATCAACTGATTTCCACACCACGGTAGGTACGTCTTTTATACCAGGCCGTACAGTTGTTGGCGCGTTGGTGTATATTTAACGTGGGCACCGTCCCCGGTAGGCCTAACCCCACAAAGCGTTTGATATTGTTTTAAAAACCAACCATTGTCATCTAAGTTTCCATCTTTACATTCTCCTTGTTTTCATTTTCATCACTAACACTTGATTCTTCTCCTCCTTCTTCCTCTTCTTCCTGTTTTACTGATTTTTTATGTAGTTGAGCGTATTTTTCCAATTGTCTCCACATTTGTACTTCATGAGGAACTCTATTAAATATAGAAGTATCCACAGGTCCGTACAATATAGGTGCGTCCGGTTGTTAACTAGCACAACTTACATTGAGAGACATCTTGATGTTGTAAGGTTGACCGTTGAAGTTGAAATGAAGCTGAGGCACAGCGCTTGGGGGTACTATAAAAAGTGGGAAAAAGTGGTGGGGGAAGTTTCAAGGTCATCCAAATTGTGTTTTAAAAAATCCTATCTTGTTACTGAGCACATATGTCAGTAACAAGATAGGTGTTTTTTCTCTTTTACATCTTTAATATAATAAAGAAATAAACATATTCTACAATGGTAAGAAGAAGAAAGACAACTGCTAGTCAGCTGAAATAATCCAAAGTCTGGCTCGCTTCAGTCTTCATGGACGCCGGTGATGAAGTCGCTGGAGAAGAGTAATGTTCAGACTCTTCTTTTGGGTGTCGGAGATTGCGTATATTGCAAGCGTAGACTTGCACATTTATACGGTAGCCTCGCGCCACCATCAGCTGCAACTCCTTGTACAAGTCGTTCAGCTCCTGCTGAGTCTTAATGGTTACCTCCTCGTAACTAGCACAACTTACATTGAGAGACATCTTGATGTTGTACGGTTGACCGTCGGAGTTGAAATGAAGCTGAGGCACAGCGCTTGGGGGTACTATGAAAAAGTGGTGGGGGTGTTTGCATCGAAGCAGGTTTGACCTTTAGCTTGGTGGTGGGGGTAACTGTGAAATGCAAAGGTCAAAGGTCAAGGTCACCCGCGAAGTTTAAAAAAAATGCAACATATCAATATGTGACAAACCTCACATATTGATATGTTGCATTTTTTGTCTTTTGTATTTTTTTGTCTTTTATGGTTTATTTATAAAACATTACAATAACATATGTACAACAGTAAAACTTAAATCTAACACTGCTGCTTGTCAACGATGTGGATGGTCAACTCGGTGGAATTGCTACCCGTGCAACCGTGGGAAACCAGGTAGAGACAGCCGGGTTGGATGGAGCGCAGATCCTCGTTCTGGAGGAGATGGACGAATCGTTTCGGCAGGTAGACTTGGAACTTGGGCTCATCCCCCGGAGTGAACGGTGCCTCGCTAAGACTGCAGCAGATGGCCTCTCCAACTGTAGTCTCCATCTTCTTCATGGCGTGGATAATGTAGTGCTTCTCATCTTTAAGTTCGGAACACTTCTTGACAGGTAGTATGGTAGATTTGGAGTGAGCATTGAACTGCTCAACCAAAGTTTGCAGGAACTGGTGAGATGCCATGGTTGAGTTAAAGATTGTCTTCTTCTTCGCCTTCTTGCTGGGAGATGTTGTCGTCTCGGAATCTCGAGTAATACTCATGCCAGGTCCCGGTCTGCTCCTCACTTATATAACCCCCGTCACCCCCACCACTCCCCACTTCCCCACTTTGAAGGTAAGATGCGAGTTTATAGGCGTTTTTTAAAGCGCAATGTCTATCTTTTTCATGTTCTGGACTTTTAGTACAAATACAAACATTTTCCATCGTATTCTTGTAGTTTTTATCCAAGTCCACATCATTAACCGGAACATGAGTAAATTCTTCGATCCATCTCTTCTTTTCCAGTCCTTTTGTATAAATATTGGTAAACCTGTTTGAAAACTGATGCATGATGTGATACAAGTCTGTGTAACTTGCAAAACCATCATACCAATCGATATGATGGAAATATTTTGAAATCCACCTGTTGGTAGTAGCGGCTTGGCTAGTTAATGATGAATAAGAACATGGTGGTTTGAACAAAAATGTATATGGAACACTTGTATTGATGTCGAAAAACACAAGTTCTTTTATGATAAATCTATCGTCATTACCCCGAAACGCTTGGAACTCAATTATACCAGGTTTGGACTTTACTTGTTCTTCTTCCTTGTCCATTGCGAAGGCCACTCGTCTGCTCATGACGAAGTCCAAAGATCAACTGATTTCCACACCACGGTAGGTACGACTTTTATACCAGGCCGTACAGTTGTTGGCGCGTTGGTGTATATTTAACGTGGGCACCGTCCCCGGTAGGCCTAACCCCACAAAGCGTTTGATATTGTTTTAAAAACCAACCATTGTCATCTAAGTTTCCATCTTTACATTCTCCTTGTTTTCATTTTCATCACTAACACTTGATTCTTCTCCTCCTTCTTCCTCTTCTTCCTGTTTTACTGATTTTTTATGTAGTTGAGCGTATTTTTCCAATTGTCTCCACATTTGTACTTCATGAGGAACTCTATTAAATATAGAAGTATCCACAGGTCCGTACAATATAGGTGCGTCCGGTTGTTTGTCCAAAGTGTCTTCCAAATAATCTTTAATAATAGAACTTGAAAACACTAGTTGTCTCAAGTATCTTGTTATTGGTTCAGTTGCACAGGTTAGAATAAAAAACTCTTCTCGATTAAGTTGAATCTTGTTATCATGTCTTGTTGTGTCTCTAAACCGCAACTGATGGTCACCACGATTCTTTATAATATCAATTTCCACATTTGAATCCAAAAGTCCTACTCTTGTCTTTCTTCCATACATGTTACTAGTTAAATAGCATTCTAGCAGATGCAAGTGCTTCATAAAAGATTCCCAAGCACTATCGGTGAACAAAATCATTTTGGGTCCATGAGTTAAAATTACAGTAGGTGAATAATCCGTCGATTTCATAACACCGATTAAAACACTTTTGTCCAAACTGGATGAGATTGGATAAAATATTCGCAAGAATACCTCACTCAATATGTTAGGAGAAATATTATCTTCAATATCCCTTTTCTTCTTCTGTGCATTCTTTCTTCTTTTACCTTTTTCCTCAACATCATTACTGGCGTGGAGTTGTCCGCAAGCGTTGTGTTCATCTCCCTCCGGTTGACCTTGAAGATCTAAAAAGTCGGATATCTCCTTCTCAATATCGACTACATTTTCTTGTGTACCACTAGGAGAAGCCATATTGAATAAGATGCTACCCATACAAGAACAGGCAACAAACTGATGAGGAGCGACCTGAACGCTCTGCTTTTATACTCGCGGAATGCATTGGAATGTAACAAAACCGGTTTTTTACAATACATTTTTAACAATTCCAGTTAAAGGTGTGTATGTTACGATTTATCATGTAGAATTAAACAGTATGCAGTTGTATTAGCTGGTATAGCCGCGTTGAATTCCATTTCTATTTTTATATCCACACTTGATGATTTTACCGATTCATTCTGTTTAGAACAATCGATTACAACTATCGGGTAACCATCTAAGTACTTTTCTGGTGATAGTAAAGGTGCATTTGTTTTACCGTGATATGAACTTTGGAATCTTGCATACATATCGTACAATATGCTGTACTTTTTATTAGCGAACGACACATTTAAATTATCGTATGGAAAAAATTGTGAATTTAAATAAACCTTAATATTTTTCAAGTTGCAATGATCAAATTGGCCTGCATGTTTGGTGATGGTGTCTCTTCTGCCTGTTTGTAAACCAAATATAATATACCTGGCTCGTTCCACATAATTAGATGTTTTAACAGTCCAAGTGTGACGATCCGTAGCTGGCAAGCTGGGATGTTCATGAAATTCCCAACTTCTAAAAGGAATTACAATATCACGATCAGCCTTTAACTTTCTTAATAGTAGCATTCTATGCTCATCAGCTAATTTAACATGCGGAACTCTCCATACAACTTTGTCTAATGTTAATTTCCATTCTAAAGTTGCATCTGTTGTACCATCTGGAGCTTTAATAATGTCTTTATCGTTAGAAGATCTCAACAAAACTAATTCTTGTTTAACATTTAATATAATCTTTCTATAATCTTCTGCAAAACCAAGCAACAAACGTAATGGAATATGAAAATCAAAATTTCCATTTGTATCTGGAGTGATTGTGTCTTTTGCAGGTAAAACCCATCCTGCAGGTTGTATTAAATTGGTTTCATTAGGTGATATAGATGTTAATCCCTTTAAAGTTGTTGCAATACCTACTTTTTTAGTGGAATCAACTGTTACACCTGATATTTCATATCTAATTTCATCAAACAGGAAAGCCATAGGATTATTTATAAATGGAACTGTTGTACCAGTAGTAGTACCATCCTTTTTAGTAACTTTTCCTTCAATATACAAGTAACCTTCACATGGTAGTGTGTAAATGTCTTGATTTTGTATGGGAATACGAATTTCATCGTTATTGTTTAATTTTGATGAAGTGTAAGGGTTGTGGGTGTGATATTCTTTTTCCCATAGGGTTTCGTCGAATGTCGGACCCTGCGCTATATCCAGTATATCCATA
The DNA here is from genome assembly GCA_030545055.2 of Neoaliturus tenellus. Classification (NCBI taxonomy): domain Eukaryota; kingdom Metazoa; phylum Arthropoda; class Insecta; order Hemiptera; family Cicadellidae; genus Neoaliturus; species Neoaliturus tenellus. The sequence continues at coordinate 77,506,839 of CM061532.1, forward strand.
ATCGGTTAATTTTAATCCAATTCTCTCTAAGAAACGAATGTTCTCGCGTGTTAACTCCTCCACAGCTGAAGAGCTACTAATGCGGTTTCCCGTAGGTTGTTCGCTTTTAAATGTTAAACCCATGGTTTTGTATTAAAGTGTCGATTTTAAATGTAGTCTAACCGTAATAGGCTCTTCTCGGAAATCTATCAAGTTACCGTCTTGATCCAATACGTTCAACACGATGTCTGAAATGAAAGTGGTGTTCAACGGTAGATATACCAGGTTTTGTGGCTTTTCAACAATTTTAAATCCAGGCGGTACACTGGGGTAAAAAGTATGTATTATATGAGTATTTGCTCCATCTCTGTAAGCTCCTTGTATAATGTTACAAGTTATGTCTATACTATTGACTTTTAATATTGTTACAGTTTGTTTACCGGAATGTGTTTTATTTGGTTCTAAAATTGCTCCATCTTTGGGAAATCCTAATAAATCACCAATTGAGTTTGGCTTAGTGAAATCTATATAATATTTTGAAGTAAGCTCAGCTTTCATTGTATTGTTATTACCTTTTAGCGATATATTGTCTTTTCCCATTTTATTTTGCAAAAATTCATTAATATGATCAATTTCATAAGAACCTGTGGGTAAACTGCACTCTTCTAAGTCTGTAAACTTACCACTGGCATCTTTTGCCTTATAATAATGCAATAAGTTATTTTTACCTTCCGTAACATTGGGAATAGAGTTGTAAGTTGTAAAATCTAACAGTGCTGCCTCCCAAAATCTTCCTTTTTGCAAGCGTAACGTTGGAAAAAGGATACTTCGTAAAGTGGACGATTTTCCTGTTAATGATACCGTATAGGAAGACATCTCAATAGTGACTGATACTTTTAGCTAGGAATTCCAAACATAAATGGCCGCATATTGAAGTATTATCAGGTTGTTCTCTTTTATAGTTGTAATATATGTTTTTAGCAGATTTAAAGTAATGTTCAAGTTCTTTAGGTGGTGGCAAATTTCCAAAACTATCAAAATAATATACATTGCTATTCAATTTCTTATAACACACCCAATGGGTGCCGGACCCTTCAGTATTATCCAAATTTACGATTCCAGTCTCATTTTTCCATATTTTCTTTGGTAAACTGTCCTTCATGAATACTCCGCGAAAAAATGGTATTTTTAAACAGGAAATATATCTGAATAATTCAACATTAGTCAACGCTTTATGTGGTATAACTAATTGATTTCTTTTATTTAATATGCACGATACGGTCTTAGGTATAGACCTGCCCCGTTTTTTACCATTGACCATATTGTTGGTTTTTTATTATTTTTCTTCGTAGAACGTCTTTTTAGTCTAATATTACCACCATGTTTCTTCATGGTTGATCCTTTTTTATTCCTACCCCTCCTTTTTCCACCTCCTACCGCTGTTTTAGCCTTCATACCTGCTGTTACCGCTAAAGCTGCTGCTTTTTCCGCAATACTAGCGTCACTAGACTTTACTCGTTGCCAAGCTATATTTGCTAGCTTTTTATCAGCGATTGACCTATTTTTTGAATCGGTAAATGTGGAATATGCGATATCGTGTTCTTTACAAGCCTGATCTAACTTATTTATGCCTGGATCACCTCTTTCCAGTCGTTTTTGCAATTTAGTTCCTGGTCCGCAATACTGATAACCTCCCGGTATGTGAAATTCGTATGGTAAAGCGTCTATTGCTCTGTTTACGATAGATCCTACTGGAATACGATTTAAAGTTTTACTTAACAGAGAAACCGCTGTGGACGTGATACCGCCTCCTTTCCGTATAGTGTCTCGATATGGACTGGTGTAATGAAACGCCATGATTGTCTTTTATATTCGAAAAGCGTAACCCATGTGTTACCTCTATGACAGGTTGCACATAAATGATGTAATATATGGTGTTATTTAATTAAATATCAAAAGTACCCCAATCTGATGATCTAAACTTTTGTGTGTTATGATTAAAAAAATATTTATAAAGAATTTCTTGTTTAATCCATGTATTTCTCATTTTTTCGTCAATAGGTTTATGTTGTCCTGCTACAATATAATTATGCATATCAAATAATAAATTACCTATTACTTTAACAAGAAAATGAACAGTTACAGCGTTATTGGCATAATCAGGGTCTGCAACATTTGTTAATCGTTTGTTATCACAATTCCACCATTTTTTCCAGTTGGCTCTAATTGTATTATCTGTTCATAAGTAACAGCATCACCAGGCTTTTCACCAATACCTAAATTTGTCAATAACTTTCCTTTACCATCCCAAACATAATTGTTTTCTTCAAGTAAAGTAAACTTTTTATTTCCTTGTACAAATACATCTCCTTGACGTGTTACTACTTGGTTTTGTTTCACAAAACCGGAGGTTTCTTGTTTTAAAGTTTCCTTCATTTGACCCACCGTTGCACCATCTGATGGTGCAAAACCATCTTTTACATTCGCTAAACAATTACCAAGACAGTCAATAACTCCTACATCACGTGTAATACAATGATCTTTGATGTATTTTAAATTTACAGCATCATTTTCATTTTTTGGATAACCTATATCGTTAATAACAAATTTATAAAAAGAAAACCCATCTTTTGTCTTTTCATGTATTATAGAATGTAAATAGCGTCTATTTATGCTATTTTATGATATTTTCTCCATGTGGGGATAGAGCACTGCAATGGAGCCATGTTATAGAAGTGGTGTATCCATCCAATTGGTTTGCCCTTTTTATATTTCCACAAACTATGCATTTATGTGGGTCAAGGTTGCGTAAAGATACCCTTTGAGCGGGGGATAAACCACTAAGCAGCATGCTAGTCCATTGCCGCAAAGTGATCTATCCCCCGCTCTGTTCTACAAAACCTCAATCAAGTCCAAGTTCAAGTCCTAGTTTAACACTTGGTTGGGAGAATTACATTAGTTTGATACTTATTTCTACCGTTACACTTGCTCCATTCTCAAAAAGATATAAATAATATAATCCTGGATACTGTCCTGTTTCACGTCCTGCATGTTCCTTAATAAAGTCAAAAGCCAATCTTTTTGAATATTCATTATGAAACACTTCTCTCACACAAACAAGAATTTTTTCTTCCACCAATTTCACTTGAATTGTTGTTAGTTTGCTTACATCATCCTTGTCTATCAGGGGTAGCTTGTAGGTGAAAGTATTTGGTGGTAGTTTTTGCGTTCTGTCAAGTAAACAACAAAATTTTTTATACAATTTCTTCTCATTGTCTGTAATACTATTAATACCAATCAGATTATAGTACGAAGGTTTATAAGGTATACGACGAGACATTTTTGGTCACCGGTCTTCTTAAGAATGAGCTCCTGGACAGCCACTTCCAACGAAAGCTGGAGCGTGAATGAGAAGTGCGTGCAACCCCGGCCGCCTTATATCCCCCACCGGGTGACCACGCCCAAGGTACCGGGGGGGGGGGGGGGGGAAGGGGGGGGTGGGGGGGCACTTCTCGTCCGGAGCAAAAAACTTTTTGGTCAAGGTCAAAAATTTTTCCAAAAAAAGTTCGGAGGGGGGGGGCACTTCTCGTCCGGAGCAAAAAACTTTTTGGTCAAGGTCAAAAAATTTTCCAAAAAAAGTTCGGAGGGGGGGGCACTTCTCGTCCGGAGCAAAAAACTTTTTGGTCAAGGTCAAACATTTTTCCAAAAAAAGTTCGGAGGGGGGGCACTTCTCGTCCGGAGCAAAAAACTTTTGGTCAAGGTCAAAAATTTTTCCCAAAAAAAAGTTCGGGGGGGGGGTTATTTCTATATTCAGGTCAAGGTCACGAAAAAACTTTAATAAAAAATTAAGCCCCACCTGGGGGCACTTGTGTTGTCATCGCTGTAGCCTCCGAAGAGACCCAACTATGACAACAAGGCAACATCCAATGTCGTGTACCCTTCGCCACGCGAGACTTGTAAACATTTACTGCATTGTCTTTTCAATAGCTAACAAAGATTCGTTTACATAATTTTGAGTTTCCATGAGGAAACAAACTGAGGACACCCTAATGGCTTTCGTCCTCGGTCCGAGTGCAGAGGCCGCCACAACCTTTTGCATGCCAGCGTACAAACGGACATACTCCCACAACCCCAGCCGCAACCTGTTGCATGCCTGAGAGGAGCCTAACAATACTTCAAACTGACTTTACACGGGGGCCTACTCCCGTAACCCTATCTTTAATATTTTTAATTTAGCAATGCAGTAAATTTTTACAAGTCCTTTGTGGGTCAAGGCCACACGGACATTAAAAAATTTCGGCCCCCGTACATCCATGGCGAACCACGAATGTTCGGGATCCTTGGGGACTAAAAAACACAAATAGCTAACAAAGATTCATTTACATAATTTTGAGTTTCCAGAAGGGAAACTAACTGAGGACACCCTAGTGGCTTACGTCCTCGGTCCGAGTGCAGAGGCCGCCACAACCTTTTGCTTGCCAGCGTACAAACGGACATGCTCCCACAACCCCAGCCGCAACCTGTTGCATGCCTGAGAGGAGCCTAACAATTATGAAAAGTGGCTTTACACGGGGGCCTACTCCCGTTCCCTATCGTTACAATTTACTTTGAGCATTGAAAAAGCTCAAGGGGGATTGCTAAAACAAGCGTATACACTTTAGAAAACTATAACACACTTACAACACACAATTGAGCTCAACGTGGTCAATGCTGGAACAAGCACATACACATTAAACGCATATGACAAACAAGACACAAAGGATAAAAGACACACAGGAGATATAGGGTACAAGTAAAACACTCTCATATAAAACAATTCTGAATACCCAAACGCAAGCGCAATATCTTAGAACTAATACAAGTCTTAAAGTTAGAGTAGACTTCGCTAAACACTGAAGGCGCCATTCAGTGTTTAGTGAGGCCTATGGTGGTCCGTCCCGATCGTTCACGTTCAACGCGCGGGAGCGGACTGCGAGCCGGCTGTGGCCGGGCCGCCTTATATCCCCACCGGGGCTGCCACACCCAGGATATCAGGGGTGGGGGAGGGGGAGGGGGTGGGGGAGGCGGGGGCTCGCACTTTTTGTCGGGGGGGGGCTCGCACTTTTTGTCGGGGGGGGGGGCTCGCACTTTTTGTCGGGGGGGGGGGGGGGGCTCGCACTTTTTGTCGGGGGGGGGGGGGGGGTCAAGTGGGTCAAGGTCACCCACTACACTTCTACTCTAAGTGTTGGCTATACCCCCACCACAACTGAGTCCCTAGGCTGCACAACACCGCTCCGCCAGTATGTCTCCATTTTCCATGCGGTGCGTCTCGCTGTTCTCTAACTCTCTATATGTAAGTATTTTTACAAGTTTTGAATCTAGGTCAATACACTTTAACTCTGGGACGATATCGACTCGTACTATTTCTGTGTTTTGACTCAAGGTCATCACACTTTAACTCTGGGATGATTTCGACTTATAGTATTTCAGTGTTTTGACTCAAGGTCGTCACACTTTAACTCTGGGGCGGGATCGACTTGTAGTATTTCTGTGTTTTGACTCAAGGTCACCACACTTTAACTCTGGGACGGGATCTACTTGTAGTATATCTGTGTTTTCACTCAAGGTCATCACACTTTAACTCTGGGATGATTTCAACTTATAGTATTTCAGTGTTTTGACTCATTGTCATCGCACTTTAACTCTGGGACGGTATCAACTTGTAGTATTTCTATGTTTTTACTCAAGGTCATCACACTTTAACGTGTAACTTTAAGGTAGCACCGAAACGGTGCTACCCGGCTTGACATTTTCAAGTTTCCCAAGCTCATCGAAATTTCCCCCACCACTTCCCATATACCTAGAGTGCGCGGGGCCGAACAGTCAGTCGCTCGGTGTCTGTCGTAGGGTGCGCATCGCGGTTGCAGTAATGGTCGAATGGGGGCTTCTGGGCCAGTTCGAGGTCACCCGAGCGGTGTCACATGACGGTTTAGGCAGAGTAACGTTGCAAACTTCAAATTTCCTCGGCACTTTTGCTGTTTCTCATCGCAAATTCGCTCCAAGTCGTCAAGGTCATGGTAACTGTGACTGAAACTCGGAGCGTAGTGCGAGAAACAGCAAAAGTGCCGAAAAATTTTAGGTTTCAGCGTGACCTTGACCTTTTGTGACATCGATGACGTCATCTTGGTGGCGTAAGGGGTGATGACGTCATCAGCACGTCATTTCTGTGACGTCATGGGTGTGACGTCATGGATGTGACGTCATTGGTGATGACGTCATCGATGATGCAATCGATGACGTCATCGATGAGGTCATCGACCTCGATGACGTCATCGATGACGTCATCCCTCAGGTGACCTTGAACTGTTCCAAAAGCCCCCATTCCTCACTACTGTTATCTGTCAATAAAAATTAAAGTTGTCTGTTTCGTTTACAAAAACTAGGTACGTTGTAAATTAGCAGTGGTATAAAATTTCATTGCAAGATTTGGATCTCCTGGAGCAGTAAACAAATCGACAAACTGAAGTCTTAGATTGGTGTAAATAAGGTATAATATTCATTTTATGGATTTATAAAGCATTTTACAAGGGATTCCATATTTTTCCTATCATATAGGGACGATAAAAGGTCAATTGACACCAAAATGACCACGAATCGTTCAGTAGTTTTCTCTCCAGACTCTTAAATACACTCTTTATTATATAAGATTATAACAACCTAAGAAAAGGACTAGCAAACTAGCCATAAAGTAAATTTTCCTTCACGACGTTTTTAATTATAACTTTTTATTACGTTACACTAAACGACACGTCACGGAAACAAATGAATGCCTTAAACCATTTATGGAAATTTAAGAACCTTAAAAACATATTTGTTAGAATACAAGTCTATTCGGCTATTTTTATAAGTTTGTCCTCGTTTAGATGAAGCAACTCTCGTAGTAGGCTTACTTTATGACTTGGATGTTCTTTTCCCTGTCCAAGCGCCGGCCCGTAACCCCCTGTCCGGCGTCGACCCGGAAGTATAGTGACTCAGAAAGGATGAACTATTCACGCTGAAGTTTTTCTTTACTCTATTTCTATATAGTGTTCACTCATATTACGCACTTTCTCCAATTAATGAAACCGCATGTCATAATACAAAAGAGGGGAAAAAATTACTGCGGTGATAAATATTTTAGCGAATTTCCTTATAGGGAATACGCTATTATACGGTATTAGCCAGGGTAAGACCAAAGCCCGGGACCATGTTACTTTTTCATTTTGATGTCACCAGAAACCATAAATAGAATTCGTTCATTTTCATATGTATAAGGCTATGTCTAATATATATGAAATAGGACCAGGTCTATTTTCATGAGTTCACGAACCAGAATTATCGGGTCATGGGAACGGGTTTTTATGGGTTTCAAAAGGGTCAAAAAAGGGTTAATGGGGTTAAACACGATATATCACATTAGGAAGCTGGAGATTTATTGATGAACATCGACGAATGAAATACCAATATAATGTTATCCGATTCTCATTACAATTTAATTTTCATTCAAAGTAACTCGGTAAATTACCATGGAGCAAGGTTTGATCACCAGGTACTCCGATAAATGCAGCGCTTTGCGATGCACGGGCCCCCTAGTATATTTTTATTAATCTTAATATTGTAATTTTACTAAAATGTCATGTATTATACGTTATATTATACCTAAGTCCTGCTGGCATGGTAAGGAACTGGTTCGCAAAACAAAATTCAGCATTTAATTTAGGTATTTAAAAGTGTAGAAAGTATAATATATCACATTTTCCTCTACTGCCTATATAGCTTTTAATTTTTTTACGTATAGTTATTTTTAAACATATAAATGTTTATTTCAAAGTAAAGCTTTACTTACATTAGCCTAAAGAAGTCAAATGTCGTTATTTGCGGGACATGTTTCAAACCATTACGGTTCATCTTCAGCCGCTTTTGATGGTACGGTTCAAGTTATAATTTATTAAGTGTGACTGTTTGTTTCGTGTGTGTCCGTGCACGTTTATGTGTCGGGAATCCCCGTTTGACAACTATCGCAAGATGGGCTTAGTTTTATCATCAAAAGCGGCTGAAGATGAACCGTAATGGTTTGAAACATGTCCCGCAAATAACGACATTTGACATCTTTAGACTAATGTAAGTAAAGCTTTACTTTGAAGTATATATCAGGTGTCAAGGCTGTAGTCATCAAATAATATAGATGTTTTGTTTTTAACTAACTCTCCACTGTAAATTTAACAGATTTTCATGAAAATACATTTGATGAAACTTAGCTATAACAATATATTTATTTAACTAGTTATGCAGTGGGAAAAGTGTTTGGTAGTAAAAACACATGCACCTTTTTAATTCTAATTTAAAAATTAACTGCTATGAAAAACCCATTAATTTTAATCCGATGAGAAGATAAAATGCTGTGATGTAATATTTGTTTGTCAAATGTAGATTTCTGTAAAACTGCATGAATTTAAACCAGTAATCTCAATAAATTAAACAATATTGGTTAACCTTAACTTTGCATTATACACCAAGAAATGCAATGAAAACTTTTTTCTAGTCAGTGTTCTACAACTTATATCAACAATGTTAAAGATGTAAACTCTCACAACAAAAAATTTTTTGGTCTTGCTTACAATCACAGAATCACAACATCTCTCCTATTTTGGTATACTACTAGGCTCTACATCTACTACAGACGACAGTTCTGCAACTAGGTGATTTCTTTCGTCGGTGTTTGAGGGTGATGTTGCTGCTGATGCTCCACAAGAATCTTCATCTTCCGACTTCCTATCATCTATTGACTTCGAAGTGTCTGACTGTTGTACAATGTATATGTGAAACTATATGTGAACCTGACTCCATACTTGACCTGACGGCTGTGGCTCTGACTCAGTACCTCCTCAGTAAATCATCCTCGAAGACACTTTTACCAAACTCTTCAACAGTTCCCTTGCCAACGGGGCGTTCCCATGTGTGCCCAAGAACAGTTCCGTTGTTCCCATACAAAAGAAGGATTTATTAAATGATGTACAATTAGAGTCCTATTCTCATTTTGTTTTCAATTAGCAAAATATTTAAGAGTATGACTAACGTAATAAACTTTGAGATCTCCGTCATCTTCACCCCTCATCTATACAGTATTATCAGCGTATTTTTCTCTAAGAACACTATAGTCTTCCAAGATGGTGTATTTGAAGCGTTCTCTGAGAGGAGGCAGGTCGATATGATTGATTTGGATTTTACTAAAGCCTTCGCACGAATGGGCCATAAGATTCTTGTAAGAGAAGCTGGGTGATTGTGGCTTTGCTGGTTGTCCAAGTTCGTTATAAAGGCGAGTTGCCCTGTATCTTTGAAGTAATACCTGTAGTACCTCAATGCTCCATTCTGGGTCATTTTTAAGTTAGCCTGTTTATCAATGATGCTACTTGCTTACCTGTAAATATATCCTGTTTCCAGATGATTTTAAACACTAACTATCTATACAATGCAGTTGTCTGCTTGCAATATTGAGCGGAGCGACTATTTTTTAAATCAATAATAGCAGATGTTTTATAGGTAGGCCTAATTCAAGTGAGCTCGTTCGCTATGCTCACTCGCCGTCAATTCACTTCGTTCGCTGCGCTCACTCACCTTTTGGCTCATTCGCTGCACACACTCGTCGCCAGATTTAGGTTGTTCGCTGTTCTTACTCGCGACAAGTCTGCAATACTCTAACAACTTTTGATTACGCAGGTTTGCTGCGACGGGGTATTATATGTTTACAAGATATTAAATGGTGCGTCGTCCAAGATTTGCACCTCCTCTCCGTAAACGTGGAATTTCATTCACGTACAAAGGTAAAAAAAAAAAAAAAAAAAAAAAAAAAAAAAAAAAAAAAAAAAAAACACTAAAACAAACAAAACAACAATTTCATATAAAACTACTTTTTACAAACAGCTGATAGTAACAGTCTGCAGTTAAATTTGATCTTTATAACAGCTGTATACACACAGTAAACAAACCAAATAAAATACCAAATAAAATATTTCTCCTATTAAAATAACATGGTAACTTTAAAGGGCCGTAGGGCAGAACCTTTATGTCCGATTTGGACCATTTCAGATTTATACCTTGCCATAGATGGTTACTATGACCGATCAAAATTTCGTGAGAATCACTCCAGCCGTTCAGAAGGAGTACGTGTAAATAAATACATAGCCTACACAACAAACCCGTATTAGTTGTTTTATATTTTAACAAGACAGTTATTTATCTAAACATTCATCATCAGAAGTATAAAGTATGATTTAAAAATTTATAAATTATTTTTACTGTACAGGACACCAATTTATAATTTAGTAACTGGTTGTCATGCAAAAATACATTTTTATTCTGGAGCACTTGGTCTGCACTTTGACTGTTGAGTCAGCTATTTTCATAACTTCTTTGTTTTGATTCTGAACTCCATAAAACCAATGTTAACATTTTGAAAATTTCATCTAAAGATTATGAAGAAATAAGATTTTCCCTGACATAGAGACGTGTATTTATATTATTTTTATCCCATAACTAAGTTATTTGCAAAGTTTGAAGAAAATCGTTCGAGCTGTTTTTGAGATCCAGAACCAGGGGGACCGAGCTTATGCTCGGTAAAATTATTACATTCGTTTCTCACTCAAAGCTCATTAGCTCCACTCACTCGCCATCGTCCTTTTAAAGACGAGCTCGTTCGGTTCGCTCACTCGCCAGGCTGAAGGTTGCTGCACTTTGGTATAATTTTCCTAAACTACAGGTTTAAGATGTAACACATTGGTTTATATCTACAGTTATCTGCTGATTTTTGTTCAATTTTAAAATATCCATAAGGATAACATGGGATCTTTGAAGTGCTTTGGTGCGAAAACCGGATTTTTTCCAGCTATGGGACCAGCTCCAATCGATTTCTGGTTGTCAAAACCCCCATATTCAATAAATACCCCCGTCGCAGCAGACCTGCGTACTCAGCGAATTTCCAATGGAATCTTGCTATATTTTCTATTTCCCCATAAAATCCATGAGGATGAGAGTATGTAGGTTTGCCGCCATATGGGTTTTGTTGGTAAATATAAGTTAAACCCTGCCTAGTAAATGTACATACCAAATTTTATCCGGTTATGGTGTTCTTTTTATTTTCCCCATAAAACCCCATAGGGGTGAGTACTTAGGTTTGCCGCCATATGGGTTTTCGAAGCAAATAAAAGTTGAACGCTTCCGAATGAATGTACTTACCAAATTTTATCAAGATATGTCAATAAATAAGCAAGATAGACGGTTTTGTTAATTTCCCATAAGAATAACATGGAAAACATAGTTTTTGGATTTTCTCCATAACCATTTAAGCTAGGTAAAAAATTCAAGATACTAGATTGTTTATTTTTTAAGCTCTTTTTAATGGTTTAAGTTAAAATTGTTGAATTTTATAAATAAAAGTAAAAAAAACCAAAAACCCATTTTTTACCCTTTTGAAACACAATAAAACCCCGTTCCCATGGTCCGATCATTCTGGTTCGCGAACTCAACCTAGTAGACGCTGGCTTACACCCCTGTACCAAATTTTATCAAAATCGAAGGTTCCGTTCAAAAGTTATCGTGTTCACGGACACACACACACACACATATATATATACAGGGTGTTTCAGAACTCCCTACCAATATTATAGGGCATTGTTCCTGGGTTAAAAACATATCTAAATATCATATTTAAATTGTCCGGAAGTCTTAAGTTACTCACACAGCCGCCATTTTGTTTTTTACACATAATAATTTTTATTTCCGTAACGGATGGTTGTATTCAGATCATATTTGGTATAAATCTTTATCATACCAATTTACATTTCCAAGAAAAAAATTAATTTTTTCCAATGTATATTTTCAAAATGGCCGCCGTTTTAAAATTTTAAACTCAAATATCTCAAAATCGGTAAATTGTATAAAAATTTTACAAGACACAAAAAAGTTGCCAAATGAAATTACCTAACCAATGGTGCCAAGTTTGTAAGGATCCGACAACAAATAACGGAGTTATTGCGATTTTTCTTCATAAAAACATTGATTTTGCTCTTAAAATGGCCTTATTTGCGTTAAATTCAATGCAAAATCCATGTTTTTATGAAGAAAAATCACAATAACTCCGTTATTTGTAGTCCGATCCTTACAAACTTGGCACCATTGGTTAGGTAATTTAATTTGGCAATTTTTTTGTGTCTTGTAAAATTTTTATACAGTTTACCGATTTTGAGATACTTGAGTTTGAAAATTTAAAATGGCCGCCATTTTAAAAATATACAATGGAAAAAATTAATTTTTTTCTTGGAAATGTACATTGGTATGATAAAGATTTATACCAAATATGATCTGAATACAACCATCCGTTACGGAAATAAAAATTATTATGTGTAAAAAACAAAATGGCGGCTGTGTGAGTAACTTAAGACTTCCGGATAATTTAAATATGATATTTAGATATGTTTTTAACCCAGGAACAATGCCCTAAAATATTGGTAGGGAGTTCTGAAACACCCTGTATATACATATATATATATATATATATATATATATATATATATATATATATATATATATATATATATATATATATATATATATATATATATATATATATATATAAATTTGAACGAACGGTGTTTTTGGCTTCTAGGGACCTCAAAACGAAAAAGTATCATGGTCCCGGGCTTAGGTCTTACCGTGACTACTACCGTAATAGCGTATTCCCTATAGGGAAATTCGCTAAAAAATAAAAAATTCTTGGAGCAAAAAAAAATTTGCCCGTACAAACAGAGCTTGTTTTAGAGTTTAAGATAAGATGAGCATACAAATATACCTTACTCGTATTAGAATATAATAATATATATAGGATAGGATATATATCTTTCTCAATACTGTACCTTCACCTGTTACAATGGTAAAGTCTTACACTGTACAGAACACACATATAACAATGAAAACTCATTGTTATTTAAAATTTTGATTAAAACATTGTTATGTATTGAACACATGCACTCTATTTCAATACAAGCAAATTGTAATAAGTTTGGCCAGTTTAAAAATAATATATTTACTCTTATATAATTCACTCTTAAAATTGTTCAGACAGAAAAATCTAAAGTTCTAATCGACCGATTTTATTAATTAATGGGTCTTTGGAAAGCTCTCTCCCTATGGATTTGCAAATAATAATAAGCTTGGTTTTTGTAAGGATTTATGGTGAAAAATGAAAAATCATGTTTTTCATAAGAAAAATCATTGAAAACGAGGTTTTCACATATTTTGATTGGAGGTAAATTTTGGCCGTGTTTATTGAGTATTTTCAAGAAATGTCTGGTGCAAGTTTGTGGGAAAATTTATTCTCCTCCAGAATACCACCATCCTCTTTGGTCGATTTCCTCACCATTTAAAAGTTATTTGCAAAAAGCTACACTGTAAAAAATCACCGGATCGTTTTAACTCAAATAGGTTGAGTCGACGATTATTGAGTTAATCTGGCTCAAGTTTCTGAGTGAAAACACACTGGTTCAACTCAACTAGTGATGAGTCAATATAACACAATTAAATTTGAGTCAAACTTACTCAAAATTTTGAGCAGAAACCAGGAAAGCGAGTCGTTGAGTTACTCTGACCCCGTATTTGAGTGAGTCAGTTTTATCAGCGACTCGATTTCACTCAAACTTTTGAGTCAACGACGCGACGTGGAGCAAACGTTACAACAAAAAAGCGGTTTAACCGTGATTTGTGTATGTATTTATAGCAATAACCCAAGTAGCAAAACAATATTGTAAAAATATTAAAACAATATTGTTTAATATTGCCGAAAACATTGTTAAGAAAATAATCAGAATACATTGAAAAAAATATTGTTTCCATATTGATTAATGTTGAGACAATGTTGTAAAACATTATTGTCAAAATATTTAAACAATATTGTTTAAATATTGAATATTGTTGTCAAAATATGGAAACAATATTTTTAAAATATTGATTTATATTTTTTGGAAAATATTGTTTGTTAACCTTTTTAGGGCGGACAAAAAATGTAAAAATACTAACACAAAAAACGCCGTAAGGCTAGGCTTTAAATTATCTTCACGAAAATTTCACCACAAGCCGTATATGTTTAGGTTTTGTTGGTTGTGATGTTTCCTTTAGTTTGAAACAACCAAATACAGTAATGGTTTAGTAACTTTGTTAGATATAAGTTTTTATTTGATTGTAATAATGTAATCAATGTAATTTGTTAAATATTTCCTCATGATACAAACATGTTTTGTTTATGACGTGAAATATTTCTTATTCTTATGTAAGGAAACCCTAGTTAAGACATAACATATTTGCGACAACATAAAAATATAGGCCTTCACGGGAAATGCATTTACGCAAGCGAACTTGAATATCAACTGGCTAAGTAGTGTAACAAATCCTTGACCAGCAAGAAGTGGCGTAGTTGATAAGGGCACGGCTTCGCAGTCTAGAGGTCGCGAGTTCAAATCCTGCCTGCTGCTGTGACATTTTTGATGCTTTGGTATTTTTAAGATTGAGTTAAATCAACTCAGGAAACAGAGTCAAATTTTGACTCAATATGTTTGAGTTAAAAATTAAACTCAGAAATCGAGTTGAAAGTCAACTCATTATTCTGAGTTTAATTTAACTCAAATCAGTTTGAGTAAATTTAACTCAGACATTGTTCGGTCCTCCTCGGACCCGGAGTTTGAGTTGATTTTGAGTCAATTTCACTCAAAAATTTTTTAGAGTGTAAACAGCCTCCGAATTTATAGTATTGGAAAAATACTGAACTAGAAATATTTTTATAACACTTTCTTCTACTGTTAAGATTTTGTAAATTAATGGGTTATTGAAAAGCTTTATCCATGTAGATGTGCAAATAATTATGAAAGTAAAACTTTTTAAGCTTTATGGCGAAATAGTAAAACACACGTTTTCTAAAAAAATAACATTGAAAACGGTTTTTTACATTTTTTATTCGGAGGCAGATTTTGGCTCCATTTCTAGAATATTTTTAAGAAATGCATAATGGAATTTGTAAGAAATTTTATTACGTTCAGAATATCATCTTCCAAAATGCCAATTTGTGTAAAACGAATAATTTTACTTGAATATATTATCCTACAGTTAAATTTATCGCTAGCAAAGATAACGGGATATACTAAAAAAAAACTTTGATGTAGTATTTACAATGAATGTTGTGTATAAAGAAATACACTATAAATAAATACGTTACATTTGATTTTATTTCATATTTTGCTGGATTAGAAAATAGTTTTTTATAATTTAGTTCTTGATATTAAATTAAATTATTTTTCAGGTATTTTACAGGAAATTAATCATATAAGTACTATTTTTCTAGAGACCGTTGTATCTAACCACAATGGGCTCTGTTGCTAGTAAAGAATAAACCATTTACTGCTTAAAATCTAAGAAAAAGAAAGAAGTTAAGGCATATTTAAATATTGGATAATTTACTAAGAACTACAAAAGATAGTTTAAATGACGAGTTTAGCCTTATTTATTTGCAGTTTCAATTCAAATGAGAAACAAACTAGATACAAGGTAAACATTTATTAGTAGACATAATAATATTGCAATTGCTTGAAAAATAAATAATGAGTAAGGTTGTTAAAAAGAAGAAGTAAAATAGAGACGCCTTAAGTACTAAATTTGATTAAAATACATTTACGGTTGTCTAAGTGGTTCAATCTATCTTTTAAAGTTTCTATCTCATCAAAGAGATTGTTGAGCCCATAGTAAAGTGGCTCTTAAAATGCACTTTACTACCTTTAACTTAATTACTAAAACTTAAGAGCCGAAATAGTAGCTTCAATTGCAACGCTTTTCCTCATATAAATTTATTTATCGTTTAATAAGTACGAGAATGTGATGATAATTATGTAGTGAAAAGCACACAAAAGATGCATAAAAACATAATCAATCAAAACAAAACAGCTAAATATATAAGTTTGTTAAAAGTTTTATGGTTAATGCGTAACCACACGGATCCAGGGTTATTGTTTCCATGTTTAGTTCTATTGAATTAATTTACGACATGTAGGATTTTAAAATTTGTCTTTTACTGTATACATCTTGGACTCAAAGAGAACTTGAAACTTTTTTTCAAGTTCTCTTTGAGTCCAACTTAAAATTGACATAGCATTTCAGTGGCTGGTCGTCTATTTTCTGTTTGAAATCCATACGTATTTAATGCGCTATGGATTTTTTGTGATTGGAACTCCTACACTTTCAACCGAATTCAACGTTTCCATCGAAATTTGAAGATCGCCAATTTAACAAGTCCCCCCCCCCCCAACTCCCATTGATAATTCTCCTGGACTCCACTGAGGCATTGATCGCATTGCTTAATTAAAATTTCCTAATTGTTCGGTCGGTCTTAATAGTAAGAGGTGATGGTAATGTAACGCTTGTATAAACTTTTGAATTACAGTAAGAAAGACATTACACTTTAAAGTTACATTTACGAGTTATTAACCGAGAGGTTGTAATAACCTTATAATCTTTACTTCACCAGTTCGATCGCTGAACTCAGCCTTTAGTCTATTAATTAATGACACTAGCTAACGTAAGGCAGACATTAGATCAAGGGCTGAAAACGACCAGGGTTTGGGCTGTCCCCAGAAAAAACATAAAAAAAAAACGAAACAGTAAAACACAATAATTAATAATAAACATTGAACAAATTCTTGCATCTCCAACAAAGGCTGAATATAACCAATAGATGGATAGGATAGATCTGTATTTGATTATGCCCAGTTTTAAGGGGAAATCACAACTTTATAACATAATGAAAGATCGTTGCAACTTTAGAGGGTTTGTGACGAATAAAAATTCCATTTTTACGAACGAAAGACTTGTTTTAATAAAATATGAAATTAAATAACTATGTAGAGATGTGAGTAGGTGGCTTGCGGAGGGTCTAACATCCGTAGCACTCATTGCAGCCACAGCCGCAGCCAATGCAGGCGGGGCCGGAGTATCCGTAGCCGCCGTAGTATCCGTAGTAGGGGTATCCGTACGGACCGTAGGCGGGGAAGGGGAACTCAGCTGTAACACAACACACGCACGCGCACGGTTACGACACTCATACTATACAGTCTACAGAGGACAGTCTCGAGGGTCTAGAGTGAAATTTGAAATTTACATGACATGGAAATTATTAATTTCTGAACTAAAAAAATTGTAAAATATATTTTAATAACAAGACTAAGGGATTAATAAATAGTGTTGTTAAATAACATGATTTTGGCCACCACCCATGAAGGTATACAGTATTAACTTGATACAGATGAAGCAAGTGAAAATAATGTAGAGGCCAGAAGGTACGAAATGGTTATTCGAGGCAATGTTGCAAGGAGCATTGTGGGTCCTGGTGTAATAATTAAATTACAACCAATTTATATGAGTAATGATGGTCTTTCTCGTGACTTTGGATTAAAGTATATAGTTAGGTTAGTTTTGATTCAAATTAGCTACCCTTTAGTTGCTAGAATCTTAGGTTAGTAAATAACACAACATTATATATTTGAAATTTTTTTGTTGATATCTCACTTTACAATAAATAAAAAGTTTTGTTGTGGTAGCACAATAAAAAGTTTTATTTATCGAAAGTGATATATCAATTTAAAATTTATTATTACAATAAGAAGAGTTACAGAAACGATTATATATTTGGATCTCAGGTGTCTTGGATAGAAATTTTAATCGTTTGATAACCTGGTTGTAAATTTAGTCTTGGATGTGAAATATATGTTTTATATTAAAAAAATAACAAATATTAGTTGGCATGTAAAACCTAACACTTCATACTGTATTATTAATGACCAAAAGATTATATTAAGAGATTTTCATTCTTGATGAAAATTAGACATTGACACATACTAGATTGTTTGAAAAAATTATCATTAGTTGTTTAAAGAAAAAAGCTTGTTTAACAAATTTGTAGGGTTAAAAGATTACAAGACGAATTTACTTGTCTAGATAACTTTGGGTATAATAATATCAGCACATGTGTTATCTACTTTACTTAGTTGCTTTTGTTATATATTTTTAATAATAATTTGATTTAACTTGAACATTAGTTGAGCTGTTTCAGTTTTTGTGAAAACCTATAGTTTTTACTAATTAAAGTTAAAGTCTCAATAGAGAAAGAGCAACAACTTCAAGTAAATTATAAAGTTACGGCTTGGTTAAGATTATTTTTCATTGAAACAACTTTTGAAGATTATCAATTTAGTGAACTTGCTAAAAAAATTCGTTTTTGAAATATCAGCAGGATATAGTCGAATATAGTCGATATACTTGAAAGATATAGGACTCAATTTGATAAATTTCGGACTCAAACGTACACATAGGGAAAATGTTTTTCTGATACAAATTGGATGCCATAAGCAGATTATTTTAAATGGTAGGATTTAATGTTATTGATATCTGTAATAATTTTCTGAGAACGTGATTTGGTCTTTCAAGTACGAAATGTTGAATAAAAACCTAGCACATGATGAGCTACAACCAGAAAAAGTGTATGTCATCTGTGCTTATAATCTTTTACTCGCCTACGGCTCGATGGGGGCTCCGCCCCCATGCCCCCTTTGGGGGTTGCCCCGAATTCGTTAATTGTTCTAAGTCTTAAGAACTGAACAGGCTAGTTGAGGCCTCCACCCCAACTCTATACTTATCTTCTCTGACTTTTTTTAATAGTTCAGGAAATCTTAAGCATTTAAGATATTCTCTTGATATTTAAAGTTTAAATTTATACTTTTGTTTTATATTTTATAAAAAATGCTCAGGGTGTGTTTGTGGAGCTAAATTTCAGTCATCCAAGCGTCATAACAGTAAATAAAAAAATATTAAAATAACTCAAATTTTGTGAAAGAATTTTGAAAATACGCCTTTTTTGGGGTGAAGAGAGTGAAATGCTACAAAATCTTAAGGGCCGAACTTAAAAAGCATCTAAAAAATATAATGCTGCCAAAACATACATCGTAATGGCAGTATCTTTACCGGGTTTAACAAAATCACCGAAAACTGTACATAAAAAAGGTTAATAATTTAGTGTTTTCACAGTCTTTTTACTAATCTTGGATTGAAATCGGCCAATGGCTGCTTCTATAGAAAGAACTAGATATATTCACAGTTTATACCAAATTTGAGGCATGTATGTGTCATAAAAGTAAACGATAAATATTGAAATAGAGCTATTTTGGTGAAAGAATTTCGATAATGTGAAAGTACGCCAATCTTTACGGGTGAAGGGGGTGAGATGCGGCAAAACTGCATTGGACTGAACTTGTAGAACGTTTACAATAGAATGTAACACTAGCAAAACAAATATCAATATGGCAGTGTATTTGGCAGAATAAAGTAATTTACAAACACTTTACACGAAAACATGTTAAGAATTTTGGGTTTTTCAAGGTTTTTTGACTTAATTATAATTTAAATTGGTTAATGGCTGCCACAAAGGTAAGATCTAGTTGATACCATAATATGTACTAAAGTTCAAGCATCCGTGTGCCATATTAGTTAATAAAAAATTTTAAAATAGCGAGATTTTTGTGAAAAAATTTGGAAATTTTGAAAGTAAGCCCTTTTTTAAGGGTGAAGGGAGTGAGATACGGCAAAATTTCACAGGACTAAACTTGTAGAGCGTCTAATTCCTGACTACGAATTATCCCTCAGATTCGAGATAGAACCTCTCGTTCAAAAGTTACAGAGTATTTAGAAAATGCCTTACATGGTGTAGATTTTACCATACAAAATTTTAGGGGGTTAAAATTTGAAAACTCAATGTTTTGCGATTTCCCCTTTGTATTAACCATACAAACTACGTGTGTACCAAATATCAAGTTTCTAGCTCATCCGGACCAAAAATTACGATTTCTCTATTGTTCCAGAACCGGCAAAATCCCACTACTTATGTTCAAAAATCCGGAAAAAGTGAAAAATGTATTTTGTGAGTAAACGAGAGGAGATACGGTGAAATATGTAAAGATAAAAATTTTAGATATTTAAAAGATCTATCAAAATTGTTATGTAAAAGTTTTTGTAGAACAAACCGTTTAGTCACTAGAGCCCAAAAACAAAAAACGGGGTTTCATTAAAAACGCTCTGGAGGCTTAACGGTGCGAGATGTGATAAAAAGTCACAGGACCAAAGTTGTAGATAATTAAATTCCCTATCGTAATATTGTTCTCAAATTTTAGATAGGACGAAGCGTTTGGCCGCTAGAGCCAAAAAACTAAAATTACAATTTCGGAAGTCCGCCATTTTGAATTTTTTTTAGTAGGTTAAAACTACAAATTTGCAAGTTTAAGATTTTATCCTTAGCATTGACCATTCAGGCTAGACGTATGCCAAATTTCAAGTCTCTAGCTTAAATAGTTATGTCAGAACTTCGTATCCCATATAAGTGAGTCAGTCAGTCAGTTACACATAGGGCTGTATAGTTTATTAGACTCGCCTACGGCTCGATGGGGGCTCCGCCCCCATGCCCCCTTTGGGAGTTGCCCCGAATTCGTTAATTGTTCTAAGTCTTAAGAACTGAACAGGCTAGTTGAGGCCTCCACCCCAACTCTATACTTATCTTCTCTGACTTTTTTTTAATAGTTCAGGAAATCTTAAGCATTTAAGATATTCTCTTGATATTTAAAGTTCTAATTTATACTTTTGTTTTATATTTTATAAAAAATGCTCAGGGTGTGTTTGTGGAGCTAAATTTCAGTCATCCAAGTGTCATAACAGTAAATAAAAAAATATTAAAATAACTCAAATTTTGTGAAAGAATTTTGAAAATACGCCTTTTTTGGGGTGAAGAGAGTGAAATGCTACAAAATCTTAAGGGCCGAACTTAAAAAGCATCTAAAAAATATAATGCTGCCAAAACATACATCGTTATGGCAGTATCTTTACCGGGTTTAACAAAATCACCGAAAACTGTACATAAAAAAGGTTAATAATTTAGTGTTTTCACAGTCTTTTTACTAATCTTGGATTGAAATCGGCCAATGGCTGCTTCTATAGAAAGAACTAGATATATTCACAGTTTATACCAAATTTGAGGCATGTATGTGTCATAAAAGTAAACGATAAATATTGAAATAGAGCTATTTTGGTGAAAGAATTTCGATAATGTGAAAGTACGCCAATCTTTACGGGTGAAGGGGGTGAGATGCGGCAAAACTGCATTGGACTGAAATTGTAGAACGTTTACAATAGAATGTAATACTAGCAAAACAAATATCAATATGGCAGTGTATTTGGCAGAATAAAGTAATTTACAAACACTTTACACGAAAACATGTTAAGAATTTTGGGGTTTTCGAGGTTTTTTGACTTAATTATAATTTAAATTGGTTAATGGCTGCCACAAAGGTAAGATCTAGTTGATACCATAATATGTACTAAAGTTCAAGCATCCGTGTGCCATATTAGTTAATAAAAAATTTTAAAATAGGCCTAGCGAGATTTTTGTGAAAAAATTTGGAAATTTTGAAAGTAAGCCCTTTTTTAAGGGTGAAGGGAGTGAGATACGGAAAAATTTCACAGGACTAAACTTGTAGAGCGTCTAATTCCTGACCACGAATTATCCCTCAGATTCGAGATAGAACCTCTCGTTCAAAAGTTACAGAGTATTTAGAAAATGCCTTACATGGTGTAGATTTTACCATACAAAATTTTAGGGGGTTAAAATTTGAAAACTCAATGTTTTGCGATTTCCCCTTTGTATTAACCATACAAACTACGTGTGTACCAAATTTCAAGTTTCTAGCTCATCCGGACCAAAAATTACGATTTCTCTATTGTTCCAGAACCGGCAAAATCCCACTACTTATGTTCAAAAATCCGGAAAAGTGAAAAATGTATTTTGTGAGTAAACGAGAGGAGATACGGTGATATATGTAAAGATAAAATTTTTAGATATTTAAAAGATCTATCAAAATTGTTATGTAAAAGTTTTTGTAGAACAAACCGTTTAGCCACTAGAGCCCAAAAACCAAAAACGGGGTTTCATTAAAAACGCTCTGGAGGCTTGACGGTGCGAGATGTGATAAAAAGTCACAGGACCAAAGTTGTAGATAATCAAATTCCCTATCGTAGTATTGTTCTCAAATTTTAGATAGGACGAAGCGTTTGGCCGCTAGAGCCAAAAAACTAAAATTACAATTTCGGAAGTCCGCCATTTTGAATTTTTTTAGTAGGTTAAAACTACAAATTTGCAAGTTTAAGATTTTATCCTTAGCATTGACCATTCAGGCTAGACGTATGCCAAATTTCAAGTCTCTAGCTTAAATAGTTATGTCAGAACTTCGTATCCCATATAAGTGAGTGAGTCAGTTACACATGGGGCTGTATATATTATGGACTCGCCTACGGCTCGATGGGGGCTCCGCCCCCATGCCCCCTTAGGGGGTTGCCCTGAATTCGTTAATTTTTCTAAGTCTTAAGAACTGAACAGGCTAGTTGAGGCCTCCACCCCAACTCTATACTTATCTTCTCTGACTTAGTTTAATAGTTCAGGAAATCTAAAGCATTTAAGATATTCTCTTGATATTTAAAGTTCAAATTGATACTTTTGTTTTATATTTTATATTTAATGCTCAGGGTATGTGTGTGTAGCTAAATTACATTCATCTAAGTGTCATAACAATAAATAAAAAAATATTAAAATAACTCAATTTTTGTGAAAGAATATTGAAAATACGCCCCTTTTTGGGGCGAAGAGAGTGAAATGCTACAAAATCTTAAGGCCCACCTTATAGAGATATCTAAAAAGAATATAATGCTGAAAAAAATATATCGGTATGGCCATATCTTTATCGGGTTCAACAAAATCACCAAAAACTGTACATATAAAGGTTAATAATTTAGTTTTTTTTCAGTTTGTTTACTAATCTTGGATTGAAATCGGCAAATGGCTGCTACTATAGTAAGAAATAGTGTGTATAGTAGTGTATATTCATAGTATACACAAAATTTGAGGCATGCATGTGTCATAAAAGTAAACGATAAATATTGAAATAGAGCAATTTTGGTGAAAGAATTACGATATTGTGAAAGTAGGCCCCTCTTTACGAGTGAAGAAGGTGAGATACGGCAAAATTGCATAGGACCGAACTTGTAGAGCGGCAAAAATAGAATATAATACTAACAAAACAAATATCAATATTGAAGTATATTTGGCAGAATAAATTAATTTACAACACTTTACACGAAAAAATGTTAAGAATTTTGTGTTTTAAAAAGAATTTTAGACTTAATTATAATTGAAATTGGTCAATGGCTGCCGCTATGGTAAGATCTATTTGAGGTCATAATATGTACTAAAGTTCAAGCATCCGTGTGCAATATTAGTAAATAAAAAATATTAAAATAGCGAGATTTTGGTGAAAAAATTGGAAATGTTGAAAGTACGCCCCTTTTTAAGGGTGAAGGGAGTGAGATACGGCAAAATTTCACAGGACTAAACTTGTAGAGTGTCTAATTCCTGACCATGAATTATACCTCAGATTCGAGATAGAACCTCTCGTTCAAAAGTTACAGCGTATTTAGAAAATGCCTTACATGGTGTAGATTTTACCAAAAAAAATTTAAGGGGTTAAAATTTGAAAACTCAATGTTTTGCGATTTCCCCTTTGTATTAACCATACAAACTACGTGTGTACCAAATTTCAAGTTTCTAGCTCATCCGGACCAAAAATTACGATTTCTCTATTGTTCCAGAACCGGCAAAATCCCACTACTTATGTTCAAAAATCCGGAAAAAGTGAAAAATGTATTTTGTGAGTAAACGAGAGGAGATACGGTGAAATATGTAAAGATAAAAATTTTAGATATTTAACAGATCTATCAAAATTGTTATGTAAAAGTTTTTGTAGAACAAACCGTTTAGTCACTAGAGCCCGAAAACCGAAAACGGGGTTTCATTAAAAACGCTCTGGAGGCTTAACGGTGCGAGATGTGATAAAAAGTCACAGGACCAAAGTTGTAGATAATTAAATTCCCTATCGTAGTATTGTTCTCAGATTTTAGATAGGACGAAGCGTTTGGCCGCTAGAGCCAAAAAACTAAAATTAAAATTTCGGAAGTCCGCCATTTTGAATTTTTTTAGTAGGTTAAAACAACAAATTTGCAAGTTTAAGATTTTATCCTTAGCATTGACCATTCAGGCTAGACGTATGCCAAATTTCAAGTCTCTAGCTTAAATAGTTACGTCAGAACTTCGTATCCCATATAAGTGAGTGAGTCAGTTACACATGGGGCTGTATATATTATAGACTCGCCTACGGCTCGATGGGGGCTCCGCCCCCATGCCCCCTTAGGGGGTTGCCCTGAATTCGTTAATTTTTCTAAGTCTTAAGAACTGAACAGGCTAGTTGAGGCCTCCACCCCAACTCTATACTTATCTTCTCTGACTTAGTTTAATAGTTCAGGAAATCTAAAGCATTTAAGATATTCTCTTGATATTTAAAGTTCAAATTGATACTTTTGTTTTATATTTTATATTTAATGCTCAGGGTATGTGTGTGTAGCTAAATTACATTCATCTAAGTGTCATAACAATAAATAAAAAAATATTAAAATAACTCAATTTTTGTGAAAGAATATTGAAAATACGCCCCTTTTTGGGGCGAAGAGAGTGAAATGCTACAAAATCTTAAGGCCCACCTTATAGAGATATCTAAAAAGAATATAATGCTGAAAAAAATATATCGGTATGGCCATATCTTTACCGGGTTCAACAAAATCACCAAAAACTGTACATATAAAGGTTAATAATTTAGTTTTTTTTCAGTTTGTTTACTAATCTTGGATTGAAATCGGCAAATGGCTGCTACTATAGTAAGAAATAGTGTGTATAGTAGTGTATATTCATAGTATACACAAAATTTGAGGCATGCATGTGTCATAAAAGTAAACGATAAATATTGAAATAGAGCAATTTTGGTGAAAGAATTACGATATTGTGAAAGTACGCCCCTCTTTACGAGTGAAGAAGGTGAGATACGGCAAAATTGCATAGGACCGAACTTGTAGAGCGGCAAAAATAGAATATAATACTAACAAAACAAATATCAATATTGAAGTATATTTGGCAGAATAAATTAATTTACAACACTTTACACTTGTAGACTTGTACACTTTGCACTTCAGGCTAGACGTATGCCAAATTTCAAGTCTCTAGCTTAAATAGTTACGTCAGAACTTCGTATCCCATATAAGTGAGTGAGTCAGTTACACATGGGGCCGTATATATTATAGATTAATGTTTCTTGTATGCATGTTTAAAACTTATAAATAACACAATATTATAAATAAACAGATTTTAATTTACCATCACAAAGAACTGTGTTTGTGAAAATAAAAGTAAAAACATGTAATTATTCAAAATATTTATTGATTTAGAATATTGCTTATCATACAAAAAAGTCAGCGGTGGTCTGCTAGTGTCTGGCATTTGATGTTTGTCTCAGAACCCGTAGTAAGGGTATTGATATCCGTAATAGGGGAACGGGAGTGTTCCTAAACAAATACACATTTTAAACCACCTCAAAAAATATATTTTTTTACAAATTTTCCAATTGAACTATGAAATCAGTTACTGAGAGTTTGTAGAATAATGAGTCTTATGTTTATTTTAATTTAAAAACCAACAATTGATTATTAATACACTTTTTAGCGATTAAAATTTAAAATTAACATGAGAGAGGTGTTTTAGTTGAAGTTGAAGTATTGGAAAATACTTTATAAAAATCACTGTTTAAATACTACCAGTGGTTGTCATTTATTAATTTTTATTTTTAAAAGCACGGTCATTTTTTTTCCTAGATAAAGTCAAACTTTGCCTGAAATCCGCTTACGTTATGTCAATTTGCTTAGCTCATATTTTTATATGAGGAGTAAAATAACGTATTTTGTCGAAAATATCTTCAATACAAAATTGTAATTTATAGTTTAACTATAATTTTATCAACTATAGTTTTCTCTAACAAAACAAACCAATTGTAATAGCTCGGTTATTTTTTAAAACGTTTGATACTATCTTAAAAAACAATTAATGATAGTTTACCTTTAGCAAGAAAACTTCCAAGAACAAAATGATATGTGCAATAATAAGTTAGTATTTCTTGATAACGGGTGCTTATGTCCAGGCTAGTAACCCCAGTAAGGTAAATACTCAGCTCCGAAACCGGGACCGTATCCGTACCGGGGGAATGGGTACTGGGCTAAAAACATGGGCAGTTTCAGTTCTAAAACTTGAATTTGTAAGTCAGAAGACAAAAGCTTTTATTGCAATGAAATTAGTAGTGTTTACGTCCGACCTCCACATAGTTTTCATGGCCTTTGTATATTTCTTTCAGAGAAAGTTTATATTTAACAAGTATTATTCATGATAAAAAGTGACTTTTCTCTTTTAACTTTTATATACAGTACTGTGCATCAAATACAAACGTACTAGAAATACTACTAGAAATAAATAGTAAATCTGTATTTTTGAAACCTACCTAAAATATGACATTTAATACACGTTATATTTTTATTTTTATGATTACTGTCCTTAATTGTTTTGCTTGATATAAAGAATTTTCAGAAAGTTAAGTTTTGTTATAGAGGTTACAGTATTGTAAGTTTAGTTTGATCTTTCTCTGTCTTTGATTGCTGATTAATTTTGATGGTTTTCATAATTCTTGTTTGTTTAACTTTTGACATATTTTTTGCTTACACAAAAATTGTGTGATAGTTGATCGTAACTTTAAAAGTACATTAAAATCAAATCGGTACACCTGCTCCTAAGTAAACCTCAATGTAATCTCTGGCCTTCATGAGGACACCACCCTGTCAATGTAGGACCTTTAACTTTAGATTGGTCTGCGACCTAACTCAACAGAATTACCAACTTCTCAACCGCTTTACAGTCTATTAATGTTTCATGTATAGTATTTTTTAACATTAAACTTTAGCTACATGTTAATGCGAGTAAGTGCTCAATTATTTAAGCTGTTCTACCTTTGTTAACTATATGATTATAGTGGCATACACTCCACTCGTTAACTCGAACATTTTAGAAGAGTTCAAGCCATCGAAATCATCGGTTGTGAAATCCACTCGGGTCAACACTTATATAGGATTGCATGGAGAACTCCTTAGTTTGAAACATTTCTACTATTCAAGTTATTTTACTAAATAGTTTAAGCAATGTCATAGTCACCTGCGATACACGTGAGGGCGGGACCACAGGCTAGACCGCTACAGCATTCTCCGCTGTAGTAGGTGCCGCACTGCAACATAAAATGTCCACATTGTTGTAACAGAGCGAATCAAAGTAGAGGATACGTTGTAAGTCAAAAGATTACTCTAATATTGTACTTGTGGTGCAAAAACATAGTAAGTATGAAATGGACATATTATTTTAAGCTAAAGCGTTAATATTTGAACTTATTGTACATATACATAAATATGGTAAAATTATCATATATCTAATAGGCGACATCTAAATATCTAATAGGCAGATATCTAAATATTTAATAGGCAACATGTATTTTTTTACAAGGAACTCTTCCTACAGTTTTTAATCGATTTGAATGATATTGTTGTCATTAGATAGAGATAGCTCGAAGTTGTTTGTAAAGAAATTTGGTGATTCCCATCTAAAGGGAAGGGCTCTGCATGCTCTTAAAGTTGTGTATTTCCCCTTTAAATTAAAATTGGTAAGAAAATTAAAAGATTTTCAAGTTTAACAGCTGTAACAAGTAAACACATCACACTAGCGAGAACATCTGTCTTCATACCAAAGAAGTAATGTTAAACTATGGAGGATACAATGATTAACTAATTGCATTAAACAAGCCTAACAGTAAAAAGTATCCAAACTAAACTGCTCGTTTTCGAGCAACAAGTACACTAGTTTTAATTAATTTCGGTGGTTTATTCATACTGAGACGTGAAAAATTTAATATCTTGTACAAACCTACACATTTTTATCAGTGGTGTCAGAAGCTGAAACTACTTGCACCGTTCGTTTGGTTTTGGTCTCTTTTACCTTAGGCCTGAGGCCCATCCTTTTTCAACTCCATCCTTTAGGCAAGTCTTCAAACAGTATTTATCTTCATAACCATACATTTCACTCAATACACATCTTCGCCTTAGGCTCTGTGAGCCAAAAATTATTCACTTTTATGTCCTTTTTTTATGAAGTAAAACTATTAAGCCCTCCATTGCTTTTTTAATGTTGAATTTCTGAGTTTGTTAAATTACCTTTCCTAATTACTTCAAGCTAAGCACAGTGTTCAGGATTTGGCTTTCAATGCAAAGTAGAACGATGGCCTTCGGCTTAGTTCTTTGCCTCCAACGGTATCTGAAGCTTTGCTTATTTGAATAAATTTGGCCTTCGGCCTTGGTGTTTTAACAACAGATATGTTTTCTTATGGATTTCTTCAATCGACTTCAACCCTAAGATTCTTTTTTATCTTTCAGTCGATAAATACTTCACTTAAAAGAATCCAAGATTGTTATCTCTTTTGATGCTATATTTATTTGAATTATATTTCCGTGTAGACTGGCATTGCCGGAACTATTGTTTTGTAACAATCTATCTGGCTGGTATCGCTGTATTGTGCCGATATGATAATGTTATGGTATAGCTTAGCCTGGTAGGTTACTGACGGGAGAGCCCAGGCCGCAGCAGTTGGGGGCGGGGATGGCGTCTGAGTAGGAGATGAGGACGGCGCAAGCCAGACCTGCCAACAAGCAAACAATAAACATCACTGACAACGAATACGACCAGAGGAAAATCGAAATCATTCTATCTACAGATTATATTTCTTAATGATTTTGGGAGTTAAGAAACAAAACAAAGAACATAAGGATTGATCGCTTAATTAATGAGTTTAATGACAACTGATCAACGAGTTGAGGAACATCGGAAAATTATACTCATGCAGAGGCAATTGGTTACCAAGAGATAATGAAGAACATTATACAGATATTTATCAAAATATTATTTGAATTTAATATTTACTGGATGGACACATACAAATTACAGAACACATTTTCGTTTATTTTTAAAGTGAGCTTTATAATACGTTATGATATGAGTCCTTGTTTTACGAGTGAATTAGAAACGAAAAAACAATGAGCAAACAAAAATAAATCATACATGCGCACAGAACCTCGTACGTCACAAAATGTGGCTTTACTTCACACTGCCAATTCCTTCTATATTTTTGATTGCGTTTTTCAATTTGATTCATACAACTATAAATTAAAAATTGTGTTTTCATTATAAAATCACTATAAAACTTGTAAAGAAATCCAAATGATCGGATTTGTATGCAGGTCAGACCAATTGAAGTCACATCTGTGTTTTACAGTAGTATGTTATACCTGGTTATCTGCATATTTATGAATTCATAATTTTGTAGTTAATTACTACAAAATATGTATTATTTGATGCTATAAAACAAATATACATCCCCATGATTTAATTTTAAGAGAAGGAAGAATCAATAAACAATGTGTAAACAATTTTAAATTGTACTTCATTATAAGTTTACCAATCATAAGAGTTAACAATTCTTCGATCCAAATTTAAAACATTGTAAAAAACCAGTAATTTTTAAATTAAAACTACATTTTTTTTATTAAAGTTCATTTCTATAGTTATTTGGAATAAACCAGTGAATTTATAATACGTTGAATTTAAAAAATTAGACATACCTAATTGTGGACTGTTGACCTAAAGAATTTGAGATAAACATTTTTATGCGCAGGTTTCCTGTAACGGATAATGAGTAAACATGTGAACTGGTTTGATGATTATTTATTTGAAGCAATTCCAAACTAAATATTAAATTATATTAAATATTAAATATTATATTAAATATTCAATTTTATTAAATATAATATAAAGTTTTTAAACAACTAAAAATAAATATAAAATTTAGGTCACTATTTACCTTGGTAGTAAAACGCTTTGTCTATTAGACTACAACAATCGAGTTTACTTGTCTAATCGTTTTTAACAGTGACCGGCGATAATCCTCGTTAATTTATTATCCACAAAGCATAAAAAAACTTACCGAAAAGTGCTGCCACAGCCTTCATTTTGTGTTGGAAGTGTATCAATAAAGTCTACGGACGTAAATGGCTATATCAGCAACAGGCCCTTTTATCACCTCGCATTTATAACACCGTTATCATTATTTATATTCATTGTTATTTGCTCGTGTTTTACTGAGATACCTGAAGGTTGTTGAAATAGGGAAACACAACTTACAATCTGCTCTGTACGTGGGGAAAAGACATAACACGTGGCCTACTTGGATACAATTTGAAACTACTATTTATGAAACTACACATTGAAACAATGTTTCTTTTATTGTGTGTTAGAGTGTATTAATATAATTTACTATTCAGAGAAGACTGGTTACCAGAGTGGATTGCTTTTTCTGACAGCTAAAAATACCTGGTTAAAAAAGTAAATATCGTTCGTAGGTAGGAAATTATTTCTGAATTAATAAAAATAATGAAACTCTTAAAGCTTTAAAAATGTAGTTTATAAAATATCATCTATTTGGGATCTGCTGGTTAAATTATGATCTTCTACACTAAGAACCACCACAATCTTCTAACTTACTAATTCCGTAAGGAATTTCTTGTGAGCAGCAAAACTCTTTTATTATGAACCGATTTCGATGGTTGAGGTGTCAAATTAAAGGGAATTCTCTGTAGACGTCATGGAATAATTTGTCACCCTCAGTTCAATGTGCTTCTCCCCATTGGACTTAAACGTTTCCATGTATTTTAAATATAAGACAAAATTTCGCATATTTACCTAACATATGATTCATTTCATGAAAACAAACACAATGACCTGTCTCCCTTCTGTCATTTTAATTTATTTAGTTTTTCTGTTTACTTATCAGTTTACTTTCAAAATTCAAATACAACGATGACTGACGAAATGGGATAGTGTTTATTAACATGCAGTTTTCATTCAGAGTATTAGGGAGCGACAATTAGTTTATTTAATTATGTGATTATACTTTTATTTAAATTTTATACAAGTTTCACACCATCTGCCTAGCGCTCAGACTGGAACTGTATTCGTCGAATATCAAGTGGCAACGACTCGTTTATTTTATGTATCCAAGTACTAATAACAACTAGAAAAGGAAAGTTTCTCTATTCTGATAAAAAATATTACTGTTTGTATACGTATTACTGTTTGCTATTAGTGCATAGCAAAAATGACTCCAAGTGGTGTTTTAGTAAATTTTTTCCAAAAGTTACAAGACAACAAATGCATTAAAAAAGAGAGCCTAGTTAGTTCTTTTTTGGGCTAGTTGCTATCATTATTAAAAAAATAACCTTTAGAAAAAACATTGCTATGTATGAGAGTCATAATAATCAATAATAACAATCAATATCATATAATAAATATAGGTTCAATGATCGTAATAAAACAAAGAAAAATTTCGTACTAGTTCATATTCATCCTTTACTAAGTAAATATTTTACAAGTAAGTTTACAATTGAAATATAGCGTGTTCCCGAAATCTCAATGCAATTAAAAATACTAGATAATCAAGCAACATAATAATTAAAACTTATCTGAATAAAATCAAAACAAAAGTTTCCTCTTCCATACAAAAGTCTCAAATAATTCACTCGTTTTACACTTAACACGCAAACACCTGTTGGAGCAATAAAGTGCATTCGTCGAGTACAAGTTGCAATCAAATACTTCAATGGACGCAATTCTGAAATTTTATTTTCAAGTCGATGTCATTATGTTGGTTGGAGACATACTTTTTCCAAATAAGAGACTACGTAATAGAAAGCTACATAATCAGCAACGTGAATCATGGCTGAGTAGGCCTATTAACGTTACAAGTAGCATGTAGAAATCTACGGTTGTAATCAGCTGTTAACAGAACATCAATGCCCGATAGATGCGATACGGGTGCATTTAGTACATTTTTTCTTCCATCAACGCAAATGTAGAAGTAGAACAACTAATTGACCGATATTTGTGACAACCGATCTATGGAATCAATTTCTATCCTATTGTACCAGGTGTAATAATATTGCAAAGTGTTGAGCTTTAGTACAATCAAATAGGGTATTTAAAAGGGGTCAGGGTAGGCTAAAATATTTTTTTCTTCAATTTTTTTTTTTGCATTTTAATATTCTACAGTATTTCCCGAATAAATTGATATAAAACACATTATACTTTATAAAATATTGATTTGATTTATTTAGATTTAAAAAATGTGTTACACGCCCACGAAGCACCCTGGGAGGGCCTCCTAATCACCTTCAGAGCAACTTTTTATATAATACCTCCTCTAAAGTTAGTGGCATGATTTTTTGTTTCTACGTTGGCTACACTGCTTACAGACGTCTGATGCTAGCAGCTGATGTGTAGGTTACAGGTTATATTTCTGTTTACTTTAGTATTTGTTTACTAACCTACTTCGTTTGAAAACATTGCTACAGTTTTTTCAAAATGCGAAAAGGTGAAAGAAGACGTACTGTTTTCAAGAAACGGAAGAATGTAGGAGTGCCTAAATTAGTTGCTAATCAGTCTTCACTGTGTATGAATGATAGTGAAAGTGTAAGTGGAGATGATGAGCTATCGACTAGGCCTACCCCAGATCCTAGGCCTAGCCCTCAATCTAAAACTCAACCAAAAGTTATCAGTGCATC
Organism: Neoaliturus tenellus; assembly: GCA_030545055.2. Taxonomy (NCBI): domain Eukaryota; kingdom Metazoa; phylum Arthropoda; class Insecta; order Hemiptera; family Cicadellidae; genus Neoaliturus; species Neoaliturus tenellus. Next base: position 77,539,590 of record CM061532.1, read on the forward strand.
TAAGCGAAAGATAGGTGACATAAACAATAAGTACCAGTCCTTAAAAGATAGTGAGGAGAATGTGAATATAGTTGTAAATATGCAAATTTTGTCTAGTGTATTAAGTTTTGCTGTCAAGTGTACAAATTGTGATTCCGTCGGGTTGAAAATTGAAAATACCAAAAACCATGGTTTATGTTCTCAGGTAAACCTCTACTGTACTTTTTGTAGCTTTAGTCACAGTTTCAACACAACGCCACAAGTAGGACTAAATGAAAAAAAGGACCTTCATGACATTAATCTCAGGTTGGTTTATGGGCTAAGGTCGATAGGCAAAGGCCGGAAAGCCGCAAAGATTTTCTGCGGTGTAATGAATTTGCCTCCTCCGCCAACAAAATTTGAACGATACACTGAACTTCTAGGTACAGTGGTTGAAGATGTGTGTATTGAATCAATGGATAGAGCAGTAGAAGAGGCTGTAGTAGCCAATGAAGGCAGTCGAGACATAGCGGTCGCAATGGACGGAACATGGCAGCGACGAGGCCACACCTCTTTGAATGGCGTAATAACCGCTACAAGTTTCGACACTGGTAAAGTCATTGATGTTGCTGTGTTTTCGAAATTTTGTAGATGCCCTAACAAATCACATCATTCTACTAATTGTACTGCTAACTATGAGGGATCTAGCGGTGGTATGGAGGTTGATGGGGCAGTTCAAATATTTCGAAGGTCTCTTGACAGGAATGTTAGATATACACAATACCTCGGTGATGGGGATTCTAAGGGATTCTGTGCTGTTGAGGCCCTCGACATCTACGATGATGTAACGATAAGTAAGCTTGAGTGCGTTGGGCACGTGCAAAAGCGTATGGGGACCCGATTGAGAACCCTGAAACGTAATATGAAAGGTGTAAAGCTGCCAGACGGTAAATCGCTCGGTGGCAAAAACCGGTTGACAGATGACATTGTAGATAAAATGCAAACATATTATGGCCTTGCCATAAGGCGGAACAACAACAGCATTCAAAAAATGAAAGAGGCTATATGGGCCATATATTGGCACATGCAGTCTACAGACGAACACGTCAAACACGGACTCTGTCCGAAAGGAAAAGATTCATGGTGCAAGTACCAAAAATCGCTGGTTGATAAGACATCTTATTCCCATAAGAAAGCAGTGCCTCAAGCTGTAATGCAGGTCATAAAGCCAGTATTTGAGGACCTGTCAAATACAGAACTGTTGAGGAAGTGTTTGCATGGGAAAACCCAAAACCCAAACGAGAGCGTAAACAATGTCATTTGGGGCCGACTCCCAAAAACCGTGTTTGTGGGTTTGAAGACTCTCCACTTTGGTGTATATGAAGCAATTGCTTCTTTTAATGATGGTTACATAGTCAAATGTAAAACCTTGAAGCAATTGAAAATGAAGGTTGGATTCCACACAGTCCAAGCAATGAAAAGCGCAGACAAGGAACGCATTTATTTTGCTGAAAAACAAGCACAAGCGGCAACGAAGGAAGCGCGACAAGCCAGAAGACAGAGAAAAAGGAAGCTTGAAGATGAGGAAGCAAACCCTGATGACCCAGCTTATGGTGCTGGTTTGTTTTAAGGTAGGACCTGTCTTCAAATTATCTAGCATTATGAAATCGTTACCTAGGCTACTACATAGTCTAACTTATATCGCGATTTCCCGAAAGTTACTGTTTTTTGGGTTTTTGCACACTTTTCTCAGGAACCATAAGAGATAGAGCCTTGAAGTTTTTACCACATATTTAAATAAGCCTTTTAAGTGGTTTAACATGAGATTTTTATTTTATGTTACATATTTCATAAATTAAAAATACTAATGTATTGAATAAACAACAAATATTTTGTCATTTTTTATTTTTATCATTTAAATAATATTTTTTGAATATTTAGAAAACCAAGATGTTAAACCATGGCAACATGCCTCTACAACAACATACAAAAATTTCATTGTTGTACCTCTGGTAGTTTTTGAGAAAAGTGTGCAAGAGTTTCGCAAAGTTTAGCATTATCTTATATGGGCCTACCCTTCCACCTTTTAATGTAAGTGAAAGAACAAGGTGAAGCCATGATAGTAGTGGGGTTTGGTTACTTTCAAAACGGAAGTCGTGCCAATTGCCAGCCGCTGCCGGCCAGCTGCCATCGGCCAGCTGCCAAATCAGTCGCTGCCGCCATATGCCATGCCATATAGCTTCCGGTGGGGGAGGAGATGTTATTTGAAATTTGAAATTCAACTTGACAATTGTGTTATGGAAAGTATGTCAAGGTCATCCAGAGTAAGTTTTAAAAAACCCTATCCCGCTACCACCGGAGTAATAGTTCGGAGAGTGGAACTAACTCTGGCGATAGCGGGATAGGTATAGAATTAGGTTTGTGAATTTTATTTGTGAAAAACATACAATCAATGTGTGACAGCAGTGTTTAAACAAGTTGAAGTTTTGTTATGAACTACAGAGTTGTAAACACAAACACCGACGACGATGAGAAGGTAAACGCAGAGTCCCCAGATGATGTATTTAAAAAGTTTGAACAAACGTAACATCTCGAGTTGGTTTTCCCGTTCCATTTCCAATCGTTTGATTTCCAATTTCAATTTATCCTCTTCCATCTTTGTTACAAATGGAACTTCATCCATCATATCCATCATGTTTGTGTTTTTTGAAATTTTGAAAGAAGCGATGTTGATAGTCGAAGAGGCGACGATGGAATGAGAATAGAAAGAGGGAAATGTAGATTAAATAAAGAAGTGGTTGGGGGAAAGAGCGTTGTTACATAGAAGTGGTGGGGGAAAGATGTTGCTCATCATTTGCCTCAGAAGTTGTGTCCGACTGTAGAGGGGTAAGAGGAGTAAGATTTAGTAAACTGTCTTCATCAGAACTTTCAACCTTATTACAAATAGGACAAGCGTAAGTTATTTCCAAATTCATTGTAATAGCGTTAAATTTATCTATAATTTCATTTAAAGTATTAAATATATCTTGTAAATCTTCTTTTGAGTTTATTTCAAAACTAGCATTCATTCGTGCCAATGGAGAGTTGTTCATCGTTAGAGAGTTGGCAATCGAATGAGGATTAGCGCCTAGGGAAGGGGGCTTATATAATGGCGACCTTGAGCAGGCGTCTAGGGAGGGGGGCTGTCTAGGGAGGGGGCTTTTATATAGGAAACCTTGAGCTTATGATTGAATAAAACGTTTAGTTCTTCTTCTTCATCTTTTAATTCAATTATTTGAACCGAAGTAGTTGTTTCATCCTCTTCACTCGATGAAGAAAACAATTCACCAGGATTTAAATATTGAACTACAATTCTGAACCATCTTATAGGATATTCGTCAATGATAGAAAGTAAGTTTTGAAACAATTCTTCCATCTCCTCCCTGTCAGTTATTATATGTTCAAACTTGATAAATTTTCTTTCCATGTTGTTAGTTATAGTGTTAGAAGTGGAATGATTTAATATTATATAAAAGTTAGAACTAGTGGTGGGGGAAATTTCAAGGTCATCCAATTGAAGTTTTAAAAAAGAGTGTAAAACTGAAATTATACATCTGATGGTTCTACAGGATCGGAATACCAATCTGATCTGTATTTACATATTTTTATCATATGTGTACAAAAATCATCTTGATGAGACTTGGTGCGTTGACAATGAGCAAGATCTAGAGGGTGAAATTTGAAACATCTCTGAGGACAACATGTATGAAAATATCTTGATTTGTAAAATTTGAAAGTTCGCAATTCCGGTGGCGGTAGTTGTTTTGTTTTACATTTGCAATAACAAGATCCGAAGAATTTACATTTAGTACAAGCTAACCCATCCACCATCATTGGTCCTAAATCTGTACACTGTTGTTCACAACAGTAACGAGGTTTGTACTTGTATTTTTGCTCTTCCATGTTGATGCTGCGGAGTCTAGTGAAAGAATAAGATTGTATAGTGATGAATAGCGAGTTTTATGTACTATGAAAAGTGGTAGGGGTAATTTCAAGGTCATCCAAATGGAGTTTTAAAAAATTATACCTTACAAGTGTAAGGATTATTGAAATTTAGGAAGTTTGTTTCTGTTTGTTTTCTTCAGACTTTTTTCTTTCTCCGCCTTAGCCATAGCAATAAGTTCTTCTGTTGATAGTGGATGTACTTCAGGAAATTTTAAAATTAATTTAGCTTGATATCCTTCTTTAGTTAATACATCTAAATCTTGAGTCATTTGTTCAACAGTGTTATAATCTTTTCCATAGATTTTCCCATCAAGTTCAATCATCATTCTGTATAACATTTTCTAGAATAGATCTTGTCGTGGCGAGAGCTGAGAAGCGAATGATTATTTATCAAACTGTTACATCCTTTTTATGAACTTGACATTGATCATGTGATTCCTTAGTTGTAATTTTATTTATTAAAAGTTATTTAACATTGGTAATACTTCTGGAACTTGACATTATGTTGACCAGCTGGCGATGAAGAAGTTGTAGGTTGTGTAGAAAAAAATATTTCATCATCGCAATATTTTGTTTTAGTGAACATCCTTGTATTAGTAGCACTAACATCAACAGTTAAGTGATAACCACCGGTAAGTAAAACTCGCATTTCATTAGTTAAATCTTCAAGTTGTTCAAAAGTAGTTATGGTGTTGGTATCATAAGATGCACACTTAACCTTTAGGGACATGTTGAAGTTTTGTATTTAGTGATAGAGAGTGAGATGTGTACGGTACGAAAGGTAGTCGTAGACTGATGAATTTCACAAGTTGATTTTCACTTTTATTATCACACAAAATTGGGTCAAGGTCATCCCATGGAATTTTTTAAAAAAAACAACATATTGTAATGTACAAACACATTACAATATGTTGCTTTTTTATTTTTTTTTTAGGTTTATATCATATTTATTGAGAAACAATTACAAAGAAATATTTACAATTTTATGTACAAACTAATCAGTAGTAGGTTTTACATGAATTGTAAGTTCAGTAGAGTTGTTTCCACTTGGTCCATGTGATACCAAATAGAGTGCGCCGGGTTGAATTATACGAAGATCTTCATTTTGTAGTAGTTGTACGAAGCGCTTTGGTAGAAAGATTTGAAATTTTGCTTCATCACCAATTGTATAAGGTGCCTCGCTTAATGTGCAATTTATAGCATCACCTACTGAAGTTTCCATCTTCTTTATTGTATGAATGATGTAGTGTTTTTCTTCTTTCAGCTCGGAACATTTCTTCGTAGGTAGGATTGTTGATTTTGAATGAGCGTTGAATTGTTCAACTAAATTTTGAAGTAAGTTGTTTGATGCCATCTTAATGTTTTTGCTGATGCTAATCTTCTTGTTAATAAGAATATCCGTTGGAGATGTTGTCTCTTCGGAGGTTCGAGTAATACTCATGCTGTGTCATGGTAGCGCTCTCACTTTTATTATCGAGACTACCCCCACCACTGACACTACCCCCACCACTGATGTTACCCCCACCACTTTGTTGAAGGAAATTATTCAAGCGGTAGGCATTCTTCAAAGCACACTGTGACCTTCGATGTTTAAAACTTTTTGATGAAATACAAAGTTCATTAAAGTAGCATTGGAAATCTCTATCTATTATTGCATTTATCACTTCATTGCTTGTAAATGATTGTATCCAATTTGCTTTTTCCAATCCTCTTGTGTAGATAGTTTTAAACTCTTTACAATAATGATTCATAATATGTGGCATCATGTTATAATGAATAAAACCTTCATCCCATTTTAAGTTGTGAAAATGTTTGTTTAACCATTTGTTTGTAACTTTCGCTTTAGTTGTTAGTTTATTGAATGGAAATGGAGGTTTGAACAAGTAATGATAAATTACAGATGTGTTCATATCCAAAATTACTAATTCTTTAATAATGAAATTTCCATCATTCCCTCGAAAAGCTTGAAATTCAATTATACCTCTTTTAACTTCCATTAACTGTGATGCAGTAGAAAACGAAACCCGTTTGTTCATGATGAAGTCTCATCAACAACTAACTGTTATTACAAACACGATTGTTCTTCTTTTATTTCTTGTGCTTCTTCGTTTATATTAAAATTGGTGTGATAGTTGTTTAATTGTCTCCACATATCTACTTCTTGAGGTATTCGATTAAAAATTGAAGTATCTACAGGACCATATAAAATTGGAATAAATGGTTGTCTGTCCAATGTATCGATTAGATAATCTTTAATTATTGTACTTGAAAATACTAGTTGTTTTAAGTATCTAGTGACAGGACCGGTAGTACAACTTAAAGTGTAAAATTCTTCTTTAGTGAAATGTAATTTTACATCATGTCTAGTTAAATCTTTGAAGCGAACAACTTGTCCTCCACGATGTTTGATTATATCAACTTCAATATTTGATTCTAATAAACTTAATCTTGTTCTTTTTCCAAATGTGTTGTTAGTTAAATAACATTCTAAAAGATGTAAATGTTTCATTAGAGAACCCCAAGAAGTTTCAGTAAAGATAACCATTTTACTTCCTTGATTTAACATAACAATTGGTGAATAATCCAATGATTTTACAATTCCAACCGATATACTTTTTGTCATGCATGAAGAAATAGGGTAGAAAATCCGAAGAAATACTTCTGTTAAAATATTTATTGTAATGTTAACTTCAACCTTTTTTCTTTTTACTTCTTTTTCAGCTTCTCCTTCTTCTTCTCTCTTCTTATGTTTGTTAAACTTGAGGAATTCATCCATTTCTTGTTCAACTTGTTTTTCTATATCAGAACTATTTTCATCCATTAGAGGTGTATTTTCTTCTCCGTTAGTAGAATTCATCTTGCGAACGATGTTTCCCATACGACGGTTGAAGATAGAATGAAGTTTCTACTAATTATTTTCTTGCTTTTATATTTTTTTGTAAAATCCTTGAAATTTATATAATTACAAAATTGTTTATTTTCAACTTGTCTTTTAGAAACAAAATTCTAACCTTAACAATAAAGGAAGATAATTCTAACCTCAATATTTTGCAGTAGTTATACTAATTCTTCTTAAAGTACATTCTTCACTATTCCGGTCAGAGGTGTGTAAGTAACTATTTTATCATGTAGAATTAGACAGTATGCCGAAGTTCCATCCGCTACTGGTTCTTCAAATTCCATTTCAATTTTTATATCCACACTTGATGATTTTACTGATTCATTTTGTTTTGAACAATCGATTACAATTATTGGAGCTTTGGAATAATACTGATCAGGTGATAATAGTGGTGTATTAGTCTTTCCATAATATGATGATTGAAATCTTGCGTACATATCATATAAAATGGAAAAACGTTTTTTACTAAACATGACATTTAAATTGTCATATGGAAAAAATTGAGAGTTTAGGAAAACTTTACAATTCTTTATTTTACAGTGATCAAATTGACCAGCATTTGCAGTAATAACATCTTTTCGCTTAGTTTGGAAACCGAGTATTATGTACCTTGCACGTTCCAAGTAAGTTGATGTCTTGACGGTCCATGTTTGTCGTTCTGTTTGAGGTAATGTAGGGTATTCATGAAATTCCCAACTTCGGAATGGCATCACAATGTCACGGTCAGATTTTAACTTTCTTAACAATACTATTCTATGTTCATCAGCCAATCTTACATGAGGTACTCTCCAAACAACTTTATCCAATTGTAGTTGCCATTCCAATTTATCTTCCGTAGTTGCAGGGTCTGCAAGTATTAAGTTCTTATTAGTTGAAGATCTGAGTAATACTAATTCTTGTTTAACATTTATTATAACCCTTTTGTAATCTTCAGCAAATCCCAAAAGCAATCGTAAAGGTACATGAAAATCAAAATGACCGTTGGAAGCAGGTGTTATAGTGTCTTTATCGGGAGCAACCCATCCTGCGGTGACTATTGAATTCTTCTCATGTGGTGTTAATGATGTTAATCCTTTTAATGTAGTTGTTATACCAACCTTTTTTGTTGAATCAACTGTCACTCCTGATATCTCATATCTTATTTCATCAAAAAGATATGCCATTGGGTTATTTATAAAAGGAACTGTTGAAGCAGTTTTTCCATCCAATTTTAATACCCTTCCTTCGATGTACAAATAACTTTCACATGGTAATGTGTAAATATCTTGTTGTTGAATGGGAATCCTTATTTCATCATTATTGTTTAATTTTGATAAAGTGTAAGGGTTGTGTGTGTGATATTCCTTCTCCCATAGTGTTTCGTCGAATGTCGGTCCTTGAGATATATCCAGGATATCCATCGTTGTTAAGTTTCAATCCAATCTTTTGTAGAAAACGAATGTTGTCTGATGTTAACTCTTCCAATGTCGAGGAGCTACTGAGCTCCCGACTCTTCCGTTGTGGTTTAAATGATAATCCCATGTTGATTTTTATGTCGCCGCTCTAATGTGTATTCGTATAGTAATTGTTTCTCCTCTAAAGTCAACACTATGACCGTCTTGATCCAATATGTTCAGTACGATGTCTGAAATGAAACTGGTGTTTAATGGTAGGTATATCAAGTTTTGTGGCTTCTCAACAATTTTAAAACCTGGAGCAACTGTTGGATAAAATGTATGTAAGATATGCTGATTTACTCCTTCTCTATATGATCCATGTATAATATTACATGTTACATCAATACTATTTACTTTTAATATTGTAACAGTTGTATTACCTGAATGAGTAGTTCCAGGAGTTAAGATTTTCTTTTTTGTATCTGTAAATCCAAGTAAACTGCCAATAGAGTTTTTCATTCCGACATCTATATAATATTTTGAAGTTATTTCTGCTTTTAAAGTATTATTGTTTCCTTTGATTGTGATATTATCTTCTCCGAGTTTTTTCTGTAATAATTGGTTTATATCATCAATTTCATAAGCTCCAGTAGGAAATGTAATTATTTTCAATTCTGAGTATTTTCCTGCAGCATCCTTAGTTTCATAATAATGTAGTAAATTGTTTTTTCCTTCTGTAACATTAGGAATTGAATTGTAGGTAGTCAAATCAAGTAATGCCGCTTCCCATAATCTTTCCTTGGATAAACGCAATGCTGGGAATAGCGTACTTTTTAACGTGGATGAATTTCCACTCAGTGACACTGTATACGATGACATCTTAAAGGTGACTGACACTTTTCGCTAGAAACTCCAAACATAAATGTCCACATATTTCAGTATTGTTAGGTTGTTCTCTTTTGTAATTGTAAAAAATGTTTTTGGAGTTTTGAAAATAATGTTGAAGTTCTTTCGGCGGTGGTAGATTGCCAAAACTGTCAAAGTAGTAAACGGTTTGTCCGAGCTTTTTATAGCATACCCAATGAGTGCCTGGACCATAGGTGGAATCCAAATTTACTATTCCAGTTTCATTTTTCCATATTTTAGTTGGTAATGCATCTTTCATAAAAACTCCTCGAAAGAATGGTATTTTCAAACATTTTACATAATCATTTAACTGATGATTAGTTAAGGCTTTATTTGGAATTATCAATTGATTCTTTTTATTTAGTACACACGGTACGGTCTTAGGTATAAACCTGCTCCGTTTTTTACCATTGACCAAACAGAAGCCTTTTTTACTTTTGCTTTACGAGTTCTACGACGTCTCTTTCTAATATTTCCACCTTTTTTGGGAGCTCTTCTTTTTGCAGGTCTTCCTCTGCGACGTCGTCTTCCACCACCAAACTTAGCTTTTGTCTTCATGGCTGTTGTTACTGCCCAAGCCGCTGCTTTTTCTGCAATACTTGCGTCACTTGATTTTACTCTTTGCCAAGCTTTTTCTGCTAGAATTTTATCTGCTATTGATCTATTTGTTGAATCTTTAAACTTTGAATATGCTATATCGTGTTGTTTGCAAGCTTGATCTAATTTATTAATTCCAGGATCTCCTCTTGCTAAACGTTTTGCCAACTTAGTTCCAGGTCCACAATATTGATAACCTCCAGGAATATGTAATTCGTATGGTAGAGCGTCTATCGCTCGATTTACAATAGCACCAACAGGTATCCGTTTAAGCAGGGATAACGCAGCTGAAGTTATACCACGTCCTCTCTTGTTGCTGTCTTGATGATGACTGAGTGATACAGCCTTCATTATGTAGGCTTATATAAACTGGCGTGTTTACTCCACAAGATACATTACATAAATGAATAAGTTATATATAATTTTATATATTTAAACACTTAGTTATTTAAATTAATGATATACTGATTTATAATTCTATTTTTAATCCAAGCTTCCCGTTCATCGGGTTGAATTATAACATGACTCGTTGTACTAGCTATATGATTATGGGTATCAATAAGTAAATTGCCCACTATTCTTATTAAACAATCTAAATTTACAGCATCTTTTGGATGTTGAGGATCATGTAATTGCATAATACGTTTATCATTACATGTGTAAGCTGTTGAATCACTTTTTGATGTTTTTATGACTTGTCCAATAGTAGCAGCATCATTTGAATCTTCACCTGGTAAAATATTAATTATTTTCTTCATCTTTGCATCATATTGGGTCCCAAAGTGTTTATCCCAAGTTATTGTTTGTTTCATTGTAACACAATCATTTTCTTCATAACCAGGATAAATATCTTTTATTCTTCTATTACGACCATTGTATGTACCTAATGCACCACCACTCGCAATTAATGTTTGTACCATTAGAGGTACATCTGAATCTTTTATACCAAATCTTCCATTTGTTATTGTTTTATGTCCTGCATCCCATTCATCATTATTTCCTTGCATTAAATTAAACTTTTCATTTCCATGTATAAATTTATCTCCCCGCTTTAACACGGCATCTTCATGTTTTACAAAATTGGATGTTTCCTTTTTTAATTCTTTAGATAATTGTTCCATAGTAACAGCATCTTTTGGTTGAGAACCAAACTTTACATTTGTCAATGTTTTACCATGACAATCGATTTCATTAACATCTTGTAAAATACAGTTGTCCTTGATGTATTTTAGGTTTACAGCATCACCGTCTTCCTTTGGGTATCCAATGTCATTTATAATAAATTTATAAAAAGAATATCCATGTTTAGTTTTTTCCGGTATTATAGAATGTAAATATTCTTTATTAACTGAATCTTTATCATTTTTGGGATTTCCCACGTTGGTTATTCTATAATTTCCAGCATCATATGTTTGTCCATCTTTTAAGTTGTTACCCCATTGCAATTTTAAAGTATTTGAAAGTTCAGATGATAAGTATTCTTTAGTAATTGCATCAGAACCTTCAGTTGGTTTACCAACATTAATTAATCTATGTGATTTAACATCATAAGTATTCTTATGTAATTTCAATGATGTTGAAGTAGCTTCTTTTACTGTCTTTAAATTTGCTCCATCAGTATCTTCTTCTGGATCTTAAACTAATTTTAAACGTTTATTACTTATGTTATAGTCACCTTCAGGTGTTTGCGGTAATCCGCTTCTTTTTCTGTCTTCTCCAACTTGCACTCCTAATGCGGAGTAGCGTCCGAACTTGTCTACGCTCATGTTAGAACTGATACATCTTATACTTGTAACTTCTTTATATTTGCGGACAATTATACAACTATGCCACGATTTTTAAGTTCATCAACTAGAGCCACCCATTCATTATTTAAACCAGTATGACCGGCTCCATAGCTTCATGCAATAGTCTCATTCTGTCAACTAATTTATTGATGTCGTTGTAATAGATAACATTTGTATTGTATAGATTTTTCATTAATCCTTTACCAGATGTTGAAGTATCTCCTTTACTCTTTTTACCATGTTGTTCAAGAAGTGATAAATCCATAAGTGATAAAGATTTTCTTTTTAAAGGTTGTCTCACAGCCGGTGTGGTACGTAATGTTGGTAATTTTCGTGGGGGAAACAATTTTTTTATAACAATATTATATTTTGTTGCACGTGAACGATTAATCATTGCATCCTTTGAGTAGTTTCTTTTATGAGCGTTAGTATTTTGTAAAATTTCTTTAAAAGTATTTAAATCTTTTGCCGAATATTTTATTGGTATATTTTTAAAAATTAATTCATATAATCCTTTTGTTCCTTTATATCTATGATCACCAATAATGATATAATCATCTTGAGTTACTTCAAGCTTAGAGTTACCAATTTTCAATTCATTTCCATCAATTCTTGCTCCATATACATGTGATTTACTTAAATTTGGATTTGATTTCATGTCATGTAGCATTTTCATTATATATTTTCGTCCAAGAGGTCCATGTTGTAATATATCACTACTCAATTGAGTTAAATTTGGAATAGATTGTTCTGCTTCAGGTATTGGCTGTTCTTCCTTTTCAACAATTGATTCTTCTTCTTTTGTTTCTTCTTGCTCACTAGCACTTGTATATGAATCATCATCATCTTCTTTTTTTAATGCTTGTACTTCTTGTTTAGAAACTGGTAGTAAAACATCTCCTTCATAACGAGGTTTACCAATAGTTTCTGATATCTGTTTTAAAGGTTCCGTGATAGGTTTAAATGTATTTTCTAAAAATTCTTCTCTTTCAGTTAAACCCATCCTTAATGCACGATTCTTTATCCTAATAGAATCACTGAGTGATTTTATTTCTTTTAATAGTTTTTCTTGATTCACCATGTTTACACTGTGAAGTTCAACGTGTTACTAGATGTAGCATAGGTAGTTCAACGTATTAATACAAATTTATCCAATCCTATACGATATCTACCATTTTTAATATCTTCTTCTTTCATAATAACAAGAAATCCATATTTTTCATTCCATGCTTTACCACACATTTCTTTAAATTTGTCAAATGGCATATCCGCATTAACATGATCATTATATATATGCTTTAAATTTGTCTCATCTTGCTTAAAGATGATCAACATATTTGCATTGTCTCTTATAAGTTGTTTTGGAATTTTACTGTATGTTTGACCAATATAAATGCTATCAATATTATTATGTCTTCCCATAGCAAAATAATTTCTTATAGTATCGTGATTTTCACAAGAAACATCGTCAAATATAAAAATGGAAAATGGTTTTGCTTCACTTGGTTGCATTATTGTTTCACTGGCATTAAACTTGTAGAAATTCACTTCAGGTACACTTGCAAGTATTTTATCTAATAATTGATATTTTGGTTGTTGCAATGATTTTGAAAAAATATATATATTGTTGGAGCGTAAACCTTTAGGATTAGTTATAAGGTTAAAGACAACATTAGTTTTTACACAATTTGAAGGACCAGTTATTAAACATCTTATCGTATTTGGTAGTAATTCACCATGTTTACCATGATTTAACTTATTATTGTCAACTGTCAACTGTCTTTGTATTTGCTTATACGAACTTTATCATTAACCTTAAACTTTTTGGTTGTAACTTTTCTATTTTTGGTGTTGTATTATTTTTGATGCGTTGTAATACAATTTTAGCATTAGCACTGTTTACTTGGATAGGTTTCATTCCTATGGTGCGATGATATTTGTTGTTATACTCTTTTATAAGTTGTGGTAATATGTCATACCACACATATGATCCTCGTTTTGAAAATTGTTTATACATTGCTCCTTTTAATGTTCTATTGAATCTTTCAATTATTGAAGCTTTAACTTCAGAATTTGTAGAATAATGATTTATTTTATATTTTTTCATTAAAGCTCCAAAATCTTTATTAAAATATTCTTTTCCATCATCCGTTTGTAAATGTTTAATTTTAAATTTATTTCTTTGTATTGTTGTTTCCATAGCTTTAGTAACACTTTTACCAGTCTTGTCCTTCAATGGTAAAGCATCAGCTATTTTAGTAAAACAGTCTATGATTGTTAAAATATATTTAAATCCTTTGTTTAATTTTTTGTGTGGTATCATTTCAATGAGATCAGCTTGGTAAAGATCATTCATTCCTTTAATGATTGTACTTCTTCTTGGAAATCTTCTTCTTGCTGGTTTATGTAGTTCATTTACAATCTTATCCTTTACACTTTCCATCTTAAAGTGTTGCTTGTACACCGTTTGTAGATATACTGATCCATACAATGGTTTATTCTCTTATATATAGTTGAAATATGGGTCAAGGTCATTTTATATTAGTGTAAAAAAGAGGGAACATGGCATTGGGCTTGCCATGTTCCCTCTTTTTTACGGAAAGGAAAAAGGAAGAAGGTAAAGGACGAAGAATAGGTTTACTGGTCAATAGGGTTTAAGGAATAGTGGCCAAATTGTAGAGTATTAATTTAATCTTCTAAAATATGTCGCTTGTCGTCTTTGCAGCTTAATGCCCACTTTGTTTGTTTGACACTAAAAAGTTGGTGGTTATAACTTCTAATAGTGTTGAATGTTGCAGTTGTTTCAACATTTTCAAACAAACATCTTTTATAGTGTTGAAACTGTACGTTCTTCTTTAGGAAAGATGTCTTTATTCCTTTAGCTTTCTTTGTGACTTGATATTCGTTCCTTTCATTTATGTACAGTTGAAATGAATACAGTTTAGACATTAATGCTACAATTTCCATCATCGGCACACCATTTGTTTCATCTTTAAATTTTCCCAATACTTTTTTGTTTTTGTCATAGTCGTAATTTGGATGGTCCTTAGGATAATCGGAAAAATCAAAATCATCTTTATATACAAAGGTCCGTAAATCCTCATACATGTCATTTGTTTTAATCCAGTAAATAAGTGCATCCGTATCCATATATGCAATACCAATGTTATCTCTTCCATAATAATTAACCATCTTCTTATAATGAACCTCGTACATGTGTGTTTTAGAAATATCCAATATTGACATTCCAAGATATAAAGGACGATCCAATACAACTGATTTTTTGTTCATAGAAATGACGACAAGATTTTCATTTATAATTAAGGATGAACCAAAGTTTGGTTGTTGCACTAATTTCTGTAATTTTACTGGATCAGTTACTAATTTGATATCCTTATGTTTCCTTTTGTTTTCTAAAGTCTTGCCAAATATTGCATTGTTCATCAGTTTGAAGAAATCTTTTTGAAAACTTGATGTAGCAGCAGCTCTTCTTCTTGTGTTGTTGTCGATGTACGGTTTCAACCAACAAGATTGAGAGAATTGTAGTATTCGATTAATTTTTGTAATTTTTAATCCCAAGTCTAAAGCCTATTGTATCATCCAATAATGTCCAACATACCTAGACTTATTGTTTAAAGTCATTAATAATTTCGGCCATCTTCCAGTAGGGGAAATTTCAGTCTTTGGAAGAAGTGGTAAATCGTAATGATGATCATGAAGATGTTCAGGATATTCAAAATCGACGTCAAAAATGTAACCAGTTTCACCATGCTTTGGTATATCCATTATGTTTCCAATCGATTCTGGATCTATCCATTTAAAATTATCATATGGAAGGGGATTTGACATTGCCCATCCGTATAAGTTATTTGCATCGAAATAACCTAGGAATGTTGTTGGTTTTGATGCAGCATAATCGGGCAGATACTTATTATTGGCCTTAACATGCCTGGTTACACTTTGCGTTAATCCCCCTCGAACTCCTGATTCTAACATCAAAACCATATCTATATCAGTAAGAAGTTGTAATTTACAATTTGTTTCTTTCAACATGGCTTGCCATGCTAGTCCAGGTGAAGTATATGAATGAAGAGGGTCCAATCCATATGCTGCAAAACATGTATTTCTAAATTCTTCCATTATATCACATAGTAAAGTTACATCTAATTTAACATAAAAATCTGAATATTCTCCCAATGTTGTAAATCCTAATTCATTCCATACTTTACATGCATGATCATAATCCTCTTGAGATATGTCCATGTCGTATAGTTTACTTTTAAATTCTTCTTTTGGCGGAAGTGATGTTTCATTAAATTTTTCTAAACTGTCTATATAATCATATGGAAAAACACCTTTCCGAAGTACTAGATCCAGTTTGTCGTTACTAACAATCTTCTTTGTTTCAATAAAATCTTGTTTCCTTAAATTTTCAGAAAGTTTAGACAAACTTGACGGCATAAATCGGTAGGAGTCTAAGAATCTTAATTTGACATTTCCAACTGATTTAGAGAAACTTATAAATTTTTCTGAAGTTTCAGCCAACACATCTATTGAACCATTGTCTCTTCCTAATTCAGGTATTATAAAATGAGCATCATACCCACTGAGGTTATGCAGAACCACAGGAATAAATAGTATTAAACGATAGCTCAAATTGCATTAATTACAAGCAGCACCCCTGTAATAACCTGTAAGGTGGTCATGATCTTTAACTTTATAATTGTCAATGGTAAATTCATTTTTACATAAGAAACAGTGAGTTGCATTTTCATGTTGAATTTCTTCTTCTTCCTCCATTGGTTTCATTGGCACGATATTTGCATATAATCTTTGTACATTTTCAGCTATTAAATATAAATGGTCAAGAAATATTGTTTCCACATTTTCACCACGATATACTAGAGGTTCTGAAGTTAATCCATATTGGTTTAAATGTTCTTCTGATAATGTTGATTTAACCATTAAACAAAAACTATTTGGTTTGTGTATTTGATATTTGACACTTTTTCTAGCTTCACAATTTTCATCTTCTATAGGAATTAGTGTTGATTCAAAGTCTGCATATACAACTATAGGGATACGGTATTGATGATGAACCTTTTGAAATGTAACAAATGCTCTGCTTTCTGATGGTAAAATAATTTTTGCTTCATAATTATTGTTACATAATCTTTTGTGCTCTTGTAACCATTCCATTCCTTGTCTTCCTTCTCGTTGGAAATTAAAACATCTCTTGCAAATCAGCTTTTTGTTTCGATTTTTTGAAAGTTGCTTGTTAACAAGAGAGTCAAATTTCTTTATATACACATAATGAGATACATCTCCTTGGGTTAGTAGTAGAAAATCTGTATGATCTGCTAGCTCTTCTTTAGCAATACGTAAAGGATAAACTTTATTTGAACTATCTAATCCAAAAACATTAATAGATGTGCCGGGATTTTTCTTCTCAAATTTTGATATATCTTTTAGTGATACAGGATAACTAATTCCTTGAAAGTTATATCTATATCTTTGATTTTCATAGTGCTGGTTTGGTTCATTGCAATGATTTGGTACAAATTTACATGTCATCGCATATCTAAAACATTCGTTATCTTGATTTTTCACATTAACACATGATCTTGTAGCTTCAATTATTTTTGGCAAACGAATATAACTAGATCCCATTAGTCCATATCCATGTTTATGAACTCTTATATTTAATCCTTCAATACTTATAAGACTCCACCCTGATCCTCGTCCTTCATGTTCCTGAATTTTAGTTAATATTTCTTCTATACATTTTTCAACTATTGAATCAATGTCTGAACTTCCTATGATAGTTTGGTTTTTAGTTATAAATCCTCTTGGTGATAATTCTTCTTGTACATTTATAAACATAGCTTCTAGTAGTAAACCAAATTTGAAAAAATTTAATCTTTTTAATTCTTCTTTTAAAGTTCTACTGATGATTGGTTTTGCTTCTCTAATAAATTCTTCTAAGTTTAAATCTTCATTTTGAATCTTATGATGCATTACTACCTTTCCGGATAAAGCTGATACTTGTAAATTTGGTAAAGTTGTTGTAGGTCTTGCTGTTATTTCATTTTGTTCTTCTTGTTCTTCTGTGTTGTTGTGAATTAGTTCTTTATGTATTTCTAACAGAATATCATCGTTAAATGATTCCAAACATTTATCGCAATGATACATGTTTGGTGGTGTTCACTCTTCAAAATTTCGCTAAGAAATGAAATGAGCTCTCCCTTTTCTTCTTTTATAATAGTTCCCCCACTACTATTTCATCTTCTTCTTCTTCTTCACTTTCAGAATAAAACAAACGTCTTGGACAAAATATTAATCTTCTACAAACAGATTCTTCATTAGTATTCTCTATATGAATTGGAGTTTCAATATGTATTTCTTCATATTCAAATGATGATGAAGACTCTGATATTACTACATCCATATCCAAATTTTCATTCTCCACATCATTGGCATTTTCTTCTTCTGATGTTGTTACATCCACATCCATATCATTTATAGTTTCTACTTCTGATGTTTCACTGTTATTTTCATCTTCTTCCATATTTAAATCCTCTAGTTGAATTTTATACAATATTTCAATCAGAGATTTCCTTGGATAATCGGTGTTGTCCACAGGAGCCATTTCCAGTAAATGAGGAATAACTGTTTTTGATCCGGCTTATATGATATTTTGGTAAGTATGTCAAGGTCATTTTTAATTAAGCGAGAACTGGGAATAGATCACTAAGCAGCATGATGATTCATTACTACAAAGTGATCTATTCCCCATTCTCTAAGAAGTGTCCAATCAATAACCAAAGTCCAAGTTCATTTTTTTGTTTAATTTAAGTCTTTTACATCTTCTTTTATTACAAAATTTATAGGTTGACTGTTCGATGTTTCAATATGTTGTTTTATCTTGTGCTCCAGCTCTTCTATTCTTGCTTCCTTTACCATTAATTCCGAATGTAAGTAACTGATGTAATCAGCTGCCATGTCGACCGTTCTTGATCTTATTTCTCCTAACTTAACACCGGGAATCAATCTCTGTAGTTTGTAAAATCTCAACCTTATTCTTGACTCTCTGACTTTAGCCATTTCTCGAAATCTTTGTTTTCTATCTTCTTTGCTTGTGGTCAAGTCCATACTTGTGACAAGTTTGCTTTCAGAGTGATTCCTCTATAGTAGGCTCGTCCTTTATACACTTTCCCCCACCATTTTCAATTTCCCCCACCCTACTAATGTAGGTCAAGGTCATCCAATATAACGTGAGAACGAGGAATAGAGCACTAAGTGGCATGTTAGTCCATTACCACAAAGTGATCTATTCCTCGCTCTCTATTCTACATCTACTTTTTTTTCATTTTGCTATTTTATTAATTTTTTTTTTTTTTTTTTGGGGGGGGGAATGAGTGTTTACTTTTTACAATGTTCATTCTTCTTCTCCAACTTTTCAATTCTGTCTAACAATTCGAACAAATATGCATTGGTTGCTTCCAAAGTTTTTATTCTAGTACATCCCACTTTAATAGAGGGAACTGTTAACTGTAATTTTGTAAATTCTATCCTTTCTTTCTTGCACCTTTCTCTCATGTATGTGTTTTTCCTGATTCTTCCTGATTGAGCTGATATTAACTTATTACAATCCAAATGGGGCTTTGATACTTTAAATACTGATGTACAAAAATGAGTTGATGTTGTCGGCTGTTGATTTTCATACAAATTTTGTGTTGATGTAGTAATTTGTTGATTTTCATAGCAATTTACACTTGAAGTGGCGGGTTGCTGATTTTCATACCAAATTGAACTTGAAGTACTAGGCAACTGATTTTCATACCAATTTGAAGTACTAGGCTGCTCATTTTCATAATAATTTAAACTTGAATTATTTGGTTGATGATTTTCATGCCAATCCGCAGATGTCAATACAGGTGGTGTTGTGGAAGGATGCTCCATCGTTGTATAGAGTGAATTCTGTTCTACAATTTTGCCGGTTTTATCTCATTTCCCCCACCACGATAATTTAAATTAGATACCAAACTTCTAGGGTCACATCCAAATCTTCTTCTTTTAAATATTTTATAAATGCAGAGCTTTCTGATGTTACGTTAGGTGTGTTTAAATATGCCATTATTTTGTCATGACTTTCTTTATTGTGAATATAGCAATGTACATTTAGCAATTTTTGATTATCTTCTTTAGACTTGACAAATCCTGCAACAGAGCTCCAATCTTCATATTTAATTTTAAAATGGCAAACTTTGAACTGCATGTTGTTTCAACAAATGCTGCAACAATATTAAAAGTCTCTTCAAACAACCTACATTTATACAAGTTCTCCCACCACTTTATAATCCCCACTCTTTTTTCCCCACCTTCTTCATATGTAGAAGGGGTATTATGATTTTAATGCACTATACTTAATAAATTCAAACAAGTTTTGTGCACAAATGTTACATTTTTTCTTGACTGTTTCAAATTTCATCACTTGGCCTTTTACAAGGTGAACTAATTTACCTCCATCATCTTCAAATTGTTCAAAGTCTAAAACAGATGCTTTTCCACAATCATGACACATTTTTGTTCCATCTTCAAAAATAAAAGCAAGATAAATACCAAATCCACTATTGTCCTTCTTAAATTTCATGACCATTTCACGAATTGGTTGAGGTATTTCACATTTATTTGATGTTATTATATAACGGTAAAGAAACCCATTATTGATAATTTGTTGTAAACATAAAACTAACAAGCTGTCCATAGTGTTAGACTCGTACTGAAAGTTATATCCATAACTATCTCCTTATATGCTTTTACCCCCACTACTTTTATATAGGTCAAGGTCATCGGATATTAAGCGAGAACTGAGAATAGATCACTAAGCGGCATGTCATTACATTACCACAAAGTGATCTATTCCCTATTCTCTAAAAGGGTGCTGATAATTTAGATTCCTAAAATTTCTTTTCCTTCTTCTTCACCTTCTTGAACTGTTGTATTACCAGATATGTGTGATATTAATTTCTTCAATTCTCGATTTTCCATTTCTAATGTTTTCAATTTTAGATCTCTTGCTTCAACTTGTACTTTCAAAAATTTGATATAACTTCCAGCCCAGTGGAGGGTTTTTAATCTTGGTGCTCCAAGTTCAATTCCAGGTATTTGAAATTGTAGTCTATTAAACTCCATCTTCATATCTTATCTATCTTGTCTTTCCTTTTCTAGTCTTTTTAATCTTGGTTTTTCCCTGAAGGAAGAAGTCGGATCACAAGGTACATGATGAAACATTTCTCAAAGAATGACTTTATTCACAAATAATCAACGCATTTATCCACATTCCCCCACCAAATTTAAGTCAGTAGTGGTTAGATGCCAATGGTGGGGAGACGTCAGTGGTGGGGAGAGTTATACTAATGTAATGGTTATTTCTACCGTTACACTCGCTCCATTCTCAAAAAGATATTTGTAATATGGTTCTGGATATTGTTCTCTTTCAGATCCTGCATGTTCTTGAATAAAGTTGAAAGCCAATCTTTTTGAATAATCATTATAAAATACTTCTCTCACACAAACAAGAATTTTTTCTTCCAAAAATTTTACTTGAACTAATGGTATTTTGCTTACATCGTCCTTGTCCATGATGGGTAGCTTGTAGGTAAAAGTATTTGGTGGTAGTTTTTGTGGTTTATCAAGTAGAGAACAAAATTTTTTGTACAATTTCTCCTCAATGTCTGGAAAACGATGTATATCAAACAGATTGTAGTATGAAGGATCAAAAGGTATTTTACGAAACATCTTCAGTCACTAGTCTCCCTAAGACTGATCTCCTGCACAACTATTTAACACATTTATAAACATTCCCCCACTAACTTTTAACTTGTAGTGGGGATATTCTCCCCCCACTACGTCTTCAAAATGGTGGGGGTACCTTAGTCCAATTCAGATTCAGATTCAGAAGACAGTAAAGGTGATATGGGTGATTCCAACGATGAATCCAATATAAATATTTCAATAGCTTCCTTAATTATGTCTTCATCACTATCGTTTATTATTTCTTCAAATAGTTCTTGTTCAATCTGTACCATTTCTTCCTCTTCCATTGTAGAATCGTTATTAGTTTCATTATAATTTTCCTCTATGTTTTCTTCCTGTATTTCATTTGTGCTTTCAAAAACATCTTTAACTTCAAAATAATTAATAAATGGAGTATCTTTAGACAACATGTTTATTTACTACTTCTTTACCTTCAAATAACAAACTATGTATCGCTTACTTAGTCTTATATATACTCCTACCCCCACTATTTTTTGCAAAACAAAGGAATAGGAGGGGGTTTGTATCTATTCTTCTCTATCTAGGTTACATTTCATTGCTGTCACATCTACTATAATTTTCTGCTCTTCAACTTTATTGCGAATAAATATTGTCCAAGGAAATAGTTCATTAATATTGTTAATTGTTACTTTTATACTATACAAAATTTCAAAATGTTCTACTAATGAAACAAAAACAATAACTCCTAGCTCATTGTTTGCCATAATTTTTTCTTCAATTTTTATCCGTAAGTTTGTTATTAAACTCCATATATTAATATCATTGGCTATGAAACCATCAAGTCTGGTAAGCATCTTGATGCCGCAAAGTGTGGGTACAGACTAAAAACTTGGAGGTTCATAGCCTGCCTTTTTATCAATTTTAAAAATGGGGAGGGGGGAAGGAATAAAGATAGGGAAGGGATAGGGTGTAAGGTGGTGGAAAGGTAATTTTGTTATTACACTACTTGTGCAAGAAAATAGCCGCCAGTGTCCACACCTTGTTCATAGCACTCCATCATAGATTGTGCCCACTGCAACATGCGGTCTCTGTCATTTGGTGTGACAAGGAAAGAATGACTATCACCATACAATATAAAAGAGTCAATTCGTATATAACATCCTAAATTTAACCATTTATTAGCTTCAACCAAAAAATTTTCTATTGTATCAAATGGAAATTGTGGATCAATTGCTATAACTTTACGTTCTTCACTAAGTTCAACACTATAATCATCATCGTCTTCACTCTCACTCTCACTATCATTATTTAAAATGTCTTCAGGTTGTAGAAAAACATCGGAAATTTCGGAAGAATTAAAATGGTAATTCACATTAGGAGGCATTTTTTCAAACAAATAATATTTTAAATGGAGGAGAAAAAACTACAAGAGATGTACTTGACAGCGCAAAGTGCGAGTACAGACTAGAAACCTGGAGGTTCATAGTCCGCCTTTTATGAGTTTTAAAAATGGGGAGGGGGAAGGAATAAGGATTGGGAGGGGATAGGGTGGGGGGTGAGGGAAGGTTTGTGTGGCTATACTAGCCACTACACTAGCCACATTAGACCCAAAAGCCCACTTGTGCTACAAAGTAGCCACCAATGCTAATATTTTCCTCGTGACACCTCAGTATATCATCCCGCCAAATCAGCATACGTTCTCTAGTATTTGGTGTTACACAAAAGAACTTACTATTATGATACAGAATAGCTGAACCAATTATAATATGATATCCTAAATTTAGCCGTTTGTGTGCTTCTGCAATGAATCTTTCTACCATATCAAGAGGATCTAGTTCATCAAAGTAATATGGTCTCATTTCTTCATTAAGTTCAATGTTAATTTCATTGTCATCTTCAGTCTCACTGCTACTATCATTTTCATTGTCATCTTCAATCTCACTGCTACTATCATCTTCATCACTGCTACTATCATCTTCAGTCTCACTGCTACTATCGTAGAAATCTATTGGATCTTCTACATGTTGGTGGTAAACATCAGCATATTCGGAAGGATTGAACTCTTCATTAAGCTGAGGAAGCATTTTAAAGCAAAATAATGCAGGCAGAGACGAAACAACAAGTGTGGCGCATGAAAGCAGAATGAAGGAGAGAACAACGCTTGCTCCTCTTTTATAGCAGTATGCAAATGAGGAGACCGGTCATTGGCCTGAATGGTGGGAAAAGGAATAGCGGGGGAAGGAGTGGTGGGGGATAGAATTAAGGGGGGGGGCTCCATTTTTTTTGGGGGGGGGGGGGGGGTCATTGACCTTTCCGGTCGGTCATTCACCCGAAGGAGTAGGGATAGACACAGAACCCTCCTTTGCTTACTACTACACGGATCAAACTAGCCATGTAGCAGAACTTATTTCTGCTAAGTTGCATGTAAGCTAAATAGCTTACATCCCTAAATTCAAGTCTTAGGTGGCCCTGAAAAGGGCCGTTTGGTGGGTTTAGTGGACCTCTATGGAGCGTAAATCACATAAGGGACTCCAGGATTGTTTTCCCAATCAATTTCTGTAGGATCTGCATGTATAAACTCATACAAGTTAAATGCGCAAATATCGCATTTTTCCTGTTGAACCATGAACTTGTATGACAAGTAATAGTTATCTTCATATATTCCACCTTGAAGTCTACAGTCCACTTGTCCCTCCACATTTATGAGTGCAGCCACACCACAATATGAACACATAACTGTTCCATCAATAAATATATACCGCGAGCAATGAAGAATTCCAAAATTTTCTTTATAAAAAAATACACTTCTTGACGTAGTGTTCGTGGAAGGTTTGCATCGGTTACTGCAAGTTCCATCAACACTATATTTGAAATTATCTGTCGCAAACATAATTCTAATAGAGTAGGCATATTGCGGCAGTGGCCTCTCGGATTTGAATGAAGACTCTGGAGTAGCGAGTGTAACGGTTAAATGTAGGTAGACAACCGGTCATGACCGGCCATTCACCCGGAGGAGTGGTAGGGGAAGGAGCAGTGGGGGAAGGAGTGGTGGGGGAAGGAATGGTGGGGGAAGGGGGGGGGAGCTCCATTTTTTTCGGGGGGGGGGTCATTGACCTTTCCAGTTCGGTCATTGACCCGAAGGAATGGGGGCAGACACAGAACCCTCCTTTACTCACTACTCACATGAAAGTAGGTCACGAGACTTAGAGTGTTAAAAAATAATGGGGGAGAAACACAACGCTATAACGCATTGTGTTTCTCCCCCATTATTTTTTTAGCAAAATTTGGAAAAACTATGTGAATTTACTGTTTACGTCCCCACCTTGTAATACGATCCTTTTTATCCCTGAGGAGAAAGTCTTGAGAATCTAAATTGTTAAATCTCTTTTCTTTACACAAATTGTCACAAACTCTAATTTTATATTTTAAGCCGTTACATTTTGCCAAAATGTGTTGGTGGTCAACAACACTTACAAAAAAATATTTCAAACCTTTCTTAAGCCTCTCTCCTCTGACGGATATTATTTTAGGATCGTCTTCAACGGTGGGGATTTCTGTCAGTTGTGGTCCAGAAATATGTTTCACTACATGTACACGGCAAAAACTTTCGTTTTTAACACATTTCCTCCCACAAGCTGATCCTTTCTTAGTTCCCCTAGTAAGCATTTCAGGGCAAGTAGTGGGACGGCTAAATGCCCTACGACGCTCTTCTTGTAATGATCGAAATTGCTCTGAAGGAGCGGGTTTAGGAGTAGGTTTAGGAGCGGGTTTAGTAGTGGGTTTAGGAGCAGTTTTATAATAAGTATGGTCTTCAGGTAAAGTAAGTGGTGGGGTAGGAGGCAATGGTGATAGTGGGATGATGGGTGTACTAAGGTGATGAAGAATAGTTTCAAATGAAGGAGTCTTAGGATGGGGAGCTGGCTTCTTCGGTGGCGGCATGATAGATGATAGCGGTGCAGAGTCCTTTGAGAGCGAAGGCGAAGGCGGTGAAAAAATACTACGAAGTCTAGAAGAGTTGGTTGGCGGAAGAATAGCTCCAGAAGTTGAAGGTTGAGATGAAAGCTGCTTCTTATACCAATCCGGAGTGTTTTTCAAGCGAAGAGTTTTGTTTGATGCAGTAACAGCCGTAGAAGTCAAAGTTGAAGTTGAACTAGTAGAAGTAGTAGAAGTAGTAGAAGTAGTAGAAATAGTAGTTGGCACAGAAGACATCGTTGTAACTCCAAGTTCACAGCGTAACGTCTGGAATCGGAATGAAACACTAGCCGCAGCCGACGCGTCTTTTATAACGGTATGCAAATGAGAGGGGTTAGCGGCCGGCCATGACCGGTCATTGGCCCAGGAGGTGGGGGAAGAAGTGGTGGGGGAAGGGGGGGGCTCCATTTTTTGGGGGGGGGGCTCCATTTTTTCGGGGGGGGGCTCCATTTTTTCGGGGGGGGGGTCATTGACCCTTCCAAAAGTGGGTCAAGGTCATTCAAGATTTATAATGATCCAAGGTGATGGGAACAGTAATACTGTTCCCACCACCCTGTTTGCCTAACGGTTCCCACTCCCAACCCACTAGTTACGTTCTGCAAGGGACATCGACGCAATTTTGTTTGGACCGTCCGGGTCTACCGTAACGGTCCGGTCCGGGTCTACCGTAACCATGAATTCCAAGGGAAACTGGAACAGTTAATGCAGAAACGCAACTCTAACACCCACCCAACTAATCCCACCCAATCATATTCCTAAACAAAATGCAAAAACCTAGTCCGCAATTTGCGGATGTCCCACCCCTTCTAAGTGAAGTTCAACGGAACTTCTGAATTTACAATTAATCTACCCCCTAACATCTAGCTGTAAGGCAAAACAACATTAATTAGTAATACCAACACTTAAAACTAACAACACATCATTATTAAAAAACCAAATAATTCAACACAATCAAATACCATTATTATTCTTAAAATTAATACACCTTAATGCTAAAAAACCTCTTAAAAATTAATACACCTTAATGCTAAACTCAACTTATAACTAACATCGCAATGCGCAAATTATTTCTTAAAACTAAACACACACACACATACCACATTGCATTAAAAAACGCAACGTAGTACAAGAAGTTCAAATATATATAGGCCTACTATATATTTGAAACCTCTTGCTGAATCACCAACAACCTTTCGCTACGAAAATTTGTTGGCGACTGACGCAAAGATCGAGCTCCTATCGCTCCTCCAGTTTTCTAGTAGTGGGGGAAGTTGTTTCACTCCAGTACAGTGTTCAATCCAGTCCAGTTCGAAGCAGTGTAAAAGGAAGGTAAAGGAGTGGGGAGCGGCGCATGCGCAACAACACAAAACCAAGGTTTGAGGTTAGAATTATCCATGTGCAGTAGCGCTAAAGTGAGTAATACAGGACTAGGCGCATGCGCATAGCATAGACTCATTCCGATCTGGAGAACTCATTGCGTGCACAGCAGGTTTGAGGTTAGAATTATCCATGGCAGCTGCCATGTTTAGTCTGGTTTCACCACATAGAGTCAGCAACCGGTCATGACCGGCCATTGACCTGGAGGAGTGGGGGTAGGAGTGGGGGAAGGGGGGGGCTCCATTTTTTCGGGGGGGGGGGTCATTGACCTTTCCGGTCGGTCATTCACCCGAAGGAGTAGGGATAGACACAGAACCCTACTTCTCTTACTACTCAGGTGAAAGTCGGTCAACCAGTCATTTGCTCGCCATCTGCCGCCATCTGGCTGGAGTTATTGTCTCTATAAAAGTGGGTAGTTTATCGCGCCACGAACATTCATTGCCTTGCATCCGCTCAGTCATCATCTCTCATTAGTTTTACGTTATGACTACTTCGTTAACTACTTTTGAGGTTAGAATTATCCATGAAATAGACTTCGTTACTTTTAGCATTCATATTGTAGGTTAATTCTAACCTACAAAATTACTACTCCAGCATTTTATTTCAATTCCTTTTACACTTTATTTTATATCTCAGTCTTCTTTTAACTTCTGAATGTAACACATCGGTTATGATGAATACACAATGTTTAAAATTAAAGCTTTTGCGAACACAACACATATTACGAAGTACTTCTAAACCTTCAATTTCAAAGTGTAAAACTAATTTAAATAGAGTTAGAAAGAAGTACAGTTTTAACCCATTATATTCTTCGACAACTTCGCAGGTTAATGTTGATGATAGTGTTATTTACGACATTTTACGTTCTATGTTACACTTCAATAACTTTTAACTTGTTACACCTATAGACTGTGTTCAACAAGTTTTTTTATTTTACCCCCACTATTCCCTATATAAGGGCCCCAACAATAATTCCTATTTCATTATCTTCTACGCTCTTAAGCTAACAACATCTCCACTCTAATTTACACTACAATAATAATGGAGACCGACCAAGAAAATGTTCAAGTTCAAGAAATATCATCAACAACTCATCCAAGGGAAAATATTCCTAGAATTTCAACTTCAACAACTCCTCAGAACCCTGTACAAGTTCCAGATGTATCTTCTACAGCAATAAATGATGTAGAAGCTATTCTTCGGTCCCTTGTCGGTTTCGACTGACCTGTATGACAATCACCGATAAACTGAACTCTTAATAGTTCAGTCTTTTTTAAAACCCCCTCCATATGACCTTGAAGCAATTATCCCCTCTCCTTTATAAACTAACTCCTACTTCAAACATTAACACCATCTGCTCACCCCTTCTCCACCCCATCATTTCATACAGCCTCTCCCCACCGGAAGCTATATGGCATGGCATATGGCGGCAGCGACTGATTTGGCAGCTGGCCGATGGCAGCTGGCCGGCAGCGGCTGGCAATTGGCACGACTTCCGTTTTGAAAGTAACCAAACCCCACTACTCATGATAATTTGAATTTTAAATGCAACAACGTACTTGTTAATTAAAAAACTAAGGCGATACCCACCTTCACGATTTGCCCATATCATTGCTATTCTATTTATTGCGTAATCCACTCTTCTCGGTGTTCATTGATTTATTATTCTTAGTAATATCAGGTTAGTATACAATTATGGAAATACATATTAATTTCAATCACAGCACAATTATCTCTGATGCAACGAATACTTCAATAATCTAGGACATTGAGTAGTGAGAGTGGATAGTTTATAGTTCATAACTATTAATAAATCTTTATTCCTCAATTAATAACTTGCTAATAGAGGATTAGCAAATATAATCTAATTAAACATTAAAATCTATATATAATTCAAATATATTCTAAGATTTTAAAATTAATTCTAGATTCAAAAGGAAAGTAAAATACACAAATTTCATAAGTTTGCAATAAAGTTGAGAATTTTGAATCGGAGAATAATTATCAATGCTCATTATGTTTTTGACGTTCTTTTAAATTATTTATTGTTACCCATGTGTTCAGTTTATTTGCATTAATGAAATGTTTTACTAATTTAACGATATAGTTATGCATTATGCAATGATTTGCCAATGCAAATTTGGCCTTTTTTTCTAATTCTAAGTCCTTAAAGTGCCCTTTAAATGTAGTTTTTATGTTTCTTTCCTTTAGTCCAATTTATTATTTGATGGGCCAATTTTCTCAATGGATTTTATAAATTCCAGATTTGTCTTCTTTAGAGTTATGTAACAAGAATTTAAAGTTTTTCCTGTTGAAAAGTTTTTTTATCACTTAGTTCTTTTCAAAATGACATTTTATATTATTTGACAACTAAATATTATTGTATTTAACACTTATCAATTTTTTTTTACTCTGCTAATGGTTTGTAAAGGTTTTCTTTTATCTTTATTTTTTAATTCTTATTGACATTTCTTACTATGCTAGTATTAATTTCCGGCTTGAGCCCATTGAAAACCGCTACCTGTTTTAGATAAGACACTTTTTTATTGTAATTGTCTTTTTACATACGATAGGAGCGTTTATTAGGCGATGCATTACAACATTAAAGCTGATTTCTTTTGAGAATGTGGATGATTTTGGGTCGTAGGTGATGTATCCTTCAGTACTTGTTGGTTATATGTAAATGTGATATTCAATTTTTTTTTTTTTTTTTTTTTTTTTAGTATCATCACTAGATCTAAGTGAAACTTTGTTGGTTTTAATTTTTTCTTTCGTAGATATTAATTTGTTTAGTTAAGGAAATCTTGTACATTTTTCGTTTTTATGAAAAACAAGCAAATACATTTTCTACAAGCCTTAACAATATTCTAGGAAAGTAGGTTGAATAGTTGGTAAATACATTTTAATATTACTCATAAAAAATTAGATGCTATAGGATTTCGCATTGCATCCAGTTCCATTTCTTTGTTTATTAAATTTATCATTAAATAAGGAACTATTTTGATACATGCCTAGGTTAGCCGACAGTAGATATTCATCAATTACATCTTGCATCTGATTTTCAAAGATGTTAGCCATTGTTTGATTATAATAATAGTTTCTTTCATTGAAACGTTTGGATAAAAATATACTAAACGCTTAGGAACCAAACAATTTTTAAAAGAAAATCAAGAAAATATAATGAATATTGATAATTCATGAATTCAAAATTCTCAACTCCATAACTTTATTGTAAATAAATGTGATTTTTACATTAGGTTCGCCTTTTGAATGAAATTTTTTTATTCAAACATTAAATGTTATATGGTTTATTTAGAATAGTTATTTTAAAATGTTTTTAGTTAACGGTAGGACTGAAGATGATAGATTGATTTTAAAGATCTTCCGTTTAGTTAAAAAAATAAAGGTATATTGGCGTTTTGATATATTAAAATTTAGATTATGTACCAACATACAGCTGTGTTACAATATTAGGCTACATTCCTATTTCCTTAATAAAAAGTCAATGACTCACTCATGTGAAAAGCAAAGATAACAATATTCCATAAGCAAAACGTTTTTGTTCAGATTAGAACGTAATCGGTTTTTAGGTGAAAAGTTTATGTGAAAGTTAAACTATCCAGTCCTATCTATACTTTCCAGTCCTTTGTAGTTGAAAATGAGTCAACATAAGTTGTATATGTTATAAATGTATATCGATTCCCTGGTTAGATCGATTCGCTGGTATTGCAGTACTGACGACATTCAAA
Source organism: Neoaliturus tenellus (assembly GCA_030545055.2). NCBI lineage: Eukaryota > Metazoa > Arthropoda > Insecta > Hemiptera > Cicadellidae > Neoaliturus > Neoaliturus tenellus. The sequence goes on from CM061532.1 coordinate 77,569,975, forward strand.
AGGGGCTCACTCCTTTATACCATATTTGTATGCTGTATGTACGCACACGGATCTCGAAAACGGCTCTAAAGATTTTCTTTAAACTTTGAAAACAACTTAGTTCTAGGAAAAAATAATATATGCACATGTCTCTTTGTTAGGAAACCCCCTATTTCGTTCTAATCTTAAATTGAAGTTCTAAACGTTTAACATTGGTTTTATGGAGTTAAAATCCAAAACAAACAACATAACTTGAAATCAACTGAATCAACTGTCCACCAACTGCAGTACAGACCAAAAGTGTTCCAATAAAAGTGGTTTTGCATTGTAGCCATAACGGAGTTACCAAATGATACATCAGTAAAATTAATTTATTATTTTCAATCGTGCTTTGCCCTGGATATCATAAATATTGATATACATGAAAGTAAAGTAAAGGAATAAAACAACACTGCACTTATTAAAATAAAACAATATTAAAAATAAGATAATTTACAACAATGATGAAACAGCTGCTTTATTTATTTGCATCAACGGACAAACCATTTGACAGATATCAAGAGAAATAACCTAATGAGCTGCTAACCTTAGAACAAGAATCCATGTGTTACAGATTCAACATGTGGATTAACAAATTTATTCCAGCATGTAGAACCCTTATAGGCCTTCATTAAAACATTCTGAAAGGCAAATGAGCGGATCGACAGAGCTCGTATTGAATAAAAACAATCATTTTTGCGTTTAGAATTTTAGTGCAATGTATGTGCAATGTATGACTACGAAAAATCGTATCAGTATACTGAGTGAATGTCCTGGTAATGTTATTAAAAATGAAATGATCCCATTTCAACTATTACGTGTTTGGTTGTTCCTCAAGCTGAACATATTCTGTTTATTGTAGCTAACATCTTGACCTAGACATTGTTGTAGTCCGCGACCGGTGGCACCTCGCCGGCCCCGTTACATCAAGGTTTACGCCTCATTAATTCTAGTCGGGTTCCAGGCCAGGTGAGGTTTGCCAACCGGAGTCAATGCTCGTCGATCGACAGTCTGCTCGCCGCCGCCGCGCCGCCGCCATGCGTCTCCCCGCTCTCCTGCTGCTGGTCGCAGCGATGCTGGACGCAGCGACCTGCAAGGTGTTCGACCGGTGCGAGCTGGTGCGGGAGCTGTCCCAGGAGCGGCACCGCATCCCCCCGGACCAGGTGGCCACCTGGGTGTGCATCGCCGAGCACGAGTCCCAGTACAACACCTCCGCCGTGGGCCACCTCAACGCCGACGGCAGCGGCGACCACGGCCTGTTCCAGATCAGCGACCGCTACTGGTGCTCGCCCCCCGGCCAGGGGCTGGCCTGCGGGGTCAGCTGCGCCCAGCTGGAGGACGACGACATCCGCGACGACGTGATCTGTGCCAGGAGGATCTACCGGGCCCACAAGCGACGCGGGGGAGACGGGTTCGTGGCGTGGGCGGTGTACAGACCGTACTGCAGCGGTGACGTGGCCTTCTATGCGGAGTGCGAGGAGCCGACCACGACCACGGAGGAACCGGACACGGAGCCACCGGAAACCGGCGAAGAAGAAACGGAAACGCAAGGGTCGGACGGTCCCGGTGATTCTAGGAAAGTGAAACTGTAACTAAAATCACGTAGTTAAAGGTGTGAGTTAGTTAGTGACCAAGCTCGTGGCTGAGATGGTGACATACACTACACATTACATGATGCATAGCAGCGTATCTATTTCAGTTAATTGGTAAATATAATGTAGCAATATTAAAAGTAAAACTTAATATAGAAGATATCAAAACATAAGTTGATTTTCAATTCAATACGTGTTACATATGAAAATAGAGCAAATAACATTAGAGGAAAAGACAACTTTATACGCTGTTCTACGATATGTTCTACCTTCAGTGTGGGACTTCCGATCAGGAGTAAGTGTATATCTTGATCACACAAGGAAGCAAAGGTTGTCGTTCATAACAATTAAAAATACTATTTGATAACAATAATACATACCTAAGGAAGAGAATAAGAATGCAAACATTTTTGTCTCTCACATAAACATTTTATACGAATATCTAGTCCTCTACACAGGTATCAGCAACCTTGCAATCAAGTTCTCCAAGGTTGGCGATTCTAAACGTCTATAGTCATTGAAACTCGTTCTACTGCTGTTGTTTTGGATGCCCTATTGCGCATTGATAATTCACTATTATGAAATAATTTTGAACCATATGCATCCCAAAAACGTTGTTGATTTGTGTTATTTATTAAACTATACGTAATTACTAATAAGAGAATAACTTCTCTGTTCAAGTGACAATTAAGATTAATTTATCAACGGTCATAAATAAGTGTAAAAACGAACGTTAAGTAACTGGTGTCCTATAGTTTTTTCCTGTAATCCAACTACTATCTCACCTTTTTTAACGTTTCGATGGGGAATAGTCATAGCCCCGGTTTTGTTACTATGTTACGTCAAATATTGAAATGATAAATTTAATATATGCCTTAAATACTAATTGAGATTGAAGATGAATAGATTCAACAGGAATGATTCAATAAAATAGTAATTAGTTAGGGACTGATCTAGATCCAAAATAAATTTACATTGACTCTTTTGTGTGGTATATAAGCAATTTGGCTTTAAAATAATACTTTTAGACTATACTGAAGTTCGTTGTGACGGAACATAGTAAATGGCATAATTAATATTGTTTTATTTCCCTTTGTTATTCCAAACACCAAGATATGTGCTTTAAAAAGAAAGGTGAAATTTAGAATAAAAAATATCTTGAATACTTTCTAAGAGTCTGTAGTACCTTGGATGGCCGCCTTGGCTTTTTATTCCTGTATGACTAATGATAAAATTTAAACAGCCGCTACTACTTTAATATTGGTCGAAAACAGTCAACTTTATGTCATTTTAAAGGAAATTTTTATACCTAGGGTCCTATGAAATAAACTTGCTATATTATTGATTATTTGATTAATAAACAACAAGTAATTTCAACATTTTTGTTCGAAAATAGACGCGTTTTTTCAGTAGTTCAATCTCATAAATTGCTCTATAATAGTGATTTTTATTGGACAGTGTCCTAGACATTAAAGTTTGTTTAAAATGACATTATTCATGATGAATCTTGTTCGGCCAATATTAATTCATAGCATTTGTTTAAAATTAAACATTAGTCTTAAGGTAACAAAAGTCCAAAGAGGACGGTAGGTCCACTGCAGACTCTTAGACTATATAAAAAATGAGGTTTGTACAAAAGGTCCATTAGAATAACAAAGATAATTCAATAGCAAGTGGGGTGCAGCCTGTAGGTCGGACGGGATAAAAAATATTTTTTTTCTATTTGTGACCCAAATAATCAGTGTATAGAATTTTACCACTCAGAATAACGGGAATAATTTTGGACATTAGTAAGGGGTAAGTGAGTGAGGCTTTGCCTTTTATAGATATAGATAAGATATACCTTTAACATGTTTACGTAGGCAGACCTATTTAAGCGAGTAGAAAAAAAAACACTAACAAAAAAATTGTCAAATGTTCGGTAAAACAAATAAAAATTTAATTGAATTAGTTAAATTAAATTTTTGTTTTCATTATTTTCAAACCAATATCTAATAATATATATACACACACTGTGAAACCAATTAGAATAGAATTTACAAACATAGTAAAAATTTATTTTATTTGCTTTGCTTTAACAAAACGTATTCATGGTGGATTTTTCCTAAAAAAAACCGCTTTTCAAGATATTACTTCTTAAGATGTTAATACCTCAATAAGGAAAAATTTTATGATAAAAATGAACGAAGGGTGAGATAGAATGAAGGTGATGAATCAAGCAATTCTATGACCAATAGCAACACTTTCAATTTTGAACCATCACAAAATGTAACTGAAGATTTGAGGCTAGCATTCTTACAAATTAGTATTCAAACATATGGCAGTTGGAAATTTCATTTTTAAGCTATCTTACAGCATTATGTACAATAAAATGGATCAAAACTTTTCTCTAAACCTCGAGAAACTAACTGATAACATCTTGTCATGATGCTACCAAACCTTATTGTTTGCATAAACTAGATCCAACCTCATTCAGCATTCCTAAACAATCTCGTGGCTGTCTGATTGAACACGCATCTGTATTTCACCAACGACGTCTTCAATATTCCTAAGGAGTTAAGTAGCGATTTTAACTAGAATATTTGACATAGGGTCCAGTTAGTTTATCCACTGTTTTAACTTTTCATAACTTTTATTGTGGTATAGTAAAATAATTAAAGATACATAAAAAAGTGTTTAGTTCATTAATTTATACTTTACGGCTAATAGACTTTTAAGTTTATATAGGGCCTACTGTAAATATTGATTTTTATATGTTAAATTTAACTAATGCACTATTAATTGTTCTAGTAAGAAAACTGGGAAGTATACCGTAGACTAGGGGCTTGTACCGACATGTAAGCGCCCCTAAAACACAGATTTTTTGTTGAACTATTAAGATCTATAATATCAATAGTATCTAAAAACATAAGTTCCAATTCATATCTAACTTATTGTACCACCATTTAATATTACTTTTTGTGAAGTTGCCCTTTTTTACTTTTTACATCCCTTCTATCATTCGTTTGTATAACTCAAAACGTTTCACTACAACGTTAGATGTGCATGCAGCCATAAATGACATAAAATAGAAAGCAATAGAAAACTCTCAAATAAGTATAGAAATGATTAAATCAGTGAGCCCATACTGCATAGAAGCTTCAACACATTTGATAAATCAATCTCCGATGATAGGGGTGTTTCCTAATGTTTGGAAAGTTGGTGTGGATCGTCCACTGCCAAAAAAAACAAAATTCTGCCTTGAGTCAAGCAATTGAGACCCATCGCTGTCCTCCCGGTACCTCAGAAAAAGTTGTTACAGAACAGTTTAAATAAGTGGCAATAAAATAAATATCACCAAAGAATCAACCTGGCTTTTGAAAGTTCTATATATTATTACTTAGCACTTGCATTGTTCAGTAGTCTATTTGAGACAAAAGATCAAATTAAATGCTGCTCACATGTATTCCTTTAATTTAATAATAACCTTCGATTCAATTCGCCATGGAATGCTGGATAAGTAATAGAATACATTGGACTCGATTGGGTTGAGTCCTACAGCAGACAGATTGCAGATCCCAAAAGTGGATGATGTCCGAAGTTATCAGTAAATGTAGAGAGGTCCCATAAAGTTGTATTTTAGGACATTTTAAATTTTTTACAAATAGCAATATTAAAATATGAAAATTCCCAGATGGGTGGTCTTTTATGAACATGCCACTGGCCTAGATAGACAAAAAAGATAATAAAAAATAAAAAAATAAATAAAAAATCTGGTTATACCCTACGACTTTTAATATCATAAACAAATTGGGGGAAAACTCGAAAGGACCAGGGGTTCGAAGCCCCATCGAACAGTAGGCGAAACGTTTTAAATTTACGTTAATCAACTATATAAGGACTTTGTTCTTTGTTGTTACATAACTAAGTTGAACACAAGTAAATTCTTCCCGAGTTAAATATATTTAATAATTTTCAACAACTCAAGACTAAGAAGAAAGAGAGCATGATGGCGGAGCCCCCATTTATATGCCAACAGCTGATTCACATGCACTTGATAAGGAATCGGTTGAAAATGCAACACGTTAAATAAATGAAGATCCTGAGTCAAGTGGGGGTCATAGCGTTTTTCTTCGTATAACACCACCAACAATATTAAAATGCATTACATATGGAGATTACAGCACAATTGCTTTATAGTCAGGTCTTATAAGTATACGATAAATAAAAAACCAGGGCGTGATTTTAGATATCAGTCTAACGCTTTCAGATCATGTATCATATGTTTGTCAATAAGCCCTTGGAAGGCTACGGGAGATATACTGATATAGGTTTAAGGGCATGCCTTCTGTGATATCAAGGATTCATGTAGTAAGATGTAGGTTATGTCAGCATCAGAATACTGTTTACTAGTGTACGGCTGCAGTTACAGTCCTCTTATTCTTAGATTTTCTATTACTGTTATTGTGAATTTTTTCTTAATTCATACGGTATTTATTGCAATTATGGATGTGGGACACTATGCACCCTTATAGACTGATACAAATGATGTATTAATGTAAAATGCAATTAACAAAAGAACAATGTAAAATGGTGTTTTAAATGACTAAATTTACAGTTCAAAACAAAGCAGTTTTGCAAAGGCTACAAAAAATACATTGTAGTGCTTTAAGAATAATTCATGGGTTTAATATGAGTGAGCATATAACTTCTTATAGATAAACGGTATTTTTTAACAATGGATGTGTCATGTAAAGTGCTGACCTGCGATAAATCCGTGAAAGGCTGCCGTCCCGGTAGGATGTCTCAGAGCAAATTACATCTGCCTAAAGTCAGTCCTGGGCTGAGGAGGAAGGGGTTTTTTTAACTATTTTATTCCATCGTTGTATAACCCAATTCCTGCTGCATTTCAGTTCAGTTGTTAAAAGTAAAAAAAATCTTTTACATTTGAGTTACTCTTTAAGAGTAACCATTTTGTTCAAATTTAATGTTTGTCTTATAACACATTCATTTTTATCATATTTATCGACTGTGTTTTTAAGAACAAAAGTGTGTCTATAAACCAGTTAAATTATCGATTAAGCATTAAAAGCATTTCTTTTCACATCTTAAAAAATTTAAAAATGATGTGCATTGCCTTGTAACTATTTATTATTTAACCACAAAAAATCTGTCACGAGATAAAAAAACCTATCCTTGGATTTTAAACCAATTAGATTATTTAATTGAATGAATTTTTCTAGCCCTATGCAAAAGGTTAAAGATACTGCACTGCAATATTGTACTGACGGGTGTATTAAATATCGGAGTCCTCAAATGATTCACTAAAGTTATCATTGCATATTTGTTTTATTTTATACCATTGAGAAAAATGTGACGTTTAAATAAAACCATTGTAGGTAATTGGTACAGTTTTTTCACAATATGAACTAATTATTGATGCGGAATGTTAGTAATTTTCGCATGTTCCACACTCTTACTCCTCATTACGCTTGGTGGGGGCTGTAAAACCAGAACCCCTCGTCGCAGCAGACCTGCATACTCAGTGAATTTCCAATTATATATGGTGACTTCCCTATTTTTCCCGTAAAAATAACACGGGGCTGAGAATGTAGGTTTGCTGCCATATTGGTATTGCAAATTAATATTAGTTGAGACTACCTATTGAAGGTAGGCCTACCATTTTTTCAAGATATCAATAAAGCTAGATAAGACGTTTTGTTGATTTCTCATAAAAACATCCAAGCAAAAATATTTTTTTATATTTTCCTCTTAAAGAAGTAAATGAGGAGTAACAATATTTATTTTTTATTTTTAAAATATTTTAATTGGGTTTGTTTTAATATTTTCTTTCCGAATTGCCAAATACAAAAATTTAGGTCTGCTTTTTAATTAATTTGTCAAGTTTATTTTCAGCTTAGATTTCGCTAATAAGGTTACATAACAACCTTATTCGCCTTAGTTCTTACAACTAACTTTCAAACCAAAATTTATTACAAATTTTTGATTTTGTCTTAATATTTAAGAAGAATTAATAATATTTAGGCATATCACAATTTTATTGCCAAGAAAAAAAAAACATATACTTTGTATGTATAACAACAATTATTATTGGAGCATTGGTCAAGTGTATAATGACATAGTGGTGTGATTTACATAGCTCAATTTAAGATTTACGTATAAAATTCTTCTACTAATATGTATGTTGTGTTACATAAAAATTGTTGTATAGTATATATTTGGTTGCTATATCACAGGTGGTCTTCTCACACATGGGGAATGACCTCATGAGCTGGTTTGAATAATGAGAATATGCCTGTATATCCTCTTGAGGCGCCCTAGTGACCTCAATAAATTGTTCAACGAACGTAAAGGCTCACGGTGCACCTTGAATTATTTACCAACTGAAATACTATAGTAAAAAATAATTACTTATTGTATGTAGAAGTCATTAAATTTGGTATTAATTAATTTTGAGGGGTTTAAGTTAAATTGGTTTTTATAAATGAATTAGTAAAAAACTTGATTGATTAAATCCTGAAAATATATCAGCATTGTTATTAATCAACAATTTCATTTGTTAGAAACAGTTTGGTTGTTTCAATTTTACTTTAAATACACAACTCTTTAACTTTAAGTCAGATAGGATATATATTCAAATGATTGATTTATATATATTTTTTTAAAGTAAAATGTATACATATTTAACTTTATACATTATAAATATTTTACATAAATATTATACATATATACATTTAACCAAAACACTCATTTATAAGGGCTACAAATATTAATATTTTAGCCAAGAGACAACCTTATTTTATTAATAGAAAATAAAGGATAAAAACGAATGCCAAGAATGAATGACAACGGTAATATATTACATGCACAAATGAAACAATAAAATATTCGATAACATATTACAGAAAAGAAAAAATACTAGGAACTACATTTAGATAAATAAAAAGATATGGAATGTATTAATAAAACTTATAAAATTTTTAGTTGAAAAATAATTTTTATTGTTTTGTACGTTATTTTACTACACTATGATTGTAGGGTTATGCCCCTAAACATGTCAGTAATTATACACAAAAATAATTTTAAATGCTATTATAATGAGATATATTCATTTGCAATTTCATGAGCAATTATTTGAGTACACAGGCCGTCTCTTAAATTGTCTCTCCAACTTACATTACATATAAATATTACCAAAGAATAGACATATACTTTAATGCTAAATTAAAAAAAAAGTGGAATCAATTGTAAATAGACGTAGACAAAACATTGCGAATAAATTTGTTATTTTGCGGTAGTATTGTTGTGTAATAATTGTTTGATAACTTGAAGATCGACCTTTTGATTCTGCGCCAACAATTTATATTTACATAGCAAACACCAATGCCAAGAGGGAAAAGCTCTTAGAACTATTGAAAACAGTAGGGTCTCTCAACTTTACACAGTTTTCTCTAGCGGTGAAATGTGTGCTGACAAGGTTCTTCTTAAAAATGAAAGTCGCAATACGCTTGGCTTTATCCGTGTCTATAAAATATTATATTTTTTAAAAGAGTATGTGCATTGTATTAGATTGGACTTTGTAATACATTTCTTTTTGACGTACTTTTTATGATTTGATAGCCTACTAAGCTTCGTTGTCATCGACTGGAATACTTCTGGAACTACTTATATAGAGTAGATAAATACAATCGCCTACTACAAGTGAATTCGAAGATGGTTCAAGAGTGCTACTACAGTGATGTGAATTCACGATATACCACAATGGGTCAAGTTTCATGTTTACATTGCAGGGGATCTCTCTTAATTGTCGATTCAGGAATAAGAATACATTCAGTGTTGTGAATTTTGTGAATCTCGAGAGTGGACTAAATGTGTGATTAGCTGAATGTAAATCTGTGTAATAACTTCATTAGTATGATCAGGATTGGTTTCAAGGTTGTCTAATCGAATTATGACTGAGGAAAATTTATGCAATTCAACTCGTTTCAACCGAGGTCGTTGCTGAGTGTTCGTTCCAGCCTAAACGCGTGCTTAGCTGCTAGTTTGATTGTGGGCCTGCAGTGATACTGGAGGTACAAGGATAGCAACATTTTGTTGTAGAAGGTACTTTTATTGTTTAATAGGAAAAGTTATAAAACATTTTTTATAGGATATTTTTTACAGTTGGATTACCTAAAAATTTACACTTATAAATTAATAAATTATAGTACTTTATATTATCTCATAGGTTTATTAACAAAGCGTTGTTTAGATAGCATTCTAAAATGTGTAACATAATTCAAGATAGGGCTAATTTAATTAAGTTTTTTTATTGAACAGTAGATATTTCAGTATGTAATACCAAAATTAATATTTATTCTTATTATTAAGTTCTATTAGTAAAGCCGGTCATTTGATTTTTACAAATTTACTGCCATTTAAAACGCATATTGTTATGGGTAAACTGTTAAATACTCCTCTTTCTAAAATATGAACAATTAAATATGACTAAAACAAAAAATATCATCCTGCTTCGCCAATATAACGAATAATCACACGTCTTTCGTTCTTTTGTTTTTCTCTAATTAAAAAGTGGTTTTCAATAAAAATTGGTTCATCTAAAGTTTGATGTGGTGTTAATTAACACACTAACATACTAAGTCGATAAGACTTTTAAAAATAACTTTAACAACGATTGTAGTTAGATGAAACTGTTATTTTATTTTATTTTCACAAAAATACTTCTCGTACACAAATTACACAAATACCATATGGAATCAGTTTATAATTGGAAATATTTGGACTTATTAATAAAATAAGTATTTGAGTACGTTATCTATAAAAACTTCAAATGTCAGTCCCAGTTACAAGTAGATATTTTGGAAACAGACTCAACATTTAATAAGAAGGAAATAAAGAGAAAATTTTGAAATATCTAGTACATCAATAATTATTATTACTAAAATAAATATTTAAATATAAGTTCATTATTTAATTACTAAATTACATTAAACCAATAAATATTTAAACTCCTTTCTAAGACATCTTTTTAAGACATTATTAATGTACATAAAAATATATTCAAACCTTGGTCAATGAAAAATAGGTAAAAAATATGTATTAAAACATATAAATATACATTTATTGCTTCTTTAAAATGTTTTATAACTAGTACAAACTTGAAGAAAACAGAAACTTCAAAGAAAAAATGTGGCATGATTTGAAAACTATTGCCAACCACGTATTTTCCAAGAAATTTCCGTTTTTTTTTCAAGAAAAATCCGTTCAGTGTAAAATCAGACTCTGATTGCAGCCTAGTTGAACAGTAAGGAATATGTAAATATATCGACCCTCATGACTTTTACTTGTATTCAAATCTTGGTACAAAACTGGAACAAATTAAAATAAAAAAAATTAATTGAATTAAATGTGATCACCAGATCATATTCAAACTTAAGAAGGACTTAAGCAACAACATGAGTGACCATAAACATTAGGTTTGTTATGAAAAGAGAATCAAAGCCTATTTAGAAAAAAATATTTTCTCCGTTACGAACCCAAAATCCTCCAAAAAGTTTGTACCTCTAAGAACCCAGTTTTTCTAAATGTAAGACCTTTGGTTGGTTAATGAAATAATAATAATTGGCTTTCCCATCTACTTACATGGATTTATTTTAGTTTTTTTTTACTTTCTTATCTATTTTTAGTATTATTAATAATTTCCTATTAATTTTAAGTTATAAGTTACCTATTACTTATTAGTTTTAAGTCCTACGAAGTTTTTTTGAAACTATATTTATAATACATATAGTTAATATATGCATTATAAATATATATAATAATATATATGCTGAGTACCATAAACTCAGACTATATTCCGATCGCTAAATTTATGTTGTACCAAATTATTTTGATTTGCTATTAATAATTTGGACATAGAATTTCACAAAACAATTTCTTGAAGAAAACTAGCTTAAAGTTTATTACTGTATAAATTGTACCTTAGGATTTGAATGACGAAATAATCCCCATGTGACGATTTTCTTACTTCAGTTAAAGGTTCTTAATAAGTGTGTACTTTTAAACACTTTAAATTCTGTTGACCATTGGAACTTTTTACATTTTCATTTATCTTACACTTATACGATTTTGCTCTTATTGAATTGGTAGAGATCATTTGATTACGAAAAAATATTTATTCAAATGTTATAGTTTACAACCATATGTTGTAAATAATTAATGGTTAATGTTTGCTAAAATGAACGAAAGTAACACAAGAGTGCAAGTGATGTATTTAGTTATGCAATGTGTTCTGCATCTGAGAATGAGTGTCAATATATAAAATAGGGCATCACTTTCGACGTGAACTTTAGATACCCCTTTCGTTAAGACTAGTGATACACAAAGTGTAATTAACAAATATTGAGAAATAATCTTTAATAAAAGTGTTAAGTGAAATTTCCACGTATCAAAATACAAAATAAATTCACATAATGCTGATGGTTTTCTGTTATTTCCTATTTAAACATCCTTATATCATTAAGTGCAACCATTATTAGAATGTTATTATCAGACAATAATTAATATTTTAAATATTAATTTATATTAAATGGATACTTCGTCTTCAATTATCAATTATTCGTTGCAGCTAAATTTGTTAGGTAATTATTTATCTCACTATTACTAATATCATATAAAAGTACTTAACAAGCATTGCAAAAGAATATTAGAACACCTTTTTTTATAAAAAAATCTTTATTTTTGTTGAAGCATTTAAGAAATGTTTCAATAATTGAGAATACGCGGTTGCCACTATAATTATATACCGGGTATCCTAGACCACTCGTACACCTATTGAAAAATTTACAGAATTAATTTTCCCCAAAAAACTGTGCCATTATAAACCAGTTACGATTTTTTATCGATTACGAGTAGAATAAAATCAATTTCATAACAAGTGGGGATTGGTATTTAAAACTAGTAACTTCCGCTCAGGATAGTTTACTTCTGGTACACCCAGTAAATTGAAATTACCGCCAATAGATAGAGCGTAATAGGTTTGCCTACAATTGTTCAGTTGTAAATATGATGAAGCAATTTGTGAAAAGTTTAATGTGTAAATTTTAAAAGTATGGGTGGGGTTTGGGACCCGGTATGTACACAAGACGGTTGAGGAAAGCTTGCATATCAGTGCAAAGACTTTACAGATTCCTCTAAAGAATAATTCAGTCACAAGGCTCTAACAGTGTTATAATTATTACAATTTGAAATATAGAAACCAAAAGTTTCATTTTTTGTAAGTTTCTAAAATTGTAATTCTCTAATGGAAGACTAGTAGGCTACTCTTGATAAACTCAGATGCCATATTGCCTCTTAGTTATTTAATATTGTTTTATAAAAAAATGACTCTTTAGGTTTTAAAAGGTAGGCTTATAAATTAGTTTTACCATTTCATTTAGTAGCTGTCACTTGTGACAACCCTGAGAAGAATTTCAATCATTTTCAAAATACATGGAGTAACATTATGTGCATAATGAAATATTGTATCGTGAATTACGTTGTGATTATATAGCACAAATGAAATTATATCAGGAATTGACTATGAAAGAACAACACTTTCCCCCCAAAAACATTAAATTTACTCTCGTTACATGAATAACTCAGTATTTCTGTTCATACATTAAACATTTATACACGCACACTTAATTTTAAGCTACATATCCTTTAAGTTATTCTTACCATTTAATTCCATTCGTTGAACGTTAATAATAGAAAGTTAATCTTTATTTATTTACCAAACATATTTCATAATAGACTACTTATTGGTTTTTAGCCAATATCCCTTTAGAGAAAACTCTATTACGGTAGTAATCACGGTAAGACCTAAGACCGGAACCATGATGCCTTCTTGTTTGAAGGTCCTTGGAAGCCCAAAACACCATTCGTCGAACGTCCGTTTACACGGTTATTTAAAAAAAAAACCCCTTAGATTTCGATGAAATCTGGTTTAGAGTTGTAGTGTAGGCAGTGTTCTTCAGGTTAAGTTCGACAATCTGGGCGATCAGACACCATGGGAATGTTTTTTTTCAAAACTATAAAAAGTAGGTTTTTTACAATTTTGACTAAAACTGATTAAAAGATCTTAAAAACAATTTATTGATTATAGTTTTTAACCTACCTTTATTATTAACGGAGAAAAAATATTTCCCATGTTTTTGTATGAGAAATCAACAAACCTATCTATTTAACTTATTTATCGTTGTAACTTGATAAAATTTGGTAGGTACCTCCAAGAGTTAAGGATTAATTTATGTTTGCTTACAAGACCCATAAGGTAGCAAACCTGATAACTTGTTTATTCCTCATGGGGTTTTTATGGGGATTATAAGAAACAACCAGATCTTGATACCTTGCGGTATGAACATTTACTACATAGTAATTAACCCATATTTGCTTATAAAACCCATAGTTCAGCCAACCTACATACAAAACCTCACATAGTATTTATTGTTAAAATGAAGAAATAATCTAATTTTACTAGAAATTCCCTAAGTACGCATGTGTTCTGGGACGGGGATATTACATCTTAGGTATTATAATAATTATGACAGTACTTATCAGTAAAAATCAAACAGTAACAGCATTATGATACATATGTAGTTCACGTCTTCAATAACAGGATTGTGATGATTAACTAAATTATTAAAATCAACATTGCTAAACGCATTTATATTTTTGCACTGTTAGTATATAGGCTACCAAAGAATACCTTTGGTATAGGTTTACCAAAGAAGTTACTTCAATCATTTTACGTATTATATAATTTATTAAAATTTTTACCTTCAAATAAAAACAATGAATTAAATTAAATAAATATAACCTAGTACAGTATATCGGCCAGTGGTCAGCAGTTGCATCCGTATTTGCCGTAGCCGTCGCAGCCGCAGCCGTCGTGACCGTACACTCCACCCGGTATCCTGGTCTCAATGGCGTAGCTGCGGCCGTTGCCGTAGCCGCCGTAGCCCAGCGGGTAGTAGGGGTAGCCCTGGCCGACGCCGTAGCCGCCGTACGCCGGCGCGGGCGAGCCGCCTATGTTACCGTAGAGGTCCGTGAAGGGGACGGAACCGCCAAACAGGTAACCGTTGAACGTGTAGTCCTTGATGACCTGACCGGAGCATGCCGACAGGTAGGCGGAGAACACGGCTGGAACACAACGCAAGAGTCAAAAGTGGGGAGATAAAGTGGTACAATCGATCTTATATCGATATTGCATGTAAATATTTCTCGTAGAAGAGAACTGAAGTTGTAGATGAAAAGGTGACGGGAACGGGTGCAGCGTTCATTACAACAAGCGGTGGATGATAGGCAATCCACATAAAAATTCTCTATCAGAACCATCAGATCATTATGGGACACTTCTTGATCATTTTTAGATTATAATCTTCATTACAAATAATTGATTAGATAAGATAAATCAGGATAAGATATATTTACTTCTATAGGCCTAGTAGTAGCTTTTCTGCGGTTTCGGCACAGGATGTCATCACGATGTGACCAACGATGACGTCATCAATGTCGCCACCGATGACGAAATATCACGACCCATGACATAATATAAATGAAGCACTGATGACGTAATTGTCAGTTACTTCACTGTTATGACGTCACTGACGATATGGAGATCAAGACCAATGCTCGAATGTTAAGTTTCCTTAACACTTTTGCGGTTTCTCACACTCTGTTCCGGTTTAATTTAGAGTTCTCGTGACCTTGAGGACTTGGAGCAAAGTTCGATGAGAAACCCCAAAATTGATAAGAAAACTTTAACATTCGCATCGTGACCCTGCCTAAACCGTTATTCGACAACACTTAGAGATCTTAGAACTAGCTTAAAACCGAAAATTTAACCAAGTTTTCTGTGGTAAATCGCAAAAGTGCTTCAAAGTTTTAACTTTCAGAGTGAACTTGACCTACATATCGTAAGTAACATTATCACGTTGATGTAGTTAACAATAAAGACATAAACACCTCATTCATATGACGTGCAGATGACGTCATATTACGTCATCAGTGGTGACGTTGATAAAGTCATCTTGATGACACCATGTGCTGAAACCGCTAAAAGCCACTATCTTTCGAATTCTAATCAGCCAGGTCCTGATTAGAAGTGTTCGAGGATCTAATCCAATTCTGGTCAGGAAACGTCCCTTATTTGAATCAGTTTATCCTGGTTGAAAACTGTCAAATAGGAAATTAGCTCTGCTAAGTGACACAACGGTAGACTGGTCTGTTTAGCCACATTTTTTTTTTTAACACAGTATGATGTCTTCTGATTGCTAAGTGTAAATTTGATTAATTTTGTGATAATACAGGGGGTTCACAAAAGAATGCTTAGATTTTGAACAGGCACTACTTAAAAAGCTTTAAAAAATACTTCAACGGTTAAAATGTCAAATTGAAGAGGAAAAAACTAAGTTTTATTCACACTTTAATTCGTTTCAATGTGAGCTCCATTTGTTGTTCTGCAAACATCACAGTGGTATTCGATTTCTAGAAAAGTGTTTTGCAGTATTTCTGGTGTTACAATAGTGAACATTTTAAAAATTTGCTCAAGCAGATATTTTAAGTCTTGAACTATGATAAATAAAATTTGTTAGTTTTAACTTCACATTGACGTTTAATTCGTCTAGTTATGTTGAAAAGTATTTCGGTAGCGCATTTTTAACAACACTACTTTACACCATCCAAAAACTCTTTTAACCCCAGCTGCTTGTAAAAGAACTTGGTCTAATCTTCTGGTTCAAATAAATACTTTTAATGAGAAGTATACCATGAGGGATTATGTAGTCAATGGTGCTATTCAGAGGTAGAATCATGAAATAATTCATTAATACATACTACCTCGTCAGTTTATTTTGGTTAAAAAATTTTATATAGGAAATAAGCTCCACTAGGTGACCAAAGGTAGACTGATCAGTTTTACAACTCTTCAAAACACAGCAAGATGACTTTGATTACTAAATGGAGATTTGATTTACTTTGTAATAATATTTTTTTACATGAAGACTTGAGACCATCTGGTGATTACGTAACAACAACAACGTAGAGACGTAGAGAAATCTAAATTTCTGGTCTAAATGTCTGGTTAAAAAACATACATTCAATGAGAAGTACAGGACCCTGATAGTATATGTACTTGTTTAGTAAAATTATTGAGGATATTTTCGATCACCTATTAGTAAAACAAATTCACTACGTTTCGGATCTTGAATCTGATCCTGTCCTCAGGTGGAATAAACACGTGTAACAAAGTAGGTAAAAACACACTAGGCGAACCTTGGAAAGTTCATAACCAAACCTAAAAATAGAAAAGGCCGTCACAAAAATGAAATAAAACATTAATAAATTAACAAAGCTTAAACAGAAAAGTAGTAAAAAACAAAGCACAAACAATGACACTGAAAAAAATTCACTGCACCAATCAGGAGATGGCACACGGGAGCCAACCAAACACCAAAAATGCCGGGCACATTTTCAATTTAATTTCATATACTTTGTTTTTGACTACTTTCACAGTCTTATGTTTAAGTTTTGTGAATTTATTTGTGTTTCATTTCATTTTTGTAACTGCCTTTTCTGTTTACAGGTTTGGCTATGGACTTCTCAAGGTTCGCCTGGTGTGTTTTTACTAACTTGGTTAAATTCTAGGAATTTAACATTAAAACTAGGAATAAAACATTAAAACATTAAAATTCTAGGAATTTCTTCCACCTTAAGACGGGATCAGATTACAGTTCCCGAAACTTCGTAAATGTTTAATTATCAGTGATGGAAAATGTTCACAATAATTAACTAAACATTAACATAAAGTCACCAACAATGAACTTGAAAAAAGAATATTATATGTCGTCAATGGTGTTATTTAGAGTAGATGCATGAAAAATTAATTAATGCGATTCTTTGCCAAACAGATGCATTACCATTATAAATATTAAATGTTAAGTTATTACATATAAAATTTATTAAATGTTAAGTTAATAAGTTAGTTTCTACCAACGCAGAAATAAGAAATCAGAAATTTGTGTTTGTCTAAAATCAGCACAATACATACAAAGATGATAATCAAGGTGAACAATCAGTCAAATAGACAAGAAAATAAATATAATGAAGTCCATAGGGATAACATGCAAACGCACAGTCATTGGATAGGCTTTAGGCTAACGGTATTATATTGTAATAAATGTTACCTTTCAAGAGAAAGCTAATGTTTCGTATTTAGAAATATTAAGCATATTATCTGCTTTCTGATTGCCAACCTGAATATTTAAACACATAAACATTATTTTTTGTAATTAGTAACTGTATAGTGATTTTTCAATCAAGAAATACTTTTTATAAAGAAAATTTATCTAAAAAAATCACATCCGTGAGTGATTTTAGATTAAACAAAGGCAAAGGAAAAATAATTGATGTTATAGACTTAATGTTCAATGACAACTATTTAAATCAAAAGTATAATTGTATTAAAGATTTTACTGACGGATTATTAAAATATACTGCTATAATAGAACAACATTATTACATTATTAGTCTCACTTCACAGTGTGTCCATGGTAGTGGTAGATTTTTTAACATGATATTCTTCAAGAATGACTGCGATTCATCAGCTTTCAACTTAAGGTTTGCATTTGATAGGTGAATTAGCTAATCTTTTGTGTTTCCAAAAAATTCGTAAGTAATTCTAATACATTATTATTTATATTATTACTATTAATTTTGCCTTTTCACAACGTATCATAATCCTAATTATAGTCAATTCGATAAGTTGTTTTTTATGATTTTTATCAACATAACTCTATTATATTAAACTAGTTTTTTTTCCAAGATGGCGCCGGCTGAGGTCGACGCAATTTTAAAGTTGCGTCGAGAGCTAAAGCTTTACGTTTCGCAGGGAAGTGCGGTAAACCCTTTCATATTAACTGTGTAAATGTATCAGATACTGATTACTTCAAATTTAAGGACATTAGTGATTTCTCACTCTGGTTATGTGGCGACTGTGTTTCATTTTTAGACACCGTGAAGACCTTGCCGCATTGCGAACCTCAAAAGGCTAACACAGGATTAAAGGACGAATCTGTGTGCTGTGAGTGTTGACAGACGAACTTTCTAATATATCGGAAAATTTTAAGAAGATGTCAGAAAATGTATTGACTATTGGGAACAAGCAGAGGAAAATACGCTCGGCGGTAGATTCGCACTCTGAAATACTGAGTGAGGTTATACTATCTCAAACCCAGGATTGCAAAGTTTTAACCAGTTCTAGGCCTAGTTATAAATCGGTCCTTGTAGTCAAGGACATCCTTAAGCCTAACTCTGAAACTGTTACTGATTCAAATGTTGAGGTAGATGTTGTGGACCTACACACCAGTCCAAAGTTTAGTAGGTCTAGCCCATCGGTATCATTACCTAATGATGATGGCTCATCAAGTGGAAAACCAGAGCCTAATGGAACTCACCCTGGAAACACTGATTGGACATTGGTGAGTAAACGTAACAAACAGAATATGAGGAATTTATCACCCAACAATGTCAAGTCCCAAGATTCAAACCGTGTTCAGGGTAAAAGTGACCGGTCAAAGTTAAATTCAAACAATCATAGGCTTAGTCAATATTCCCAAAGTAAGCAAAAGCCCAGGCGTAGCCTTATCCTAGGCCAAGCTAAGAATGTCATAGTTGGAAAAAATGAAATTGCTGAACTAGGCCTAATAACCGGACAGAGGAAAGCCTGGATCTACCTTGGCAGACTCAAAAGTGACACCACAACCGATGCAGTCCAATCTTTTATCAATAAAATCTTTGTGGGTTCTGATGCTACTGTCGAAAAACTTGAAAGTAAAGGTTTAAATGCTAGTTTTAAAATCTTTGTCAACTACAGTATAAAAGACGCATTGTTTGAAAGTTCTCTCTGGCCCAAGGGATCCATTGTAAAGCGTTTTTTATTCCGAAGAGGGAAGATCGGTGCTCCGAGATAACATTCACTGAAAGTCAACCAGGGCCTACTCAAGCAAACCAGTTAAATGTTGCCTGCCAGCATGTAAGTAAATTTACAATTGATAATAACTGTAAGTCTAGGCCTATTGTAAATTCCAATCTTAATAGTGATATTTTAAGTAATGACTATAATCTTGATACACATAGTAGCAATGTAAATCTTGTCAAATGCAGTTCACAACGGAACTAATATTAAACTGGCTTTTGTCAATGTCCAATGCCTGCGTACAAAGTATAACTTAGTGAGTCACTTTGTAGAAAGAGGTAGAATTGATTTGCTTAGCATAAGTGAACACTGGCTAACTAAAGGTGAATCAGAATTTTATAGTAATGTTGGTCAACTTTCACTGAAATTAGCCTTTTATCGATCGATACACAAAAATGGAGGCACTGCTATTTATGTTGGCAATAACCTGATTGCTGAAACCTTGGACCTAGATGCATTCAATGCTGAAAAAGACATGGAAATAGCCGGTGTAAAGCTTGCAAACCTTCAGATAATAGTCCTGTCTGTGTACAGATCGCCATCTGGGATCTTAAAATTTTTTTTGACTCCCTGGACCAATGCCTAAGTTACCTTTCTAGGCTAGGCATACCCATTGTCTTGGGTGGTGATTGCAACATCAATGTTACACTGAATGCTGAGGAAACTACTTCTAGGCAATTTATCTACATTTAAAAAAAACACGGTCTATTTCTGACTAACCAGTCCCCAACCTGAGGAAGTAGTTGTTTGGACATCATCGCCACTTCGCTCCAGTCCTGGGAATACGACGTTGCTACCCTGGAACCCGACATAGCCGATCATTGCCCCTTGGTCATGAGTATTCCTCTCCAGCCTACGGTGAGTCCTCCTTCTATTTTTCATTGGAGTGCCAACTATACTCCCACTAAGCGAATAGTTTCAGATCAATGCATGCCTGATTTTAAATCTGCCTTATCACAAGTGAACTGGACTGATATTTTAAGCGGCCTACACCCTGAAAAAGCTTTCAACTCCTTCTTTAATACACTAAAGCTAATTAATTGTTGACGATACTTTCCCAGTCAGAGTTTTACCTTCTCATGACACTCGTGGTAGCAAGCCTACTAACAAACGTAAGACAACTGACAAGTCCTGGTACACTTCTGAACTGGCAGATTTGAGGAAAGTTGTTATTGCCCTGCATGATAGATATAAGTCATGTACTGTCTTAGTTGATAGAAATAGATTTTACTCTCTGTACCTCAAGGCCAAGCGACTGTATAGACTTCAGGTTGATCTGGCTAAAAAAGAAGCCAATATGAATTTTATAAACTCAGCAAAGAACCCTTGTAAAGCTGCTTGGATCCTAGTGAACCAGGTACAGAAGCAGAAACCTGGAATGAAGTACCCAGCCAGCCCGGACGATTTCAATACATTTTTACTAAATGAGGTGTACCGAATAGTAGGCTCGATTGACTCACCTGTCGATTGTGATCTTGCGCCTAGGACAGTTGTCAGTGGACTGAAATCATTTCGTAGCACACTGCCAAACGACATTTTACTAATAATAAAAAGTTTTAAGAACTCTCACAGTCCTGATATCTATGGTATGACTGTTACCACCTTAAAGCATATTGCTGAGGTCATAGCGTCGCCGTTTTCTGATGTCATCAACATCTGACTACGAAGTGGAGTCTTTCCTGACTTGTTGAAGGTTTCGCGGACGGTTCCCATCTTCAAGAAGGGTTACCCTACAGCAGTCACCAGCTACCACCCGATTTCTATTATACCTGTCATTGGATAGATCTTTGAGACTGTGATTAAAAATCAGTTGGTTGACTACCTGGAACGGAACTCCTTGCTTGCTGAAGCCCAACATGGATTTAGGAGAAATAGGTCGACTGTATCAGCTGTCTCTAGGCTAGTCGGTGAGATTGTTGACACCTTTGAGGACAAGGGCTCCACAGCTTTAATTCTTGCAGATCTGAGCAAAGCGTTTGACACTGTCAATCACGAGTTACTGTTGCTCAATCTGTAACGCCTTGGTATCGGTGGCAGTGCCCTAAGTGTCTTCAAAGCTTATCTTCGAGACAGAAAACAAGTCCTCTCGGTTGGTGGAGCAAACTCTATGCCCAAACTGGTCAAGCACGGCGTGCCACAGGGGTCCGTGGTGGGGCCGGTGCTCTTCTTGATGATGATAGATGACCTCATTCTGCTAGGCGACATCTTGATGTTTGCTGATGACACTACGATTGTCTCAAGGGGGCCTACACCGGACGAAGCCAGAATGAGGCCCTACGAGGTGTTTGAACATGCAAAGGCGTGGTTTAGCTCAAACTCTCTGAGTTTGAATCGGGACAAAACCCAGGAACTTGTTTGCAGTCTTGGCCGCATTGATAATGAGTGTGCCAGGGAAGTTAAACTGTTAGGATTCGTCATCGACTCCAAAATAACTTGGTGTGGCCAAATAAACAGTGTGTGTAACAAATTGTCTCGTGTTGTATTCCTCCTTCGCAGATTAAAGCCGCTGCTGACCGAGCACTAGTACCATAGTACTACTATGCTATCTATCAGGCCATAGTACCGATTGTCGAGACACTGGCCACAGTGGCGGTATCCGACAGCCTCCTTCTAGAACGTTCTCGAATCGGTTCGCGAAGTCGAAGGATTCTGAGGCTGTCTCTCTCTCACTCCCCGGCTTTCCAAGGAAGAGGTGCCTTTTCGGATCCGGAACATCGCGACCAAAATGTCCAGATAAGTTTTAGTTTAGTTGGGGGTTTTCGTAGGCTAGGGATGAGCGGGGGAATGATAATTAATTAATTAATCTCAAGTACAATTATTATGTAGCCAGTCAATTAAGGCTGTAACTTGTTCTGTAGAGGTAGTCTGGGACCTTTACGCTCATGTCGTTTCACGACATGGGCCATCAGCCATATGATGGGTTTTAGATTTCTAGATACAGTTCATTATTAGATATTCACCTTCCAATTAATTTAGTATACGTAGATTATAATTATCTCATCAAAATGGCTTGTTCTGGTCTGTGCTTGGCTGCGATCCGTCCCTGGGTAGTACCCACAGTATGTCCCTCAGATACGTTTCCTAGGTTCAGTCAATAAGCCACGAATTTCCCAGGTATCTCATTTCACGACATCAAAACCTCAATCCTCAACCATCTCCATAGTCACCCTTCAGTTAATCACCTACAACCTAGAGATGACTAGTCAGCCCATTCATGTTGTTGCTCGAGTTCAATAGTCCATCAATTCAGTTTGCCAACAGCTACTCTCTAAGTTTTAGTTCAATACCACCATAGGTCCACAATCAGCTTTCCGAATACCCATTAGCCATAGGTAACCACCATATTCCGTCTCATATCTATAGCACTACTAGTAGATATTATGGCCTGTTCCACTCCCATCTTACCTATGGATTGCTTCTCTGGGGACACTCTGCGGGCTGTGATGACATTCTTCTTCTTCAAAAGAAGGCGGTTAGAATGATTGCCTCCGCCAGATACATTGACCATTGTAAACCCATATTCAAGCGGTTAAAGTTACTGACCATATATAGCCAGTATGTTCCACTTTGCCTTTGTTATGTCATTAACAATTTGAACTCCTTCATGCCAAGAGAAGACTATCACCCGTACAATCTCCGTAACAAGGCACAACTGGACATACCTTTCTGTAGGCTGTCGAAGAAAAAGAATTCCTTCAGGGTGATTGCCCTCAGGATGTTCAATGCTCTCCCAACTGACATCAAAGTTCTGGAGCCCGCAGTTTTCGAGCGAACTATGAAGGCCTGGTTACTGGATAGGCCACTCTACTCGGTTTCTGAGTTTTTTGAACTGTCGAACCAAGCTTGACGCCATCTTGTAGATTATGTAAATAGTGTAAATAGTTTCCATAAGATAGTTAAATGTATTATTGACTCAGTCTATCCAGCAGTGCTGGTCAGCGACGTCGTGGGAGGTATTCAAGGGTATTCAAGGTAGAAAGTTTTGTAGTGGGGTATGTGGTTGGAAATCATTTCGCAAAGGACAAGCGGATGCCGTTACGTAAGGGCAAATAAGTATTCTTGGGTACAAAAATAATGGTAGTTCAATTCATCAAAACGTTCAAAACACTCGGATTATTTAATAAAATTGTCAATGAAAATAATTTTTCTCCATAAGAAAAGCATTGGAGAGGTCACCTAATAATAAAAACTAGAGATCGCTTACTGATCGAAATTCGATCAAAATTTAAGTTGATCTTGGCCCATGAAGTTTAAAAACATTTTATAACCAAAACATCCAAAACAAATGTTCTTCCTGCTTTTCTAGTAGTTGTTTTTACAACAGCTGTCTAATGATTCAATTAATTTTCCTTCCCCCATAAGATTAACATTGGAACTTTGAAAGCCTGTGGGGCGTAGCCCTGGAGTCCGATGTGAATTAGAATGTTATTCTGCTCATCTACAGGACTATACCTTTCTAACGGTATGCGCGGATTTCTCCTACGATGCACACAAGCTGTGAAAAAAGGAGGAAACGAAACATTCTTGCCTATTAATAGAGTTTTCTGAAATGTAAGTCACATGTTTAACCTTGTTGCCAGTTTGTGTATGGAAAACGAAAAAAGTTCTTAGTTGTGTCGGTGGTTGGGCATAATCTCCCAAAGCATAAATGGGAACCCGGCATTGAGCGATAAATTCTTGGGTATACAATAACGGTAAGAAAAGCATAGGTGCAAATCATATGATTATACAATATGTTAAAAAATTGTAAGTACCTTCAATGTATACAGAACCGAATAAGCAGTGTCATCCTTATGGGGAAGTAAGAACGCCACCTTTGAAACATAGACAGCACCAAGATGTAACTTTTAGTTACGAATCATGCGGATTGTTTGAATGGATACGGATGGAGTAAAACATTTTGCAGAAGTTTATTGTTATATTGATTTTGGGAAACAAATATGCTCATTTTGATATTCAAGTGGTAGAAAGAGTGCTTCCGAGACAATAAGGAGAAGTAATCCTATAGACCTATTGTATCAGCGCTTTATTTTCCTCTGGCTTTCGAGGGCCAAACAAATTTTTTTTATGGGATGCCCCAACGAGGTTGAAATAGATATGGAGGGATAAACACATGTTAATTTGTTGTACTCTGGTCATTCACTCCCGTGGTTTTCGCCGTTTCCTTGGTAACAACCCACACTTTACCCTCGTTTCCTCGGTTACCCATTTTAGGTATTCTGATTACTTGCAACAAGCTTAAAAAATCACAGATAATGCTTTAAAAACATCTGATTAATTGTTGTTTGTCTTTAAAATTACTTTGATTTTATGGTCTGTGATGAAACTTATGAGATTGGTTACTATAGAAGCTTTGTATTGTGGGTACATAAATGTCTAATGGCAGATGGACAAGTATAAACGAAAGCCTGGTTACCAAAGAAATGTCGGAAATCGTTGGTAAAACGGCACCAGTCAACAGCCGACAGAATCGCCTATCATAGTAGCACTCCACTGTAAATTTCAACCTCGTTGGGATGACCCTACACTTATTCCGTTCTGTATAAATTGGTATACATTGTTGTTTGAACAATGAAGGCAGTTTGTACTTTAAATTTATGGATATTACTAGCTGACTATATTATATTACTATAAGGTTGCCAGTTACACGTTTGATAATTCTGTTGTATACACACTTAAATTTCGACGTACACATCTGCAAGGCCACTTGGGGAAAGCTCAGAAGCTTATGAATAACAGGAATAGGCATATCGTATTCTTTTCCCTACAGAAACAAGTATATTTTTACAAAATTTGAGGTCAATCGCTTCAGTAGTCTTTGCGCCTATTCAAGACAAGAAAAGATGCATACTTGAAAGATTCATATTTTCGTTTTTATAGATAGAGATTAAAAATTATATTTAAGGAAAATTGCTACTAAAAGACGTCTATAACAAGTTTAAATTCTTTGTTTACAGTTTAAATACGTCTTCCACCCCAATATTCTCGAGGAGGATTAAATTTAAATAACCGACCTAAAAGGGAATACTGGCGTTCTCTGACCTCTCACGCTTGCATAATTAGCTTCAATGCCACTTTAAACATTTTGTAACATTTTACAAGATATTTATAGAGCGAAGCTCGGCTTCCCGGTACTGATTTACGAAACATATTCATTACGGAGTTAAATTTGAAATCTATTTTTCACGTAAAATAAGTTTATTTGTGTGAAGTATGAGTTTATAATGATAATGGTGCATAGTGTGGAGTCAAAAGTGTCGCATTAAATACACAATTGAAAAATTGAATGCGAATTGAGAATATTCCTTATTTCTTTTTTCCTCTTTGAATATTACATTACCTTAATACCTTAATTAATTTGACTTTTTCTCAACTTGCCCATTTACAGTTACATTAAAAATATTCGAGATTTCTGCCTTTTATAAACACAATACAAAACTCATTTCATGTTAAGTTAGTTTAATTGTGTAACATGAATAATTGTTTTATGATAACAGTTTTAGATATAGCTGTTATGAAGGTTTCTCTTGTGCAATTTTTATTGGATAAAACATTATACACATATTATCAACGTCTACGTCAGGATATAGAAAAAAATAATCAATAATACATCTTAACTGAAAAATGAAAGAGGTTTCATTTAATTTATGCTAATTTTAAAACTATTTGGGTTCACATCAAATAAATGTTTGGTCGAATTGCCCCTAATGGAGATCTCTACTATTAATTAGAGATATTATCTGTTTTATCTAAAGGTTTTCAGACTAATACTACTATATTGAAATATAAAACATATTTAAAAATAATAATTACGAAAAATAAATATTTATATAATAGAACGAGGAATAATTTATGATAAGACAAATTAAGATGACATTAAAATCAAATTGTTACCCACTACTTATTAAAATTTACAAAAGTTTTAAGAATAAATTAAAAACTATAAATAAATAAATAAAAGTACAAAATAAAATTATTAGAAATACGAATGTAATAAAGAGTTTTAAACTTTAATTAACATATTGATAATATGAAAATTTAATATTATTCATGCATGAATAAAACAAGTAGCACTAGGTTTTGGAAATTGAAAACCTTATTAAATAAGTGAAATAGTCGTAAAACAAACTCTTATAATTTATCTCAAATAGGCCTAATTCAATTTATTTTAAAATAGCTACTCATAAAATATCATAAAAAATTTATATTTGTTGTCATTTTCATAATCAAGTTTGTTTAATCAAATTTAAATATAAAAATACTTTAATATTTTTAAATGAAGGAAAAACTCTCTTGGTTGCCTTAGAACGTAACTTCTCATACCAACACTAACATATTTAAATATTTGACATTAACTTCAAGGACCGTCAAAAGTGAAGTGTTCTTTATTACTAAAAAGGATTGAAGGTATAAAAGTTGTAGTGCTATAGCGTTAAGTGTTAGATATTTAAATGTACTTTGTATCTATTGTGTTTATAAAGATTAAAAAGGCTAAATTGGAGGTAGTCCATAGCATTGAATGAGATTTTCACTGAAATAGTTATAACAACTTACGGTGCATACGATGGCAGCATCTTTTAATGTGTAAAAACTACCAGTATGAATTTGTATCAAACAAATAATAACCCAAAAACTTTTGCCAATAACTGCACAAAAATATCGGAAAAATTCCACAGTAAATATTTTTAATAAACTCACTGAATAACCCGAAATGTTATATCAATATTGTTAACATCAGTTAGTTGTATCTCTTTTGAAGATAATCCACATTGATACGGTTAATCCTAAAAACATTTGACGTATAAATTCCGCACTGACCTGTAAGAGCTAACGTTAACTTCATGCTTGCCGGTGATCCAACCTACTCAATAAAACATGTACTATCTCATGTTTACAATATTGTCAACCATGTCGGTTCGGTTATCAGTGAAGTACAAGGCTTCCATTGCGAGTGAAAGTGAACACTGGTTCACGCAAAATGCTATGAAATTAAACATAAATTAAACATAAAATTAAATAAAATTAATTTACAAACTTTCTGAAACTTTGACTTTTCTGAAAAGTTCAATATTTATTTGATAATCATAAAATGGAGGGCAACTAAAGTATGTGTAAGTAAAGCGGAATTACACAAATTTGGGTATTGCATAAAACTATTTTAAGAATAGTACTCAAGCGTGGCAGTTTATTTTTCTTTAATGAAAAATTAGCTAATACACCACTTCAATCAAAATACCAATATGAAAAATATAAACATTTATAAAAATAAGTCAGGGATGAATATATTTGTTGGAAACAGACATAACAAAGGGTAACAAAGATAATTGATTAAAAATTTTTTTTGAAATAAAAAAAATCACTTAAAGACTTTCTATTCAACTTTCAAAAGGTAACTATTTAACTTTCAAAGGGATTATAAGGCCAGTAAGTGAGTATAATTTTCTTTCGGATTATTTACCCAATTGATACTCTATCCTGAAGTTTATGGCCATTAAGGTTCATGAACTAATCGTGAGAAATACATGGCTCTATTTCTCCAAACTACATTACTATATTTCAGTATAAGTTGAGGTGTATGTACAGTCAAAAGTCTAATACTCAGAGTTATTTTATTGTAAAATAATTTTACTGTTATAACATGAATTCAACAAATAAATATATTTCTGGGCTATACATAAACATTCACGTAAACACAGAAACATTTACAGTTTTTAAACATACAACATCATATACACAAAGGGGGAATTTAACAAATTAAGTACATATATACAGTGTAAGGTATTATATGTAATTGAGAGGAAAATGTTATGTTGCTTCACAAGTAGCAAACAAAACCTCTTGAAGCATAAAAAGCAACTAGACTGTCTCCCAAAATAGATACGGTATTACAGTAATATTGTTGGTAGTTCTTTTTTTTTATTGCATAGTTCTATTTGAAAGTTACTTGTCTTTTTGTTGTATTTCTTGTTACATTTTCCATTATTTATTAAAATAATTATATAAAATTAATGTATACATGTTGGTTTTTAATACAGTACGTTAAAAAAGTCAAGGAACGACTTCATTGTTTTTGAAAAGATTTAGTCTAAGTAATGCCACTTCGTGCAAGCATATGTACTATTTAAGAATCATCTTCGCCCCTGGGCCAGTAGCCCATTGTTGCGCAGTCGGAAATGTTAACCATACGGCTTTTAATGCAAAACATGGTATTTGATTCCCCTGTTTCGGACGCCGTTTTTCAACTAATTTTCTTTAAACTTGGTAAGTGTTAAGTTAAATAGTATATTCGGTCACTCATACCTCAAAATTTGGAAAATTTTACTAAATTTTGAAATATCATTAAGGAAAATCGAGTTTCTTTGCAACTTCACAGAGAGTAATATTTGTTAAATTTTCAAAATTTCGATGTATGAGGGACCTAATATAGTCTCTAATAGGTCCCCTAATATGGTTGAAAAAATTAAACTAAACACTTACCAAGTTTAAAGAAAATCGGTTGAAAAACGGCGTCCGAAACAGGGGAATCAAATACCATGTTTTGCATTAAAAGCGGTATGATGGTTAACATTGCCGACTACGGAACAATGGGCTACCGGCAAAGGGGTGAAGATGACTCTTAAGTAGACATATTTAGAAATGTGTAGGTTAGAATGAATAGGTTATAGAGGAGTCCCACTAGAGCGGGAAAATACAAACAAGAAAACCTTAAACTTATGCATAAGTCGATACGTTCATAAAATCAAATGCTCCTATTGTTAGAGAATAAACACTCAAACCTGACCTTTAAAAGATGAAATAGTCAAAAATGGGATTACATTGAATTTATCATTACAGTAATATTGCCAAATATATGCATGAACAACGTATCATTTTTTAGACTTCATCCCTTCAAAATTACTAAACTATTAAGGGACATTGTTCTAAATTTTAGTACTCCGTTGTCTTAAAACCAACCCTTGTTAATAATGAAAACAATCAGTTGATTGAGCAGATCAGGTATTGTTGTAGCTTCACTAACTGCAAATACGAATACAAATGGTGTGTTTATGTTGTGTACAAATGATACAAATGATGTGTACAAGTTGTGTTTATCTAGTGATATAGTCACAAGCTAATACTTTTCTCTTTAGTGCGAATAGGATGTAATTTTATTTATCTATTTTTAATATTACTACAGCCCCGCAACAGCTGTTTAAGAACAACTTTTTTCTGAGCAATATCATATACCGATTAAAACTTTTTATTTCATAGGGCCTACTTAGAAAATTAACTTAACAGTAGCAATTTTACACCTTAGCTCTATAATTTTTTGATTCTGTCTTATGTTAATTCTTATCCTGAATTTAATTGATTTTGTTAACAATACGTTAATAATATACAACTAATGAAAAAAAAAGTTATACTATTTTATCTATCATCTTATTTAAATAAGGGTTTTGCCTATGACATCATTTTTATCTCGACCTACTAAACCAATTAGAAGAAGGGTTGATGTTAAAAGGAAAATACATTTAATTTTAAGACTTCATATTAGTAGGTCCTAGCATAAATGTTTACTGGCAGCATTTTATATGACAATCAATAAAGTTTGGGGGCAAATATACCGAGTAGCCGAGTAGGAATATACTTTCCTGAAGTGACCTTCACTGATGGTCAGTAGTAAGTCTTCTTATTACGTTGAAAATAGTTTGATATACTAGAGGTGTAAAATTGAAAATATGTGTGAGTGATATTATTTTTAAGAAAGAAGTATAACAGGTAGATGATTTGTTAGTATTACACATTTGTTTTATTTCATAATAAAACATGTATAACCAACCAACTCTTATTACTTCGTTTAAAATGATGTCAAGTTTGGGTTATTTGGCCTATTATCAAATACCTTATATCAAATTCATAAAAATAAAATTACCTATTTGATTGCATAGCTTAAATGCTGTGGAGCAGCAGAAGTCCTCTATTTGCATTTCAAAATAAAAATGCAAAGAATAAAGACGATAATAACTTCTCAAAACATTTGTTCAATAGTAAATACAATCCAGCACCATGATTGTTGAATATATGGAGGCCATTTGTGACTACACTCCTGCACTTTGGAGTCGCCCTTTTTATAATTATTTTTCTTGTAAATACTTCACCCTAGCATAGTCAAAATGTAGTTCAATATTCATAAAATATTGCAAAATTTCCATCAAGACACTGACAACATAAATGAACATCAATATAAAAACTCATTTTCCGAAAGCTTCTGTTGTCGAATAGTGTAAAAGTAATATCTAAGACAAGACTCGTAGAAATATATGCTTTGAGCTGGAAGGATCAGTCTGTTGTTTGGGCGCCGTAATGCGACCAAGATAAAACACACTTCCTTTGTCTTCCACTGCTAGAAAGAGGATTTCGAAAAATATATTCTGTCTGAACCTTTCATAAAACATTCATTATTGTGTAGCCTTGGGGATTTCGGTCTGCAAAATCATTAAATTTTACCGTTTTCCACCATGCGCTTCCGGTGGTTCTAAGTGGGAGTACACTACACAGTGGTTACATTACGTCTATTACGTTATATTATGTCTAGCGATAACATTTGCAAAGTGAATAGTTTTTTACCAAATACAGAAGAGCGATCTCAATACATTTTAGGTAAATTCTACAATAATTAATTAAAATGTTTTGAACCTTGTCAATAATCAAACTGTCCTTTAATAGTCATGTAACAGATTTGAGTGGCTCATGGATGGGACTTTACTATAAATGATTTATCTTAAATTAAAGAATTAAATTATCCTTGTGTAAAATTGCTTTGAAAGCTTCATTACCTTATTGTTTGGAAACCAGTTTTCATATTAAAAAAGTTCATTCACGACGTTCTTCAGATTTCTTATTTTCCGAATAACCTGAAAAATTTAGAAAACACATTTAATAACGAAATGTATACCTGTATATTTTATACATTTTGATGTTACTGTTAGAAATGTAGTAGAAATTCAAATGACTCTTATGAATTTTAGATTTATTTCTTCATCCATAATACAACTGACATTGTCGTAATTAAAGTGGTATCGCAAAATACATCTTTTCAATATAATACAT
The DNA here is from genome assembly GCA_030545055.2 of Neoaliturus tenellus. Lineage (NCBI taxonomy): Eukaryota > Metazoa > Arthropoda > Insecta > Hemiptera > Cicadellidae > Neoaliturus > Neoaliturus tenellus. Next base: position 77,601,691 of record CM061532.1, read on the forward strand.
TGAATAAAAACGTTCTTTATTTTTATGGACTTATTTTAAAATGTTACAAATACAGTTACATAACGATATATTTATAAGTCTATTACGATCTTGAACCGCGCAGTCAAGAACGTATTTTAATATATTGTTTGTTTAACAGAATTTGTTCACGAATTAATCCCTGAGGGACGAATTGAAATGCTTTCATTACAACCTTTTTTTATTATAGTCCAGTCAAAATAAAAAATAAAAAAAAAATTACCACTAAACCTGGGCAAAATTGTTTCATAAGCGATTGAAGTGGTATTCACCTCAACAAATTTTGCTTTATAACATATCCAAAATCAGACAAAATCAGTCCATGGGAAAGTAGAGAAAAATCAATTTTAAAATTGTGTCGAAATTTCATATTTTGTGATTTATTTAATAGTCTATCTACAGGGTGTCCAGCTTCTACCTTTACAAACTTTTCCAGGTTATTGCCCACGTCAAAATAAGCAAAAATTTCCCAAAAAAAAAAAACATGTCCTAAAATGCTTTGTTAACCCGCTAGCCGCCATTTTGTTTTTTTTACACTAAATAATTTTTATTTCCGTAATGGATCATTGCATTAACTTAATATTTGGCATGAACCTTCACTATAACAATACCCATTTTCTGTAAAAAAATAATTTTTTCCAATGTGTATTTTCAAAATGGCGGCCATTTTAAAATTTTAAACTCAAATATCTCAAAAACGGTAAATTTTATAAAAATTTTATAAGAGACACAAAAGTTGAAAAATTAAATTATCTAAACAGTGACACCAATTTTGTAAGGATTCAACAACAAATAACGTAGTTATTGAGATTTTTCTCTTAAAATAACCTAAATTGATATTAATCATAGTGCAAAATCAGTGTTTTTCTGCAGGAAAACCACAATAACTCCGTTATTTGTTGTAGGATCCTTACAAACTTGGTGTCACTGTTTAGATAATTTAATTTTTCAACTTTTTTGGCCTTGTAACATTTTTATAAAATTTATCGTTTTTGAGATAATTGAGTTTAAAATTTTAAAACGGCCGCCATTTTGAAAATACACATTGGAAAAAAATAAATGTTTTACCGAAAACGGATATTATTATAGTGAAGGTTCATGCTAAATATTAATCTAATACAATGATCTGTTACGGAAGTAAAAATTATTTAGTGTCAAAAACAAAATGGCGGCTAGCGGGTTAACGAAGCATTTTAGGACATATGTTTATAGGAACTTTTTTGCTTATTTTGACGTGGAAAATAACCTGGAAAAGTTTGTAAAGGTGGAAGCTGGACACCCTGTATAAGAACAATCACATTAAAAAATTATAGCATGGATTTTTTCTGCTGTTTTATACTTTTTTTGGGGTACTAAATCCGGATTTGAAGTTTGTATAAAGATATTCCTAATAGTAGTGTGTTTTTGCGGTTGCTGGCTCAGTTCAATGACCTCTGAGGAATGTGACGACGTCATCGCCAAGGTCAATGACCCCGATGACGTCATCGATGACGTAATCGATGACGTCATCGATGATGACGCAATCGATGACGTCATACCCATGACGTCATCAAAATGACGTCATCGATTACGTAATTGATGACGCCACCATCGATGACGTCATTTCCGTGACGTCACACCCATGACGTCACAGAAATGACATGCTGATGACGTCATCATCCATTACATCATCAAAATGACGTCACTGACACTGTTAAGGTCAAGGTCACGCCGAAACTCAAAATTTTTTGGCACTTTTGCCGTTTCTCGCACTACGCTCCGAGTTTCAGTCAGAGTCCACGTGACCTTGACGACTTGGAGCGAATTTGCGATGAGAAACAGCAAAAAGTGCCAAGTCAAACTCGAGTTTGCGACATGACCTTGCTTAAACCGTCATCCACTAGTCCTCAGAGGCCATTGAACAAGCACAACATCCGCAATTTCATATTACTGTGACCTTGAACACTTAACAACTACAGAGCGCCGACACCGATGCGCACCCCACGACAGCCACCGAGTGACTGACTGTCAGGCTCCGTGTACTCTAGGTATATGGGGAAGTGGAGGGGGAAATCTCAAGGTCACCCAAATGGAGTTTTAAAAAAGTAAAAGAGTAGAAAGACTACTCTTGTGCCTCCTGGGCGACCTCATCAATTTCTAACGGACTTGTAAACCAATCCGATCTGTAGCGGCAGGAGTCCAGAAAACAGGTGCACCACCCATTAGGTTGTCCGTAGCACTTCCGACAATTGGTAAGATTGGAGAAGTGAAACTTAATACACCGCTGCGGACAACAAGTATAAAAGTATTTGGATTTGTAGATTTTGAAAGTTTGTAGTACAGGTGGTGGCAGCTGTTGGTTCTTGCATCTACACCTGCAACATCCGAAGCATTCGCATTGCCGGCAGGCCAGCCCATCCACGTGCCACTTTGGTAAGAGGAAACACTTATCCTCACAGCAATAGGTTGTCCCCGTCTCTTCCTCCCAACGCTTCTTTGCACAATACGTGACGCCTTGTATCTCCAAACACCTATGCTCGCAACATGAGACACGCTTAGTTTCCATACTTGATGTTGCTTCGGCGAGGGAGCAAGATGAAGTGATGCCGTGGTCAGCGTGAATGGAGCTTATATAAACTAAGGTGAGTGGAGGGGGAAAGGTCAAGGCCATCCAAATGGAGTTTTAAAAAAGGTCAAAGAGGAGAAAGACTACTCTTGTGAGTCTATAGCGATTTCATTGATAGTGAGTGCTTCGGTATGCCAAGTTGATCTGTACTGGCATGCTCCTAAATAATGTTTGCAAAAACCTGCAAAATGATTGTTGCACATTTTGCAGCCAGTTAGCTGTCTTAGTGTGAATTCAATGCAACGTTCAGGGCAACAAGTGTACCTATGCCCTCTCATCTGGTACACATGGAATGTCTTCAACTCTGGTTTAGGCTTCTTCCAAGACTTGCACTTGCACATGCACTGACCAAAAGCTTCACATTTTCTACACGCCAGGCCATCCACCATATCAATGTCATTTGGCCATGAAAAACATTTCTGTTCGCAACAGTAGTTGAGTTGACTCTCCATGTTGCTGTAGTGAAGGCGCGCGATGAAATGATGCTGCAGTCAGTGAGAGTGCACTTTAAATAAACTCAGTGGAGGGGGAAAGGTCAAGGCCATCCAAACGGAGTTTTAAAAAAGATAACTAGTCGTCCTCCTCCTCCTCGTCCGTTGTACTTGGAGAGCTGTCAGACGAAGAGCCCCGTGCAGGTGCTCCCCAGATGAAAAACAAATCAATTTTAAAACGAAGACCAGGATCTTGCATCATAAATTCCTTTAATTTGTCACATACTAAGTCGACCTTGTGTAAGGTGTCAACAACAAGCTTCCAATTTGTTGGCTCAATATAACTTGTAGTAGTGTCCGCCTCGCTGATAACCACATCCTCCGGCCGTATTGGAGTGTAAAGATGTGTAAAGTTCTTTGGCTGAAGCTGAGGCTCAGGCTGGCTTGAAGTGGAAGGTTGAGTGTGGACCCCTGTCGCATCGAAATCCATAGTCATTCTACATTCAATGTTGGGGTTTTCGTTTAATACATACACCAATTTCTCATGCAACATATCCACTTCTGCCGAGTCTTGCAAATGAACATTCCAGGAAAATGGCCATTCTTCATCCGTAGTGGAGTCAACTCGAGAAAGAGTGCTGTCCGCCATGATAGCTAAGCAAGGAATGATGTGAGCTACAGACTGTGGTAACAGTATTGAAAAGTAGAGGGGGTAAACCAAAAGTACGTGGAGGGGGTATTTTCAAGGTCATTTAATTTGGGTTTTAAAAAAAGGAAATAGTGGAGGGGGAATTCTCAAGGTCATCCAATTTAGGTTTTAAAAAAAAAAAGGAATGAAGCTTACTCCTCTTCAGCCTCGTTGTCCCCTGCATCTTCATCAGCCTCATCTTCATCGACGTCAGACTCGCCGTAAGGGTAGATCGGGGACATGGGCGAATATTGTGGAGATTGTTGACCGTTGTTGTCGTCCCCTTGCATTCTAACTTGGGACCAATCATAATTTAAATTCATTTGTATTATGATCCCAGGGTTGTCCCGCAGTATTTCCTTCATACGTTCGCAAATCGACTCCAAATAGTGTACACTATCGATCGACAGTGTCCAACCCGTACTTGTACCGACATCAGTAGTGGAGTCAGCTTGGCTGATGGTGTTGTCTGCCATGGTTGCTTGTCGGACAAGGAATGACGGTTGATGTGATGCTCATGCAGGAACATGGTGAAGTGGTGGGGGGCGTGGTGTAGTAGTGGGGGAAGTTTCAAGGTCATCCAAACGGAGTTTTAAAAAAAGGAAAACCTACAAAGTAACATTAAAACTTTCCAATTGATGGTGGCGGGCGTTTTCTTCCGCAACCTTGCCGACACATGTGACTATGCCATACAGTATGAAAAGTACAACCATAATAAGGCCGAACAATAAAAGATAGCCGTTGACTATCATGATATTTTCTGAGTGGATCTGCTTTCTTCTTATCGCCCTCTCCTGCATCCTCTTCTCCAACTCGTGGACGAAGTCACAACATGCGTGAGGACATCTTTCATCTGTTGGTAGGTTTGCCATTGTTGATGTTGTCGGTGTGGCTGTTGAAGATGGAATGAGGTTTCCAATTGCGATGTGCCATGTACACCAATAGTCAAGTGGTGGTGGTAACAAAGCAGTGGAGGGGGAAGTTTCAAGGTCATCCAAATTGTGTTTAAAAAAAACCTATCTTGTTACTGAGCTTATATGTCAGTATCAAGATAGGTGTTTTTGCTCTTTTACTTCTTTAATATAATGAAAAAATATACATATTCTACAATGGTTAGGACAAGAAATACAACTGCTAGTCAGCTGAAGTAGTCCAAGTTGTCTGGCTCGGTCTTCATGGATGCTGGTGAGGAAGCCGTTGAGGAGTGTCCAGGCTCTTCCTTTGACTGCCGGGTGTTCCGTATATTGCAAGCGTAAACTTGCACATTTATACGGTAGCCTCGTGCCACCATCAGCTGCAACTCCTTGTATAAGTCGTTTAGCTCCTGCTGAGTCTTGATGCTCACCTCCTCGTAACTTGCGCAACTGACATTGAGAGACATCCTGATGTTGCTAGGTTGGCTGCTGGAGTAGAAATGAAGCCGAGGCACAGCGTTTGGAGGTACATGGAAAAGTGGTGGGGGTAATGGTGGTGGGGGTATGGAAGATGCAATTAAACACTTCTAAACTTCTTCCATTGATACAAAGGGATGGAACAAATAGCACAGGTGTCCTTGTAGTTTTCAAATCTAAACATTGGAGCTAGAAATCCAAACTGTTTTCTACCACCTTCCTGTACGAACCTTTGAAGGTCTCTGACGGCAGCATTGCCACAAGGCCTACAAAACTTTTCCCCGTCTTGGAACCTATACCAGGAGTATCCCGAATACCCTCTATTATCTTTCTTGTACTCTTCGATATCCTGTTTTACTGTTATAGGGATATTATCTCGTAAAGCCGTCTGGAATAAAGATGCGTCAGTTATAACTCGTTGTAAGCAAAGCTCGTACAAGGTGCTCATCGTTTGCTAGTTGGCAACAGAATGACCGTTTTTCGCATCCAAGCAGGTTTGAATCCTAGTGCGGTAGTGGGGGTAATTACGGTAGTGGGGGTAGTTGTGAAATGCAAAGGTCTAAGGTCAAGGTCACCCGCGAAGTTAAAAAAAAAATGCAACATATCAATACGTGAAGTTTGTCACATATTGATGTGTTGCATTTTTTGTTTTTTTTTATTTTTTTTTGTCTTTTATGATTCGTTTATTTATAAAACATTACAACAACAACATATGTACAACATTAAAACTTAAATCTAACACTGCTGCTTGTCAGCGATGTGGATGGTCAACTCTGTAGAATTGCTACCCGTGCAGCCGTGCGACACCAGGTATAGACACCCTGGTTGAATAGAGCGAAGATCCTCGTTTTGTAGAAGATGGACGAATCTCTTGGGCAGGTACACCTGGAACTTTGGTTCATCCCCTGGAGTAAACGGCGCCTCGCTGAGACTGCAGCAGATGGCCTCCCCAACTGTAGTCTCCATCTTCTTCATAGCATGGATTATGTAGTGCTTCTCGTCTTTTAGTTCCGAGCACTTCTTTACAGGTAATATTGTTGACTTGGAGTGAGCATTGAACTGCTCGACCAAAGTCTGAAGGAACTGGTGAGATGCCATGGTCAGGTTACAGATCGTCTTCTTGCTCGGAGATGTTGTCGTCTCGGAATCTCGAGTAATACTCATGCCAGGTCCCTGTCTGCTCCCCACTTATATACTCTCCGTTACCCCCACCACTCCCCACTTCCCCATTTTGAAGGTAAGAGGCGAGTTTATAGGCATTTTTCAAAGCGCAATGTCTATCTTCATCATGTTCTGGGTTTTTTGTACAAATACATATGGTTTCCAGCATGTATTGATAATTCTTATCCAATTCCACATCATTAACCGGAACATGAGTAAATCCTTCGATCGATAAATCCATCATACCAATCGATATGATGGAAGTGTTTTGAAATCCATCTGTTGGTAGTAGCGGCTTTACTAGTTAAAGACGAATAAGAACATGGTGGTTTAAATAAAAACGAATAAGGAACACTTGTATTCATGTCCAAAAACACAAGTTCTTTTATAATGAATCTATCATCATTACCACGAAACGCTTGAAACTCAATAATACCAGGCTTGGACTTTACTTGTTGTTCTTCTCCCTTGTCCATTTTGAAGGTCACACGTCTGCTCATTACGAAGTCAGGAGGTCAACTGATTTCCACACCACGGTAGGTACTACTTTTATACCCGGCCGTACAGTTGTTGGCGCGTTGGTGTATATTTAACGTGGGCACCGTCCCCAATAGGCCTAACCCCACAAAATTTTGGTTATTGTTTTAAAAACTAACCATTGTTATTTAAGTTTCCATCTTTATATTTTCCTTGTTTTCATTTTCATCACTAACACTTGATTCTTCTCCTCCATCTTCCTCTTCTTCCTGTTTTACTGATTTCTTATGTAGTTGAGCGTACTTTTCCAATTGTCTCCACATCTGTACTTCATGAGGAACTCTATTAAATATAGAAGTATCTACAGGTCCGTATAATATAGGTGCGTCCGGTTGTTTGTCCAAAGTGTCTTCCAAATAATCTTTAATAATCGAACTTGAAAACACCAGTTGTCTCAAGTATCTTGTTATAGGTTCAGTAGCACAAGTTAAAATGAAAAACTCCTCTCGATTAAGTTGAATTTTGTTATCATGTCTTGTTGTGTCTCTAAACCGTAGCTGATGATCACCACGTTGTTTAATAATATCAATTTCCACATTTGAATCCAAAAGTCCTACACTTGTCTTTCTTCCAAACATGTTACTACTTAAATAGCATTCTAGTAGATGCAAATGTTTCATAAACGATTCCCAAGCACTGTCCGTAAACGAAATCATTTTGGGTCCATGAGTTAAAATTACAGTAGGGGAATAATCTGTAGATTTCATAACACCGATTAAAACACTTTTATCCAAACTGGAAGAGATTGGGTAAAATATTCGCAAAAATACCTCACTTAATATGTTTGGAGAAATATTATCTTCAATATCCCTTTTTCTCTTTTGTATAGTCTTTCTTCTTTTACCTTTTTCTTCAACATTATTACTGGCGTGAAGTTGTCCGCAAACGTTTTGTTCACCTCCTTCCTGGTGACCTTGAGGATCTAAAAACTCAGATATCTCCTTCTCAATATCTACCACATTTTCAGGTGTACCACTAGGAGAAGCCATATTGAATACGATGCTACCCATACAACAGTAGGCAACAAACTGATGAGGAGCGGTCTGTACGCTCTGCTTTTATACTCGCGGAATGAAACAAAACCGGTTCTTACAATACATTTTTAACAATTCCAGTTAAAGGTGTGTATGTTACGATTTTATCATGTAGAATTAAACAGTATGCAGTTGTATTAGCCGGTATAGCATCGTTGAATTCCATTTCTATTTTTATATCCACACTTGATGACTTTACTGATTCATTTTGTTTAGAACAATCGATTACAACTATTGGGTAGGCATCGAAATATTTGTCAGGTGATAATAAAGGTGTATTTGTTTTACCGTAATATGAACTTTGGAATCTCGCGTACATATCGTACAATATACTGTATTTCTTCTTAGTGAATGACACATTTAAATTGTCGTATGGAAAGAATTGTGAATTTAAATAAACTTTAATATTTTTCAAGTTACAATGATCAAATTGTCCTGCATGTTTAGTAATGGCGTCTCTTCTACCTGTTTGTAAACCAAATATAATATACCTGGCTCGTTCTACATAATTCGATGTTTTAACAGTCCAAGTGTGTCGATCCGTAGTAGGTAAACTGGGATGCTCATGAAATTCCCAACTTCTAAATGGAATAACAATATCACGATCGGCTTTTAATTTTCTTAAAAGTAGCATTCTATGCTCGTCAGCCAATTTAACATGTGGAACTCTCCATACAATTTTGTCTAATTTTAATTTCCATTCTAAAGTCGCATCTGTAGTAGCATCTGCAGCTTTAATAATGTCTTTATCGTTAGAAGATCTCAACAAAACTAATTCTTGTTTAACGTTTAATATTATTTTCCTATAATCTTCAGCAAAACCAAGCAGCAAACGTAATGGAATATGAAAATCAAAATATCCATTTGGATTTGGAGTGATCGTGTCAATCGTAGGTAATACCCATCCGGCAGGTTTAAGTAAATTGGTTTCATTGGGTGTTATAGATGTTAATCCTTTTAAAGTTGTCGTAATACCTACTTTTTTAGTGGAATCAACTGTTACACCTGATATTTCATATCTAATTTCATCAAATAGGAAAGCCATAGGATTATTTATAAATGGAACTGTTGTACCAACAGTAGTACCGTCCTTTTTAGTAACTTGTCCTTCAATATACAAGTAACTTTCACATGGTAGTGTGTAAATGTCTTGATTTTGTATGGGAATACGAATTTCATCGTTATTGTTTAATTTCGATGAAGTGTAAGGGTTGTGGGTGTGATATTCTTTTTCCCATAGGGTTTCGTCGAATGTTGGACCCTGCGCTATATCCAGTATATCCATACTCGGTTAATTTTAATCCAATTCTCTCTAAGAAACGAATGTTCTCGCGTGTTAACTCCTCCACAGCTGAAGAGCTACTAATGCGGTTTCCCGTAGGTTGTTCGCTTTTAAATGTTAAACCCATGGTTTTGTATTAAAGTGTCGATTTTAAATGTAATCTAATCGTAATAGGCTCTTCTCTGAAGTCTACCAAGTTACCGTCTTGATCCAATACGCTCAACACGATGTCTGAAATGAAAGTGGTGTTCAACGGTAGATATACCAGGTTTTGTGGCTTTTCAACAATTTTAAATCCAGGTGGTACACTTGGGTAAAAAGTATGTATGATGTGGGTGTTAGCCCCATCCCTGTAAGCACCTTGTATAATGTTACAAGTTATGTCTATACTATTGACTTTTAATATTGTTACTGTTTTCTTACCGGAATGTGTTACATCTGGTTCTAATACAGGCCCATCGTTGGAAAATCCTAATAAATCACCAATTGAGTTTGGTTGAGTGAAATCTATATAATATTTGGAAGTAATTTCCGCTTTCATCGTATTATTATTACCTTTTAATGTTATATTGTCTTTTCCCATTTTAGTTTGCAAAAATTCATTTATATGATCAATTTCATAAGAACCTGTGGGTAACCTGCACTCTTGTAAGTCTGTAAATTTTCCACTGGCATCCTTTCCCTTATAATAATGCAATATGTTATTTTTACCTTCCGTAACATTGGGAATAGAGTTGTACGTTGTAAAATCCAATAGTGCCGCCTCCCAAAACCTTCCTTTTTGCAAGCGTAACGCTGGAAAAAGGATACTTCGTAAAGTGGACGATTTTCCTGTTAATGATACCGTATAGGAAGACATCTCAATAGTGACTGATACTTTTAGCTAGAAATTCCAAACATAAATGGCCGCATATTGAAGTATTATCAGGTTGTTCTCTTTTATAGTTATAATATATGTTTTTAGCAGATTTAAAGTAATTTTGAAGTTCTTTTGGTGGTGGCAAATTACCGAAACTATCAAAATAATATACATTGTTATTTAGTTTCTTATAACAAACCCAATGGGTGCCAGGCCCTTCTGTATTATCCAAATTTACAATTCCAGTCTCATTTTGCCACATTTTCTTTGGTAAACTGTCTTTCATAAACACACCGCGAAAAAATGGTATTTTTAAACAGGAAATATATTTAAATAATTCAATATTGGTTAATGCTTTATGTGGTATGACCAATTGATTTCTTTCATTTAATATGCACGATAAGGTCTTAGGTAAAGACCTGCCCCGTTTTTTACCATTGACCACACGGTGGGCTTCTTCCTGCCTTTTCTTGTAGATCGTCGTCTTCTTTTTATATTTCCTCCATGTTTTCTTGTGGTTGACCTCCTTTTTACTCTCCTTCTCCTCCTTCTTCCACCTCCTACTGCTGTTTTAGCCTTCATACCTGCTGTTACTGCTAAAGCTGCTGCTTTTTCTGCTATGCTAGCGTCACTTGATTTTACTCGTTGCCAAGCTATGTCCGCAAGCTTTTTGTCAGCTATTGATCTATTTTTTGAATCGGCAAACGTGGAATATGCGATATCGTGTTCTTTACAAGCCTGATCTAACTTGTTTATGCCAGGATCGCCTCTTTCCAGTCGTTGTTTCAATTTAGTTCCTGGTCCGCAATACTGATAACCTCCTGGTATATGAAATTCGTATGGTAATGCGTCTATTGCTCTATTTACTATGGATCCTACTGGAATTTGTTTTAAAGCTTTACTTAACAGAGAAACCGCTGTGGACGTGATCCCACCTCCTTTCCTTGCAGTGTCTCGATATGGACTGATGTACTTGAACGTCATTATTGTCCTTTTATAATCGCAATGTGCAACTCATGTGTTAACTCTATGACGAGTTGGAAATAAATGAAGTTGTTTATTGTGTTCTTTTATTAAATATCAATATCACCCCAATTTGATGATCTAAACTGTTGTGTATTAGGGTGAATAAAGTACTTTTTAAAAATTTCCCGTTTAATCCAACCACCTCTCGAGGCTTCATCCCAAATTTTATGACCTGGCCCTCCTCGAAGAACTTCCGGTGTGAAATGATTGTGTAAATCAAATATCGCATTACCTAAAACTTTTACAAGAAAATTAACAGTGACAGCATTATCTACATGTTCAGGGTCTTTAAGGTTTGTTATACGTTTATTATTACAATCATACACTTTACTATCCTTTAATGATGTTGTAATGGTCTGTCCTACAGTTGCAGCATCATTTGCTTCTCTTCCTTGTGCCAAGTCCCTTATCACTCTATTATTACATGTAAACCATCTAAAATATTTATCTGGATCTAGATGTACGGTTTGTGATAAAGCAGCTGCATCATGTTTTTCATAACCCCATCCCATATTTGATAACTTTTTATCCATGCAATCCCAAGCATCATTTTTGTATGTTAATAAATTAAATTTTTCATTACCTTGAACAAATTCATCCCCTTGCTTCGATACTACTTGATCTTGTTTTACAAAAGAGGTTGTTTCTTGTTTTAAGGTTTCCATCATTTGACCCACTGTTGCACCATCTGATGGCACCGAACCATCTTTAACATTTGCTAAACAATTATTAAAACAATCTATAACCCCTACATCACGTATGATGCAATGATCTTTAATATATTTTAGATTTACAGCATCGTTTTCAGTTTTTGGATAGCCTATATCATTAATAACAAATTTATAAAAAGAAAATCCATCTTTTGTCTTTTCAGGTATCAAAGAATGTAAATAGCGTCTATTTACGCTGTCTTTTGCATCTTTAGGGTCATCTACGTTGGATATACGTTTATTGTTAGCACTATACGTTTTCCCATTGAATTTTAACGTATTTTTTAATTCAGATGACAAATAACCTTTGTTTATTGCATCACCGTTTTGATTTGGTTTACCAACGCTGATGATTCTATGATCTTCTGCGTCATATGTGTTATTTTGTAGTCTTAATGTTGGCGATATCTTTTCCTTTAATATTTTTAGATTTATTGCATCGTTTTCATCCGTAGGATCTTTTATGTTTTTTAACCTTTTATTACTCATATCATAATCTCCATCAGGTGTTTGTGGTAAACCAGCACTTCTTTTTAAACTATTGGCATAATATAACCCATCCGAGGAGTAACGTCCGAACTTGTCGACACTCATGGTGCAACTGAATAGTATTCTAGGGAGTAACGCATTTTTATGAGATTACCCCACGGTTTCGGAGTTCATCCACTAAAGCCACCCATTCGTTTTCCAATCCAGTATGACCCGCTTCTTTAGCTTCATGTATTAGTTTCATTCTATCCACCAATTTATTGATATTATTGTAATAAATCACATTTGTGTTATATAGTTTCTTCATTAAACCTGTACCCGTAACGGACTTACTTCTTTTTCTTCGTTCCTGAGCACTTACATCCAAAGTGGATGCCATAAATCTTCGTTTTACAGGTTTTCTTTGTGTTAACGGCATTGTTTGTCTTCTAGTTGGTATTAACTTGGATACAAATTCTTTATATTTTAAAGACTTAGATCTAAAAGGAGGCTGGTCAGGTAAATACTTTCTCCTATATGCATTTGTCTGTTCCAAAATATTTTTATATGCTTCCATGTCTTTTTCTTTCACTACCGATACTGAAGGCTTATTTTCAAATAATAATTCAAATAATCCTTTTGTGCCCTTATACCTTTGATCACCAATGACAATATTATCATGTTCGTCAACGTTTAACGGGCTATTACCTATCATTAAACCGTCTTCTGTTAATCTCGCTCCATAACTATGGTAATTCTTATTAGGAATTGTTCCGAGTAACATTTTTACCATGTATTTCCTTCCTAAAGGTCCTTTGTTATGAATGTTTTCACCCAACAAGCTTATGTTTGACGGACCTTCCCTTGTCTCTTCTTCTTTTTCCTCTTCACTAGCAGTTGATACAACTTCATGTCCTCTTTTGGCTTTTACTTCATATAATTCTTTTATTCCACTATAGCCCAATGATTCTAGCTCTCTTTCGGGTTCTCCACCGGTAAAACCACTATACGTAGAGGATTCCGGGTCTTCATCACTAAACTCTTCTGATTTTACATTTTCTCTTTCAAACTTCGTAATAGGTGCAATCGCATCTCCTTCCAATACAGGTTTAGCAAATTTTTTGTTTAATTGTTTCAAGGGTTCAGTAATAGGTTTAAAAGTAGATTCAAGGAATTTCTCCCTCTCGCTAATACCTAGTTTCAATGCTCTGTTTTTAGCCCGAATAGAATCACTAAGTGATTTTATTTCTTTTACTAATTTTTCTTGGTTAACCATGTTTGTAGCAAGACGTGTTGTACAACAATGAATGTGTTATACCGCGTTTAATGTATTAATATAAATTTATCAAATCCTATCCTGTATCGACCATTGTTTAGCGGTTGTTCCTTCATAATTGTTAGGAACCCATACTTTTCAGCCCAAGCCTTTCCACACAACTCTTTAAATCGTTCAAATGTCATATCCGCATTTACATGATCAAAATATATATGTTTTAGGTTGGTTTCGTCCTGTTTAAATACAATTAACATGTTTGCATTGTCTCTAATGAGTTGTTTAGGTATTTTGCTGTAAGTTTGGCCAATATAAATGCTATCTATGTTGTTATGTCGACCCATAGCGAAGTAATTCCTTATTGTGTTTTGGTTTTCACAAGATACATCGTCGAATATAAACACGGAGAATGGTTTAGCTTCTTGTGGCTGCATGACACTCTCGCTTGCATTAAACTTTAAATATTTAACTTCAGGCACATTAGTCAGTATCTTTTCCAATAATTGATACTTTGGTTGTTGTAGTGATTTTGAAAATACATATAAATTGTTAAATCGTAATCCTTTAGGGTTTGTAATCAAATTGAATACTACATTAGTTTTTCCACAGTTGGAAGGTCCTGTAACCAGACAACGAACGGTGTTTGGTAACAAATTGCCATGTTTCCCACTATTGAATTCTGAATTATCCACTGTGAGTTCATCTATATTATTAATAGTAAAACTCTCTTTTTGTGGTACTATCTCCATCCTTTGTAATGGTTCAACCTAAAATGATTCTCTATCGTTATATCAAATCCTTTTTAGGTATCCAAGAATCTTCCGTCTTATTAAATCCTAACCATCGTACTTTGACCTTATCTTTTTTCCGTTGCAACACCTTTTCAACTAAATATACATCGCCTACTGTTGATTTTAACATTTCATGTCCATAAAACCCTCCTTCAAGCAATTGTCCTTTATTATCTTTTAAAATATATGTCTCAGGTACTGTAGGTTGTACTTTGAATACAGTAAAAACCTCATTGGTCCAATTTGGCAGGTATCTTTTACTGAATACACCTTTATATTTACTTATTCGCACTTTATCACCCACATTAAATTTTTTAGGCTTTAGTTTTTCAACTTTTGGTTTAGTATTCGTTTTTATACGTTTTAATACAAGGTTTTCATTTTTACTAGTTACTTGGTTTGGTTTCATCCCGATAGTCCTATGAAATTTGTTATTGTAATCGTTTATAAGTTTTGGTAACATATCAATCCATATGTGCGATCCTCTGTTGGAAAACATTTTATACATTGCACTTTTTAAAGTTCTGTTGAATCTTTCGATTATTGAGGCTTTTACTTCTGAATTGGTTGAATAATGGTTTATATTGTGTTTTTTCATTAAATTTGCAAATTCCTTATTAAAATATTCTTTTCCATCATCTGTTTGTAAATGTTTAATAGTATGTTTGTCTCTTTGTATAGCTGTTTCCATTGCTTTTGTAACACTTTTGCCACTTTTATCTTTTAGTGGTAAAGCATCTGCCATTTTTGAAAAACAGTTAATAACAGTCAATATGTATTTATATCCTTTATTTTGTTTGCTATAAGGAATTATTTCGATTAAATCCGCTTGATATAAATCATTAATTCCTTTTATCACCGTATTTCTTCGTGGAAACTTTCTTCTTGCAGGTTTATGAAGTTCGTTGACAATTTGTTGCTTCAAGTCCTTCATATTGCAGGTTTCAATGTTTGTTGTATCACATGTATAATCACAATGAATGTTGTTTTAAATATTCACATCATTTATATGGGTCAAGGTCATCCAAACTTGTGTAAAAAAATGGGGAACACGGCGTTGGACTTGCCGTGTTCCCCATTTTTTTACGGAAGGAGAAAGGAATAAGGTCGAAGTTGTAGAAGGACGAAGAATAGGTTACTAGTTGATAGGGTTTAAGGAGTAATGGCCGAAAGGAAGAGTGTGGATTTTGTCGGGCAAAATATGTCTTTTATCATCCCGAGCTGACAGTGCTTTTTTAATTTCGGTGACACTGTAGACTTGATGCTTGAAGCTTCGGATATTGTTGAATGTTGCTGATATCGTAGTATCTTCAAACAAACAAGTCTTGTAGTGGTCAAATGTTACGTGTTTTTTCAAATAAGATGTCTTCACTCCTTTTGCTTTCTTGACTGTCGGTGTGTTGTTCTCGTGGTACATCTTAAATGAATATAATTTCGCCATCAGCGCTACTATTTCTTCTAAAGGCATTCCATTTGCTTCATCTTTGAATTTTCCAATTACTTTTTTATTTTTTTCATTGAAATTTGGATGGTTCTTCGGATAGTCAGAAAAGTCGAAATCTTCTTTGTATGGAAAAGTCCTTAGGTCTTCATACATGTCCAAAGTCTTTATCCAGTAGATAAACGCGTCCGTATCCATGTATGCGACTCCAATGTTTTCCCTTCCGTAGTGTTTAACCATTTTGTTATAATGGAAATCATACATCAGGGTTTTACTTATGTCCAAAATCGACATACCTATGTATAACGGACGGTCCATGACTATTGTTGTTTTCTTCATACTGACAGCGACTAGATTTTCGTTTATAATCATGGATGTTCCGAAATTTGGTTTTTGCACTAATTTTTCCAATTTCCTAGGATCACTCACTAATTTTACATTTTTGTGTTTTCTTTTGTTCTCCAAGGTCTTCCCAAAGATGGCATTGTTCATTAATTTATAGAAGTCCTTTTCAAATGCTGTTGTCGCTGCAGCTCTTCTTGTAGTGTTGGAATCAATATATGGTTTCAACCAACAAGACTGGGTGAATTCAATTGCTCTATGAATTCTCACTATACGTAGACCCAATTCGAGAGCCTGTTGAACTACCCAGTAGTGAGCCACATAGCGATCTTTATTCTCCAAGGTCATCATCAATTTTGGCCATCTTCCTGTCGGTGAAACTTCAGTCTTGGCTAGGAGAGGCAAGTCGTAGTGATGGTCATGAAGGTGCTCCGGGTATTCAAAATCACAGTCCAAAATATAGCCTTTTGGACCATCCTTTGGAATCTGTGAGATGTCTCCGATGGTGGCCGGGTCGATCCATTTGAAGTCAGCGTAGGGAAGCGGATTTGACATTGCCCAACCATAAAGGTTGTTTGCGTCAAAGTAGCCAAGGTAGACCGATGGTTGTTGCTCGTCGAAGCCGGGGATGTACTTGTTGTTGGCTTTGACATGACGTGTTACAGCTTGTGTCAAACCGCCCCGTACACCAGATTCCATCATGAGCACCATATCAATATCCGTTAGAAGTTCCAGTCGACAGTTGGTTGACTTTAGCATAGCTTGCCATGCTAATCCTGGAGATGTGTACGAGTGTAGAGGGTCCAGTCCATAGGCGGAGAAGCAGGTGTTTCGAAATTCTTCCATCACATCGCACAGCAGAGTTACGTCCAATTTTATATAAAAGTCAGAATATTCCCCTAAGGTTTGAATGTTTAGTTGGTTCCAAACATTACACGCATGATTGTAGTCTTCAACGGAGATTTCACTTTCGTTTAATTTGCTGTTGAAGGCTTCAATCGGTGGTAGACTGGTTTCTTCAAATTTTTCTGTAGAAGTTATGTAATCGTAGGGGAACACTCCTTTACGTAATACTAAGTCCAATTTATCTTCAGGTACAATCTTGCTGGTTTCTTTTAAGTCTTCTCTTCGTAGATTCTCAGACAATCTGCTCAAACTAGATGCCATAAATCTATAAGAGTCTACAAAGCGAAGTTTAATTTTACCTACTGTTTTTGAGAAACTGATATACTTTTCCAATGTTGTAGCAAGAACATCGATTTTACCATTATCTCTTCCTAATTCTGGAATAATGAAGTGGGAGTCGTAGCCGCTAAGATTGTGTAACACTACAGGAATAAAGTTTGGCAGTTTGTAATTTATATTGCATGAATTACAAGCAGGTCCTCTGTATAACCCTGTGAGGTGATCATGATCTCTTACTTTTGGATTTTCTTCACTGAAGCTCTTCTTACATAGATAACATCTTGTTGCTGAAATGTATTCTTCTTGTTGATTTTGGTTCAAAGGTTCCATGGGTAAAACATTACCGTATAAGCGTTCCGCCTTTTCAGCAATCTCATACAACTGGTCTACAAAATACTTAGCAGCTTCTTCCCCACGGTAGAGTATCGGAGTGGATGTTAAGCCATAGTCTTGCAATTGTTCTTCAGGTAAAGTAGATTTCACCAATAAGCAAAAACTGTTAGGTTGATGCAATTGATATTTGGTTCTTCTAGTTACTTCACCATCCGGAAGTTCCTGCGGCACTAACGTGGATTCAAAGGCAGCATAGATAACTAGTGGAATCCGGTATTGGTGAACTGTTTTATTGAACTGGACAAATGCTCTAGATGGTGGTGGCAGACTAATCTTCACTTCATAGTTGTCATTACAAAGCCGCTGGTGTTCCGACAACCACTCCGATCCTCCACGTCTCAACTCTTTATATGTGAAACAGAAACATCTTTTACACACTGTTAACCTACGTTTCTGTTTTGATAATTGATTTTTAACCAAGGCTGCAAAGTCCTTTATCCACACATAATGTGAAATTTCACCCTTAGTTATCAATAACAGATCCGTGTGGTTTCTTTCCTCAACTTTTGATACTCTCAAAGGATAAACACTATTGGAATCATCTAAACCAAACACATTTACAGAAACACCTGGGTTTTGTTTCTCAAAATTACCAATACTTTTAACACTAACAGGGTATGACAAACCTCGAAAGTTGTAGCGGTGTTGGACATTTTGATACGCTCTGCTAACTCTACAAGGATTTTCTTGCACATATTTTGTTAGCATAGCATATTTAAAGCATTCATTGTCCTCATTTTGCACATTGATACAAGATTTGGTAGCTTGTATCTTCTTTGGCAAAGGTATATAACTACTACCCCTTATACCATATCCGTGCTTGTGAACCCTTACATCCATACCTTCAATCGATGACAGACTCCAGCCGGATCCTCTTCCTTCATGTTCTTGCAGTTTAACTAGCAGTTCATGCAAACATTCTTCAATAATTTCATTGATATCAGATTCAGTTGTAAGGGTTCGGTTTTTGGTAATGAATGCTCTTAATGCCGTTTCACCATCAGTATTGGTAAACTTTGATTCTAACACCAGTCCAAATTTAATGAAGTTCAATCTCTGTAATTCTTCTTTTAGCGTTTTTCCAACAAGTACTCTGGCCTGGGTTATAAAATTATCTAATTCCAATTGCACATTATTAATTTTAAAATGTGTTACAACTTGTCCTGGTAAGGCCGTGGTGCGCAGTTGTCTCACATCTTCCAGTTCTTCTTCCGTGTCCTCTTCTTCCGTGTCCTCTTCTTGCATATCCTCTTCTTCAATAGGTCTTCTAGCAGTAGATGGTCCAGCACCAGCAAATTGGATCACACTAGGTCTTTTTCTTTGCATTTGCTGTAGATAGCTGTCCCAGTAGTCCGTCTGCTTCTGGTGCTCTTCCAAAAACCGATCAATTGAGTCTAAGTCTATTTCATCCATGGTAATATCTTCTTTTCTATCTTCGTCTTCATGTAATTCTCTGTGTATGGTAAAAAGATCTTCGTCTTGAAAGATTTCCCCACAAATGTCGCAAAGAGCCATTTCAAACAGTTTGGCTTTGAATGTACACTCTGTGAATGTCCACGCAATAATGAGCAGCGCACTCCACAGGGACCCTTTATATCCGAGGCAGATAGGTGGGGAAAGTGACGTCATATGGAAACAGGTTATCACTCATGTGCTAAATTTAGCCTTTACACAACCGTTTGTAATACATTTATCAGTAGGCTTGATAAATTGATGATATTTGGTCTAGATTCAATAATTTGTACAAGTTTTTTCAAAGACGTCTGTTTGAGCAAGTTTATGTAGGTCAAGGTCATTTGGAATTATTATTTTGAGCGGGGGATAGAGCACTAAGCAGCATCATTTACTACAAAGTGCTCTATCCCCCGCTCACATTCTTTTTTTTTAACTTTTTGTTTAAACTTTTTACAAGGGTGAAACATCACCATCAGAGTCGGAATCATCCTCATCACGGAATAGGCAGCGATGACAATACATAATTCTTCTGGCAACTAACATCCTATCCATTGGACGATGGGGAGTGTCTTGTTCTTGTTCTTCTTCTTCGATTTCCAATTGGAATTCCATTTCCGACTCAGATGACGACTCTAATGTTTCGTAGGCGTGCAAGTCCACTTCATTGTCCGTTGAACCAGCTTCGTCAGAGTCCGTTTCAATATCCATTATCTCTTCCTCCTCCTCTTCTTGATCAACCGCAGGTAGTTGGTCCTCTACTTCTATAATTTCTAGAGGTATTACCTCCAGAATAGAGACAATTCTGTTGCGATGGAACACGGTGTTGTCAAGTGGAGCCATGGTATGGAAGTGTTGTATCCATCCAATTTGCTTACCCTTTTTATACCCCCACCAACTATACAATTTATGTGGTTCAAGGTCACGTAAAGATACCCTTTGAGCGGGGGATAGACCACTAAGCAGCATGCTAGTCCATTGCCGCAAAGTGATCTATCCCCCGCTCTGTTCTACAAAACCTCAATCAAGTCCAAGTCCAAGTCCTGTTTAACACATTTTATTCTAATTCCATATCCAATTTAAAAATTTCAATTTCACATGGTTTACATTCCTGATGTATCAAACACTCCAGCTCCCTAAACATATCGTCCAGTTCGTCCAAATTATGATGTCCTACTTTTAACACATGAAGGTGGTTCATGCTTTGCATTGTAGCATGACCATCAACAAACAAGTTTCTTTTCCACGCTAACATAAATTGGCAGTTTTCTTGAAAGATTTTTCTCACCAAACAATCATACACAGCCGTCAACATGTCTCTACAATCTTCATAGTGTACCATCACAGAATACCTGTCCAAGTTAGCACCAAGCAGCGATCCACTCATTGTTTCTAGCGTTCCACTGGAAGGTCCAAAGCAGAATGAAGTCGAGATGTATAGACCCCCTCTTTTATACCAGTTAACCGGTTGTCCTTGCTGTAAAGTGGGTCAAGGTCATCCAATGCTACCCTTTGAGCGGGGGATAGACCACTAAGCAGCATGCTAGTCCATTGCCGCAAAGTAGTCTATCCCCCGCTCTGTATTCTACACACACACACACATGTCCCTGTCCAAGTCTTTCATTACATACCCAATATATATTCAGTTCCTTCATCATCACTATCACTCATCACTGCTTCCACAAACTCCACAGGATTAAAGTTAAATTGTTTCAATTGTTCTTTTAAGTTTTCAATTTGTTGGTCCTTTACTTCTAAAACACTGTGAAGGTGTGATATGTAGTCCGCTGCCTCGTTGATGCTTGCTACTCTCGGATCGCCTAACTTCAAGCTGGGAACTACACCCTGCAGCCTGAAGTACGCCATACGCCTTTCTTGCTCCTGCCGTTGACCAGGACTGAGCAAGCCTTGTCCGTCTTGGCTTACCTCCAGCAAGGTCCGTAGCATCGGAGCTTTGCAGGCGTTTGCCCGAGCAACAGTTATGCTGTGGAATGGTCGAGCAGGTCCACGAGTAGCAGGCAGGACGTTGGCAGCACGCCTTCTTGAAGAAGAAGAGGAAGCCTGAGAAGTTTTGGAGTTGAAAGCCATGTTACAGTGCTGTATTCAGCTAAGCGGTACAAAGCAGAATAACCAAACTGCACGTTAATACCCGTATATATACACTTATCAGTGGTGGGGGTACTAGCTAGCCTTGGTAAAGTGGGTCAAGGCCATCCAAAAACATTACCAGAACGGGGGATAGATCACTAAGTGGCATGTTAGTCCATTGCCACAGAGTGATCTATCCCCCGCTCTGTATTTCACATTCACGCACACATTCATACAAACACACAAGTCCCAGTCCGAGTCTTTACCCACACCTATCCACTCTCATCCTCACTATCATCACTATCATCTAACAATCTGTCACACTTCATAATTAGTTTTTCCCATTCTTTCCGGATCAAAAGTATTTCACTGTGTGCACTCTCCAACAACCTCTTCTTTTCCTCTAACAACCTGTCCTTTTCCTCTATCAATACGTTACAACCTTTAATATATCTTATAGCAGCTCTAACAGTGTCTTCCTGTGAAGATGCACCAACCACTACACCTGGCACTACCTGCTGGAGTTCTTCATACAAGCTAGACTCTCTTCTGGAGGCTCCACTGCTGCACAACTCCGTCTTGCTCGGAGTGAATCCGAAGAACCGAACGCGACTCTTTGACAGGCGGCCCCGCCGGATCGGTCCAGAGCTTGAGCCAGAGTTGGATGCGGTCGGGCCAGAGGTAGAGGCTGGAATGTTCATGGCTGACATGGTAGTATTCAGCTAAACAGTGTAAAGCAGAATGAGAAGACGGTTGATCACCACTCCTATATATACCCATTTTTAGTGGTGGGGGTAACCCCGGGGGGGGGGGGATAGCTTAAGGACTTCCACTAAATTTCCCTTACTCTTCCCGGTCATCGGTTTTACATACCTTTAGCAAACCCATCATTTTGGTTTCTTCAATAACTTTACACAGCTCAAAGACCCAAGCAAACAGCTCATCTATGTTGTTATAATTAATTTTTGTCCAGTGTTCATACTTATGAGTTTGGTTGTTTATAATACATAGATAAAATGTAGACCCATCTCGTCTTATACAGTGCTCAACTTCCATTCTATGCCGATTTAGCACTTCCCAAACATTGTGTGGATCTATCAAGAACTCACCACCTTTGTAATTGTACCGTGACATGTTTACACGGAGTACAGAAACAGACTGAAGCAAATGAACGACTCATACAAGCTTAGTAAGAGCATTAGAGTGGGGGGTATCACGTGATACATGACATTAGTTGTAAGGTTAGCACTTTACTTTAAACAGTAATTTATATGGGTCAAGGTCATTCAAACTTTGAAAAATTTTTACCTCCAAACACTTGTAGCTTGCTACAAGTGTTTGGAGGTAAAAATTTTTACCTCCAGGTAAAGATTTTGGAGGTAAGTTTTTATTTGTTAAAGATTTTCGTAACTTAGTCTTCACCCTCAAGGACACGGTTTGAGATTGTCCCAGTGACTTTACATCACCGCCAGGTTAAAGTATTATACAAGTCAAGTATTTTTTTTTTTTTATTATTTGACTTGTGTAATACTCCTCTCCCTTACTTTAAGAGGGTTAGGACTAAATTTGGAAAAAATAATTTGGAAGAAGAATTTTTGTTTTTTTAAATATCGTCCAACACAACCTAACAATTTAGAATTTCTTTTGGTAGGCCTACATCCTAATCCATTTCCCACACAGATTGGCATCCTTCCCTTCGTATTAGATAGCCTTTTTTATGGATGAAAAATTGTCTTTGTACCATCCGAACGGGTACTTTCATTGTATGAAGGCTGCCATCACCTTTTACAATGATTTCTACTTTGGCATCAAAAGCTCCATAAGTTTGAGCAATAAAATAATATTTTTCATCCATTTTAAGTCTTCTAATATCAAGCGGTTGCGGACTGTGGGGATGTCTGGGTTGGGATGTTTTAGACCTAATGTTGTTAAGACTGTAGGGTCTTACTCTCGGAAGATTGATGTTTTTGTTCAAGTGCGTTTGACAACGGTCTTTATCTAAAACAGCAAAATTCTGACAGCAAAGAACCCCAAAGTCTTTTGACATCCGCACGTAATCGCATTTATTACCCTTGCCAGCAGGGAGTTTAACACGCTTACGTTTTTGTGTTGGACGCTTTACTGGAGTGTTTTGGAGCTCTTCCGGTTTAGGCTGGCTAGAAGGGATGGAGGTGGGAGGTGAAGGTTTAAGAAGGTCAAAAGGTAGGCTGCAGACAATTTTGGGTGGGGTAGGTGAACGGGTTAGGTCGATTGAGGGAAGTTCGGGGGAGAAGATTGATTTACGGGGTGGTTTGGTTGGTGTAGGTGGCATGGGGGATATGGGTGAGGGACATTGGGATTTGGTGTAGGATAGGATTTTCTTTGTGCGACTATAGGGGGTTATCCTCGACCTTGACGCCTCTTGAAACACCGCAGACTCCGATCCCGAGTCTGATAGCAGCGAGAGTGCAGGAGAGGCTATCAGGACTCGTCCGCTGGGGTTTTTTGAAGATGCCGCAGGTGTGCCAGCCTCTTCCGATGCTGCAGGTGCGCCAGTCTCTTCCGATGCTGCAGGTGCGCCAACCTCTTGCAATGTTGGTGGCAATGGTGAGAGGCTGGGCATCGAGGCAGGCTGCGGTGGCGGCGGCGGCGGCGGCATCGTCAGGCAGCTCAGAATCTGCGCTGTCATGAGGTATTCTAGGATCGGAGCGGAGGACGATGAGGGCTGAGGCGTGTTGGCCGAGGTTGAAGAAGCTGGTGGGTAATTCTTGAGCTTAAGACCCATCTTGATGAAGCGAATAAATGAAGAGTAAATATGACAAGAGTAAATATGAAAAGAAGATTGAAATAAGTAAACAAAATCTCAGGAGCGAGAGAGGACCGTCCGGTACGGGAACCTGGACAGGAATGAGAAGTGCATGCCACCCGGCCGCCTTATATCCCCACCGGGGCTGCCACGCCCAGGATATCAGGGTGGGGGGGGGGGTTCGCACTTTTTGTCGGGGGGGGGGTTCGCACTTTTTGTCGGGGGGGGGGGGTTCGCACTTTTTGTCGGGGGGGGGGGGTCAATTTAAAACAATAAGCCTCACTTAAGGCGTTTATGTTAACATCGCTGAAGCCTCCAAAAAAGACACACTTATAGACGAGTCAAACCTTGTGTGTTACTTGACTTGTACATTTTTTTAAAAGAGCTTAATACCTTGTTAATAAGACCTGACTGTTAAAGAATTTTTTGAAAACTTTTATATATTTAGGTCAAGGTCACGGAAAAACTTTAAAAAAATTAAGCCCCACACCCCCCGATGGGGGTGTGGGGCACTTGGGTTGTCATCGCTGTAGCCTCCGAAGAGACCCAACTATGACAACAAGGCAACATCCAATGTCGTGTTCCCTTTGCCACGCAAGACTTGTAAACATTTACTGCATTGTCTTTTCAATAGCTAACAAAACATTTACTTAATTTTGAGAGAGGTTGAGGACAGCCCTAGTGGCTTACGCCCTCGGTCCGAGTGCAGAGGCCGCCGCAAATTGGCCACAGCTGTGGTCTGCATGCCAGCGTACAAACGGACCGGTTCCCAACCCAGCCGCAATATTGCATGCCTGAGAGGACCCATGCTAAAATTGGTTTAAAATTGTTTTACACGGGGGTCTACTCCCGTACCCTACCTTTAATATTTAACTTTATCAATGCAGTAAATTTTTATAAATCTTTGTGGGTCAAGGCCACACGGACATTAAAAAAATTTCGGCCCCCGTACATCCATGGCGAACCACGAATGTTCGGGGGCCTTGGGGACTAAAAACACAAATAGCTAACAAAGATTCATTTACATAATTTTGAGTTTCCAGAAGGGAAACAAGAGGTTGAGGACAGCCCTAGTGGCTTACGCCCTCGGTCCGAGTGCAGAGGCCACCGCAAATTGGCCACAGCTGTGGTCTGCATGTCAGCGTACAAACGGACCGAGTCCCAAACCCAGCCGCAATATTGCATGCCTGAGAGGACTCATGCTAACGTTGGTATAAAATGCTTTTACACGGGGGCCTACTCCCGTTCCCTGACTTTATAATTTACTTTGAGCATTGAAAAAGCTCAAGGGGGGATTGCTAAAACAAGCGTATACACTTTAGAAACATATAACACACTTACAACACACAATTGAGCTCAACGTAGTCAATGCTGGAACAAGCACATACATGTTAAACACATATAACGAACAAGACACAAAGGATAAAAGACACACAGGAGACATAAGGTACAAGTAAAACACTCTCATATAAAACAATTCGCAATACCCAAACGCAAGCGCAATATCTTACAACTAATACAAGTCTTAAAGTTAGAGTAGACTTCGCTAAACACTGAAGGCGCCATTCAATGTTTAGTGATGCCTATGGCGGTCCGTCCCGGTCGTTCACGTTCAACGCGCGGGAGCGGACTGCGAGCCGGCTCTGGCTGGGCCCCCTTATATCCCCACCGGGGCTGCCACGCCCAGGATATCAGGGGTGGGGGAGGGGGTGGGGGTGGGGGTGGGGGGGGGGGGTTCGAACTTTTTGTCGGAAGGGGGGGGGGTTCGCACTTTTTGTCGGGGGGGGGGTTCGCACTTTTTGTTGGGGGGGGGGGGGGGTCAGGTAAGTTAAGTGAGTCAAGGTCACCCACAACACTTGTACTCTAAGTGTTGGCTGTACCCCCACCACAACTGGGTCCCTAGGCTGCACAACACCGCTTCGCCAGTATGTCTCCGGCTTCCATGCGGTGCGTCTCGCTGTTCCATAGCTCTCTATATGTAAGTAATTTTACAAGTTCTGAATGTAGGTCACTACACTTTAACTCTGGGACGATATCGACTTGTAGTATTTCAGTGTTTTGACTCAAGGTCATCACACTTTAACTCTAGCACATCGGTTATCGTACCAGAGGTGCTCAATAACCTAACTTGTAATGTTTAGGGTGGCGTTTGCACGCCACATGGTATCGCCATGACTGTCCAGTCCAAGTTTTAAGTTAAATTAATTTTACTGTAATCTTTTCCATTTCCGCTTCGTTTTGCCAAAGTATAAGGTGTCGCTTAATAAAGTGGTATTTCTCTAAAGTTATAGGAGATTGCAGGGATACAATTAGTTTATTTAGGAGACTCTTTATCTTGGAGTTTAACACAATTTCCACTTTGACTTTGCTTCCTCGGCTCTCACAGCCTAAGCTGTACAGAAATGTTTCTTCTAGTGCCAACTCGGGCCAAGAGAACAGTGTGTTGACTGTAGGACAGCTCATGGTGAAGTGATGCGATACTCCAGCGTTAAGCCTCACCTTCCCCCACTACTGTGACCTTCCCCCACTCCTGCTGTTTCCCCCACCTCTTTTCCCTTGACTCGTGCGCTACAAGCAGTCTCTCAGTATTGTGTGGACTTTTGTGAGGAGACGCCATGTCGCGGGACACTTTAGGTAAGAAACTTAGTCGTGTTAAGGCTTTATTAGTTGCTCACTGTCCACCACTCAAAGTTAAGAGGGTTTCGACTTTAGCTAAGTGGCGCAAACTGTTGCGTGGACACCCTAAGTTTTATACAAAACGGACTAATGTCAGTTTTACTGATGAGGATTTGTTTAAAATATTGGATGAAATGACTTTTCCTTGCAAAATTCAGTTAGTTACTCCCATTCCTGACAGTTTAGAGTCTTAGTCTCTCAAGCCGATATACCTAGAGTACACAGGGCCTGACGGTCAGTCACTCGGTGGCTGTCGTGGGGTGCGCATCGGTGTCGGCGCTCTGTAGTTGTTAAGTGTTCAAGGTCACAGTAATATGAAATTGCGGATGTTGTGCTTGTTCAATGGCCTCTGAGGACTAGTGGATGACGGTTTAAGCAAGGTCATGTCGCAAACTCGAGTTTGACTTGGCACTTTTTGCTGTTTCTCATCGCAAATTCGCTCCAAGTCGTCAAGGTCACGTGGACTCTGACTGAAACTCGGAGCGTAGTGCGAGAAACGGCAAAAGTGCCAAAAAATTTTGAGTTTCGGCGTGACCTTGACCTTAACAGTGTCAGTGACGTCATTTTGATGATGTAATGGATGATGACGTCATTAGCATGTCATTTCTGTGACGTCATGGGTGTGACATCACGGAAATGACGTCATCGATGGTGACGTCATCAATTACGTCATCGATGACGTCATTTTGATGACATCATGGGTATGACGTCATCGATTGCGTCATCATCGATGACGTCATCAATTACGTCATCGATGACGTCATCGGGGTCATTGACCTTGGCGATGACGTCGTCACATTCCTTAGAGGTCATTGAACTGAGCCAGCAACCGCAAAAACACACTACTCCTAATAATTCTAGAGATATCTAAAAAAAACTTTGAAATTTTAATACTTTTTTAGTATATTTATTTTAACCCCGAAACCATACATTTTTTCTAAAATTTATACCATTAAAAAGTAAAGTACAGCCAATTTCCAACACATTCATGCATGAAGTTAATTTTTAGAATCAACTATGATAAAAGTAAAGCTCTTAAAAAATTTAGGTAAATTTGGCTAATTTAAAAACAACGTTATTTAATATTTAATAACATTCAAACAAAGCTTTGAAATTTGTGTTTAACAATAACTCTACGCAAGGAAAGGGCGTTAAAATAACTAAATATTTAATTAAAGGTTTAATATTCGTAAAATTGATAGTAATATTTTATCCATAGCCACAAATCTTGGCCAGACCCTACTTTTAAATTATTGACAACAGGTTTTTTGTTTATTTTATTATTTTTTTATTTAATTTTTTTACAATAATATAAGGGCGGTGTATATTGTATAATTTTCTAAAAAATATAGCCAAAAATAGTTAGGCCTACTAAATAACAATTTAGTCCCCTTTCACAACAGACCATAATCATCCACCAGTTTATAATAAATTTAATCATTAAATTTTCGTTTTTTATTAATTATAATTGTTTTTAATTATTTTTAAGGACGGTTATGTTTTTTTTTGTTTTTAAGGACGGTATATATTTGGTATAATTTTCAAAAAAATATGGCCAGAAATAATGACTAAATACCAATTTAATCCCCTTTCACAGCAGACCTTAATCCTCAACCATCTTTTAATTAATTTAATCATTAAATTTTAGTTTTTTGTTAACTAATAATTTTTTTATTGAATTATTAATTTTTACTATACGCATGGGTACTTAGGTTTGCTTAGTTAGGGGTGTATTATAAACATCATAAAAATGTACATAAATCATTGAACAAATTTATATAGGTTTCATATTGTGGTAGAAGTGTACAATAGATTTTTTTGCCCTAGCAATATACATTTTATTCTCATTAAAAGTAATTTTTTGTTCACTATCTCTTTTTGAAACGGTCTTTGCCAATGTATATGTGCGCAAGCGTTGTAAAAATATATATCATTTGAACCTGCGTTAAATATAAGATAAAAGGGTGCAGGTTCCGTATTTTTAGTAATGGTTTGAACACTTTATTTTGCTTTAACAAAATAATTTGTATCTCTTTAGAAATCATTTTATGTGCACTACATCTGATTAACACAGTTTTTGTCGGTTTATAAGGCCAAATATCCCATAAGTGTACATAGTTTTGTAATCTGAAATTAATTTGAAACAAATTAATTCAAATTTTATATTATTACTATCGCTCTCAACAGTTTATTTTCTCTTAAAATTATTACTTTTATTTTTCCAAGCAGACATTTCATGCACGTTTATCTCATTTTAATACGATGTCGCCAGTTTATAATTGCATAATTATAACTATTATACATGTATTTTTAATCTGCTTTAAATACGTAATAAATTTATATATGTTTTGTATTAATATAAGAGTATTGAACGGTTTATTTTGCATTAAGTATTATTACCAATTTTCTTTAATTTATTTATTTTTAATCATTGAACAAAATAAACTTTTTAATACTTTTTTTAACATTATGAAACATATATCGATTTATTACGTATTTAAAGCATATTAAAAATACACGCATAATTATGAACTGGCAAAATCGTATTAAAATGAGATAACGTGATGTCTGCTTTAAAAATAAAAATAATATTTTTAAGACAAAATAAACTGTTGAGACCGATATTAATAATATGAAACTTGTGGTAATTTGTTTCAAATTTAATGCCGATTAAAAAAATATGAGTACTTAGGGTATTTTTGACCTTATAAACCGACAAAAATTTTGTTAATCAGATGTAGTGCACTTAACATGATTTCTAAAGAGAATACAAATAATTTTGTTAAGGCAAAATAAAGTGTTCAAACCGTTACTAAAAATACGAAACCTACACCATTTTATCTTATATTTAACGCAGGTTCAAAAGATATATATTTTTACAACGCTTGCGCACATATACATTGGCAAAGACCATTTTAAAAAGAGATAGTGCACAAAAAATGACTTTTAATGAGAATAAAATGTATATTGCTGGGGCAAAAAAATCTATTGTACACTTCTACCACAATATGAAACCTATATAAATTTGTTCAATGATTCATGTACATTTTTATGATGTTTATAATATCCTCCTAACCAAGTAAACCAACGTACCCATGCCTATAGTAAAAATTAATAATTCAATAAAAAAATTATTAGTTAACAAAAAACTAAAATTTAATGATTAAATTAATTAAAAGATGGTTGAGGATTAAGGTCTGCTGTGAAAGGGGATTAAATTGGTATTTAGTCATTATTTCTGGCCATATTTTTTTGAAAATTATACCAAATATATACCGTCCTTAAAAACAAAAAAATAAAATAAAATAAAAAATAGTATTGTCACCAAGAGGCAAAACAAATAAAATTTAAAAGTAGGGTCGGACCAAGATTTGTGGCTATAGATGAAGTATTATTATCAATTAATTTTACGAACATTAAAACTTTATTTAAATCTTTAGTTAATTTAACGCCCTTTCCTTTCGTAGTGTTATTGTTAAACAAAAATTTCAAAGCTTTGTTTGAATGTTAAATATTAAATAACTTTTTTTTTAATTAGCCAAATTTACCAAAGTATTTTTACCAAGAGCTTTAATTTCAGTAGTTGACTCTAAAAATTGACTGTATGCATGGATGTGTAGGATATTGTCTGTACTTTATTTTTGTTAATGACATTATTTTAGAAAAAAATGTATGGTTTCGATGTTAAAATCAAAATACTAAAAAAGGTATTAAAATTTCAAAGTTTTTTTGCAGATATCTCTAGAATTTTAATGAATATCTTTAGACAAACTTCAAATTTGGATTTAGCACCCAAAAAACGTATAAAGCAGCAGAAAAAAATCCATACTATATTTTTTTATGTGAAGGTACCCATAGATAGACTATTAAATAATCGACAAAATATGAAATTTCGACACAATTTTAAAATCGATTTTTCGCTACTTTCCCATGGACGGATTTTGTCTGATTTTGGATATGTTAAAAAGCAACATTTGTTGAGGTGAATACCACTTCAACCGTTTATGAAACAATGTTGCCCAGGTCAAATCATAATTTTACCAGACTATTACTTTAAATGAATATGATACTAAATAAAGGTTTTTACAACTCTCAAATTTATAATTGTTATTTTTTTAAAATATAAAACGCCTTCAGTCCATTGATGGAACAAGTTAATAGTCTGTATTAACGAGTCTTTATCTCTATAATAGCCATTCAATTGTTTATATCTTAAAAAAGAGCCTGAACTTGCATTTTACATAAAATGTGGAGTATAATTTTGTCCTTTCTGCATTTATTATTTTATTTTGATGTTTTATATGTGTAGTAGTAAATTGTCTATTCGTTATTTACTAATTAATATAGTGGATGCTGAATTTTTCAAGTTTATTACTTTTTCGTACCAAACGCTGAACTGCCAAAATTTTATTGTCTTAAATGATTATTTTGATTGAATAGTTGATATGATTTCACAAGCCATATAGTAAAGTTTACCTCAACAGTCGTATATTTCACACAATATTTATTCACTTTGTTATTTTTTGTAACTTATATTATTCCTATTTTATACTATTCTATCATCTTGAGTAAAATTTTTATTTTTGTTTTCTCTCAATTAAATATATATATAAAAAATAAAATCAAACAGCAGATACATAAAAAAATTTAAAATATAATTTTTCTACCTAATTTCAATAATATTTTCACAAATGGGTGTTCTTGGAACTTATTACACAATAAAAAGAGACGGAATGGAAATAAAAAAGCACATAAAATATTTAATAAATAAAGTCATATAGATTTCCTCATCAGAAGCCAGCATAGAAGAACTCCGAGTAGGGTACCCGACCGACGCCGTAGTCGTAGCCGACGTAGTTATTGAGGCTGGCGGCGGAACCGTAGGCGTAGCCGTAGCTGGGGGCGTAGCGCGCCTGGTACCCTGGCACGCCGGACTCCGTGTACCCGTAGTTGTTGAAGTCGTACGGGTACGGGTACACGAACTCGTCCCTCAGCGGGACTGCAACAGAGAACCGTATGTAACTTCGCACATGATTAATTAATAGGCCTAATAGATTTTTATTTCAATTATTGTTTGTTTATATAAAGTATAAACAATTCATTTGATACGAAACAAAAAATTAATAACAAGTTTTGAATTTTGATTATTTAGAAACAGATTTACACAATCAATTTAGTTTATTCAGTGTTATGTTTCTGTGTGACTCAATTTATATTTCTTTTATAAGTCCAAATATGACATAGGTAATACATTTTTAATATGATAATACCCCCGTCGCAGCAGACCTGCGTACTCAGCGAATTTCCAATGGAATTTCAGATTATTTAAATTCCCTATAAAACCACCATAGGATCGAGTATGTAGGTTTGCTGCCATTGGGTGTTGTTAGAAAATCTAAGTTAATCAATAATTGGTGAAAGTACACAAAATTGTATCAAACTCTGGCAATTTTTTATTTTCCCCATAAACCCCATGGGGTTGAGTATGTAGGTTTGCCGCTATATGGGTTTTGTAAGCAAGTATAAGTTAAACCTTTTATAGATAATGTACATACCAAATTTGATTAAGTTTTGTCAATAAATAAGCAAGATATAGGGTTTTCTTTTTTTTCCCATAAGAATAACATGGAAAACACATTTTTGGATTTTCCCTGTAACCAGTTATGCTATAATAAAAATTCAAAATACCAAATTGTTTGTTTTTTTAAGCTCTTTTAAATGGTTTCAGTTAAAATTGATGAATTTTAAAAATTAAGGTCCAAAAATGCCAAAAACCCATTTTTGACCCCTTTGGAACCCCATAAAACCCCGTTCCCATAACCCGATCATGCTGGTTCGCGAACTCATGAAAATAGACCTGGTCTTACATGTTCATACCAAATTTCATCAAAATCGGAGGTCCCCTTCAAAAGTTATCAGTACCACGGACACATATATATATATATATATATATATATATATATATATATATATATATATATATATTCATATATATGAAAATGAAAGAATGGTTTTTTTGGCTTCTGGGGACCTCAAAATGAAAAAGTGGTCCCGGGCTTAGGTCTTACCATGGCTACTACCGTAATAGCGTATTCCCTATAGGGAAATTCGCTAAAATGTAAAATATTCCTTAATAATTAAAATAATTTTTAATTTATCTAGGACATTTTATTTGAAGATTTAATCATACAATACTGTATATAAAAAACCTATAAATTGGATAAAATACCATGTTAAGAAGCTTCAGTTTAAATTTGTAAAATATAATACAGCTATGTTTAATATATATCTATATACACAATATATATATATATATATATATATATATATATATATATATATATGTAATATACTATATATTATTTGATATATAAAATAATATATAATATGTATAATAATGTATAATAATCCAGCTTAAAGCTATGTTTAATATATACAAATATGTAACCACAGAATATTTGTATAATGCCTCACTCACTTGATACTGATTGATACAGTAATAAAAGTTAAAATTAAACTCTATCATTATAAATGTATTTAAATGTATTTTTTAAGTTGATTTAAATTCAGAAAAGTATACAATTATAAAAATACACTTTGAACATAAACTAATATATCTTTTCAATATTAAAATGCAAATAGTAATATTTGTAGTAATAATAAAAGGGTTGTAATACTTACAGACAAAATAAGGTGTACAATATGTGATGATAATGGTAATATAATTAAAATGAGTTATAATATAAGGGGATATGAACTCACCGACTTCGACACACTTAAAATCCCTGCCGCATGTGAAGCCAGTACAACACGTGCCATAAGGTTCAGGGCTGCACTGGATTAAGGTAAACACAACGTGTCAGTGATACACAAAAATGGCGTTAGGTAGCTTTAAAAATACGTTTGGTATGGATTAAATGGATGAATGAAATTAATTTTAAAGTATAGAGTAATTCTGATTTGTGGCAAGAAAGTTAGTTGTAAGGGGCTTTTCTAAGGAAGATAACGTGTAGCTGTGGCTAAATTTCAAAACTTGTTCGTTAAACCATCATCTAATTATGAGCCACATTAATACCAAAGTCCACAAATATAAACTGATTTGTTCTACAAATATTAAAGTCAGTTGTCATCAATGAAGCTGTCTATGACCTTGTTAATACTACAATAAATCTTAAATGATACTGTTAATTGGATTACAAATATTATGCTACATGGATTTTTATATGAATACATGGATGAATAGTAAGTAGTAAGATGTTATCAATAATTTGTTTGAATGAAATTAATTTTTCTAATTTGCTTTTAAGTTAAATTTAAATAGTAAGTTTCTCAATGCAAATGTGAGAATATTAAATAACAAACATTCACTGACCAATAAGTTAATTTTATCAAAAGATTACGATCCTCTATATTTTAATAACTTAAAAGATATAATCTTATGAATAATATAAAATATGATATAAAATTATGAACAATTTTAGGAAGTAAATCATATACACTTTGATTTGGTTCATAACGGTACCAAAAAATGTAGTAATAGATAATTTAACGAGGCAAAAATTATCTAACCGTTTCGTAGTTCAACAGTGTTTTTGTAAAATCTGAACATGTACAGGTAACCAATACTTTTATTGATGAGAATTTTCATTGTTGAAACTCTTTTAATATAAAATACTGTTCAACTATACACTTCAAACAATCAGTCCACTCATAGAAGTATTGTAAGTAAGCATGACTCACGTCACATCCTCCAGTGCCACAGTGGGCGTCAGTCTGCCTCACATTGTACCTGGCTGTGAACGCGACTGTCAACAGTGTTTCATCACACATTAATAGAGGAGTAGTCTAAAATTAATATAATACATGCAAATCAACGAAAATTTATGATAAGTCTTTTAAAAAGTAATTATTAAGTTTATAAGTTATATAAATATATAATTAAATTATAATATAATTTAAGTTATTGTTGAATTTATAAAGCATTACTATTTCCTAAACATTATACTTCAAATTAAAATTTGTATATATCGATTCTTTAAAAATGGTAAGTGAAGATATATTGGACATTAGAAAAAAACTCATATATAAAGCAGGAAGTTTTGGTTCAAAAAGTATATTTTACTTAAGCTTTAGGGTTAAGCATAAGAGTTTTAATGTAACATGGTCATTAACTTTTAATAAACATTTTTTTTTTTTTTTTTTTTGAGGGAGAGGCGGAAAAATGCATTACGCACACAGGTGGCCAGCCTGTAGTGTGGGGCTCCCCTAAAAAAACGGGTTTACCCACTAAAAAACCTCCTCTACTCTTTAGGAATCTAACCTGGAATTGTTTATCACATTACGTCAGGCTAGGCCTAAATTTGGCTTACGCCCGTGGGGCTCGCTCCTTATCCAGCCGCTCGATCAAGGGGTCTGGGCCACTTCGCGGTCCAGATCGGTTTTCTTTTCCAGGAGGATGCCCCGGACGAACTGTGACAAACAATCCCAGTTGCCCTCATCCTCCAAAATCTTTTGGCAGATCGAGTCCACCGAAAATGCACCAAAGATTTGTGTGGCCTCCAGGCGGGGCACTTCCCAACGGGGACAGCGGAAGAATGTGTGTTCCGCGTCGTCGTCGGGAACACCCGGGCAATAAATGCAGTCAGGTGAACCGGTCTTTCCCATCCGGTTCAGGTACAACCGAAAATAGCCGTGACCTGTCAAAAATTGGGTCAGGTAGTAGTCCACCTCCCCATGCCGCCGTTCCACCCATGGTTGGACCTGCTTGATAAGTCGCGCAACTTTTAATAAACATGGTTATTAAATTAATGATAATAATTTCAATGATAGTTCCCTTATTACATATATGTTTTAAGTAACAACAAAACAGTAGTAAACAAATGAAAATATTACTTTTGCAGACGAAATCGGTTAATTTTTAAATAATTCATACTATTTATTAAATAACAGTTCAAATCAATGATATGGTATTGATATTTACTCTTATTTATTGTTATAGAATTGGTTCATTCGTTTTCAAATAGAACAATTCAGAATTAATGGCTAGAAAAAATATTATTATTCATCAACACCCGTAGGACTTACATGATGATATTGTTATTTTATTATTAATCCGCCATTTTAAAGTAGTCAATTAAGAGATTATTCCAGCAAACAATGAAAAATTTAAACTGAAATACTAAAAAATAACCAACTATATTATAAAAAGAGGGCGATATATTGAATTAGGCTGAAGGAAAATGTAATATCCTCCTAGACGTCCATTGAGGACAAAGTCTTGGAGGAAACTTCGTTGGCTTATGTCATATTTTACATACTGTAACTGTTCTCAGTTAGGTAAATCTTTTACTTTGATACTTAATTTGAGTAATCGACACAATGCGTATTGAAAGATGAATATATCAAAGAATGCATTATGTATAAGATGAGGTGTAATATTTTTACTGACAAAGAATGACTGATCCATTTAAAGGATCAATAATTAATAACCCAATGAACAGAGACAGCTTCATAAAGCTAGTTTTCTAAAGATTAAATTGGTAACATTCAGATTTAAAGGAAAGCTCTATAATTTAGAATTTGTATTAACCTACGCTTATATTGAAGACTTTCTTGTAACTCCTTGTTGAAATACCCTCCCCTCTAACCCAACTACTGAATCTCAAGAGTGATTTCTAAATTAAGAATTGAAGACCCAATGTGTATATGTGTAGAGTTATACATCTTATTAATTAAGCTGGCCATTAAAACTCAATATATAAAAAGTTAATATTCAAAATTTGTACTATTTTGTATCTTAAATTTTGTTAAAAATTAGTTTTTTACTGCATGGATCATTAACAACATGTTTTCACATACATAATGGGTGTACTTAACACGGAAAAGGTTACTACTCTATTACATTAAAATATATTAATCAACAATACAATTTTCCAGTAAACTCGGTTAGAGCATAATGATTATTTTATTTTGCACAAATAACCTTTAGAACGCGACCGAAGGTTTTCCAGATATTGTAATGTCAGACAATCAGCGAGACCACTAATTAGGTATTGATCAGCAATTCGAACTATTTTGAAATATATCAAAATTTTCTAAAATAATGTTTGTGACAAAAATAAAACACCATGATGTCTATAAACTTCGACTCCAGCAGAGTTACCTCAGTTCCAGTTGAGTGAATCACAACATCTCTCAATCCGAGGATTATCCTAGGAAACCATTAAAGGCAATATTCACTCACCGATGAACAACAACACACAACCCCTCATGATGGCTTCTCTTCTGCAATAAACGGGGAGTAAACACCACTATCAGAATATGCCGCATGTTTGCTCTAGATACACGCTCCTCTGGCGCACTGCTGCCTATTGGTGGTGGAAGCTGCGCGTATCAAACGCCTAATGCTAATTTGTTTGATTCAAAATCATCTTTGCAACACTATTCTTTACTGGCGTACCAAACGAGTGTCGGAAACAGGATAGCTCACATATTTTCATGATGCATTTAATATGAAAAAAATTAAGTTTATACATTTTATTCAAGGATTGAACTTTCCTTCATTGTGGTCATCTTTATTTTATACTATAATGTTCCCTCTTACATTTTGCTATATTAGATTGAAGCGTTTTTTTTAACTTTTTTAAACGAAAAGTTTCTGTTTAGCTTGAACAGGTTTTATAGCAATAGAATTGCACCTATATTATTTAGTTTGTTATTCTTACTTTAAAGAGGACTTTGATTATAAATACAAGGTTTTTATACATGATATATTTAATTATTGACTTTAAGGGAATGGTTAGTTTTTAACACCACTTTTTCTAAAAAGAATACTGCTTTAAAATGAAATAAGAACGTTTAATAAAAAAGTTTAAATTTTAAAACAACACTACGCATATTCCTGAACACTACGCAATAATGTTTTACATAATTGAGCTCATACAAGTAAGAAATTCTAACTTTACAAAAATTTGTTTACTCTTTACATATGGTTGTTGTTCTATCAAAAAATCATAATGGGTGTTAACTATGCTTGATTAACTTTTAAAATGATTGTAATGTTTAATTAAAAAGATGTTTATATTTACGTGAAAAACTCAATCCTGTAGTTATGTTTCTTAAAAACTATACATACTACATACAAACTATGATTTGTATTTTTCTCGCAAACTTAAAATTAGAATTTAAAATATCAAGTTAAAGCTATTAAGTCATTTTATGATATTAATTTTAAGATAATATTAGGATTCGGGAGATAGAGATTAAGTAAACATGACAAACTTGTTTAAAAGAAGAAAACAGTATTTTAATTCAATCTTGTTTCACACTAAACATTTGCTGAAAACAGTTTTTTATTCCTTTTTCAAAATTGCTAAAAACACTAAACATTTATTCATAGAAATAAAACATTATAATTTTAAATAGTATCTATACATTCTAAAAATGTAATAATGCAAAGTGCATGGGCCTTACAATGATGTGATAAACAACCGGTACTGACAACCTAACAGCAGCAAAGGAATACATAGCTATCACAGAACAAACAAAAAGAGAAGTTAAAAGCTCGGCATCGGAAAACAACCTTACTCTCCCGATCCTGTCCTCGCTGCTGTTGCGAAGCTATATATTTCATAGCAAATTGATAGATAAGCCTTTTTTAATAACATTTTAAATGTGATTCCTAGTTTAGCAATGTACTTTCAGGTTGACGAGTGAAATGAATACAATAATGTACCTTTTTAATATTGGATACCAATACACAGGGAAATTGAATAACTCATGTTTTAATGGATAAGTTTTCGGTATTTTCTCTACACTTCCAAATGGAGGATCGCTCTAATCTTATCAGAGGTATTTTATGTCAAATCAACAATAAAAATCATCGGTGGGTGAGATATTTAAAAGATTGGAAAAAACGTTATTTATAACATAATGGATTTTCATATAGAACCTAAATAAAAACAGATAGCTATTGATAGATTTTGTGTCATTGTAAAATAAATGCCTTGGAAGAAAAAACTATTTCTGTATTATTTTTTAATACTTTAGTTGAATACATAATAAAAAAATCCGACGTTTTATAAGTAGAGAAAATTTAATTGTATTTTTGTTACACCAGCAAAGAAATACATAAGTACTCAAATTTTTTTTTTTTTTTTTTAATAGGTGCGGATTTTTATCAAAACATTGTTTGGATTTTTCCCATTCCAAAGTAAAAAAATATTTTCCTATTCCAAGCTCCAAAATTACTAAAGCCCCGAAATTTCTTATAATTTGTGTATAATAGCTTCATACACTTATTTTTCTTTAGGGGCGATGAAGATATAGAGAAATGAAAACATAGGAAATTCCTGGCTCAAATGAATGAAGGCGTCTAGAGAAAATGAAGACGAAAGTAAACAAAGAGTCGATAATGTTTACAACCCAATAAATAAAGAAATGAAGGTCATAAAGTATAAAAGGATGTAGAGTGCGCTGTTGTCATAGTCGGTGACTGTCTCTCTAACACCATGTTTTCTTACGCTCTTGGTAAGTACGTAAAATGTATAATAATAGAAAAAGTTAAAGAAATATTCAAATATTATCTGACCAGCAGAGAACGATGTGATTCATAAGCTTAGCAAAACTAAAGTAAATTTCTTTATATACAAAAATTTTGGTAAAACATAAAAAGATTATCTTAAATTCCTAAGGGCTTTAGATAGGTCAATCCTATCAAGTATTATTATGGAAGATTTTAATATGTAGGATTTTGCATTCCAATGGACATTGGAATAATAAATAATTATGATTTATAGGGATCACATTTATCAAGGTTTTTTGTAGAAAATAAAGATTAGGCCT
The DNA here is from genome assembly GCA_030545055.2 of Neoaliturus tenellus. Lineage (NCBI taxonomy): Eukaryota > Metazoa > Arthropoda > Insecta > Hemiptera > Cicadellidae > Neoaliturus > Neoaliturus tenellus. Next base: position 77,641,170 of record CM061532.1, read on the forward strand.
AAAACCTTTCACAATGTAGGATTAATGTAACTGTAATTATTAAACACATCAAGTAATATAAGAGTAAAATACATGGACCAAAATTATCCGAGGAAATTTGTTATTTTAATTAACTGTGTGAGTTCAACTTCAATAATTTAAGATTTACTATGTAATAGTTAACACCTAGTTAAGCACTTAGTCAACAAGTTTTATTTAATTTTCACCATGGTAAATTTCTTTATATATATATATATATATATATATATATATATATATATATATATATATATATATATATATATATAATACTATATTAAAAAACATTAATTATCAAAACACTGCGGCAGTTGATAATATTCAATGAATATTACAGAAAAATAAATTTTTATATAAATATACTTATGTAAAAGTATATTAATATGTACTGTATATGATTATTACTAAAAATGATGTTAAAATATATCTTATAATAAATAAGGTTATTATATAAAACTTTAAGGAAACAATTAGGATGGTTAAATAATTTTGTGGCTACATAACATTATTGAAGACTTTACTTAACAGCACATTCTCAATGACGGTAGGCCTATATTTATCCATTGGTCATTGCAGGTCTTCTGATCGCGGTCTCCACCGTGTCGGCCTTCCCCGGGCCCATGCCTGGCCCCAGACCAGGCCCCGCGCCGGGCCCTGCCCCGGGCCCCAACCCCGCCCCCTACGCCAGCCCCGCCCCCGGCCCCGCCCCCGGGCCCCAGCCGTTCCCCGGCCCCGCCCCCGCCCCGGCCCCGGTCCCAGGCCCTGATGCCTACTACGGCGGCTACGGCTATGGAGGGTACGGCTTCCCGCCCATCGTGGAGACAGCCTACGTGGCGCCCATCGCCACCATCGCCGAGCCTGTCTTCGAGGAGGTCCTGATCGAGCCTTTCGGCTACGGATACGGCGGCTATGGATTAGGCTACGGAGGATTAGGCTACGGAGGACTAGGATTCTTCTAGAGCGGCCGAACAGCCACCGACCGCTAACATTTACACCACTACTAATAGAGATTGACTAGTATTAGTTTTTTATACTGAAACAAACAAAATAAAACATTACATGACTGATGTTCTCACATATTGATTCCAAATGTAGATAAAACGAAATTATATACTATTGTAAACAGTTTCAACAGCGATTTTTTACCTGCGCATTCATTGAAATTTACTGTGTTTCACAGTCGGCTTGATTTCATTAAAATATATGCTGTTTGTCACAATGAAGTCAGCATACTTTTAGGTATGCAGTTACTGATTAAATATTGATTAAAGGTCAATCACTGCGTTAAACTAAAAAAAATATTGGTTGAAATGATTTGTTTAACCAAATTGTTGTAACAAAACTTTTAAAAAACTGTTAATTTAAAAAATCAGTAATTAGAAAAAAACTAGTGAAAATTTTGTATGATATATTTGAAGAAAATCTGTGGTTTAATAATACACGATTTTTTAACTCACGTCTAAATGACAATCACCTTTAAAAACGAAATTGATGATTAAAAAAGAAAAAAAAACTACTACCTTATATAAAATTGATTTTGACTATTTTCACAGTAACGAAAAATATAAATTAACCAAAAGATTTATTTACACTGTCCATTAGTCCAGCACGTACTTGGACCATTGATTAACCTCAAATATTAGTGCTATTAAGATATTTAAAATTAGGAGTCTTAAATAAACGTTAAAATGCTTAAATATCTATAATACGGCTGTAAATGATAATATAAATTTGTTTTTATAACAATTTGTTATTCTAAATTGAGTTAAGTAAGTGTTGCTAAAATTTCATAATCAATAAATAAAAATTATACCGTGACTGTTACATAAAGTCTATGATGGGTTTTGCGTGATGTAAACGCAACAAGCTAAATAAACTGGTTGGTGCAAATAGTCATAAGAATTTAAGTTTAGTAAACTGTTTTGAAATAAAATTCGTAGTAGATAATATCGTTTAAACTACACGATAACCCTGAAAATTGTAAATTAACTATAATAAGCCATTAAAAATCACGCAGGAAAATAATATTTAAGGTAGCATTCAACATTTATTGTGAATCCACAAATAAATTACAAAGAAGACACGATAAATATCAGGTGAACACTGATTCCTAACTCATTTACTAGTCGTCGCTCCGCCATGAAGTATCTAATTGCGCTCTGTAAGTAATATCTATTTTTCCTATACTAAGGCATCAAAATATACCAGAACCATTTATTTTTATGTCATTTATTTAATATCATATCTACAACGAAACCTTTCGAAAATTTTATACGGGACATGACACCTAAACACTGTACTCGAAAATGTTTTTTAAAGGTGTTATCCCAATGTCATATCTATCATGGATAAAATTAATAAATACACATTTACCATATAGTCCAGGCTCTGAACAGGTTGAGCATGCATAAAAGTCTAACGAAATTTGACTTTTGATTATTGTTGGGAACATGTAGGTAGATGTAAAAAATCGATGTTGCCACATTTCCGGAGTGGGCACAACACGGGGGACGCCCCCTAGAGGAAGTCGTAGAGGAAACTGTGTTGGCCTATATCATGTTATATTTCATTTTAAAGGTCTTTGAATGTAGATTCGAATGCCACAAACCCGATCTCTAAAGGTCGATTATAACTCGAGTTATTGCCTTTTAAAATTTCGGCAAAATGCTTTTTATGCAAAGTTTGACTGCCTGCCATTTCTAACTCGATCGTTCATTTATGGTCGGCTTTGCGATATTGCTTTCTGTTAAACATGATCTTAAAGCTTACGTTAAATATTTCACAAAAAATTTCGTGGGTTGTCCCAAATAGGACTGAAAATCATAATGTAATTATAATATTTCGGACATCAATTGAAGGCGGCAAATGAAGACTTAAAATAAAACATTTAACTTAATTTTCAGGATATTTATAAAGAGGAGATAGACATATTTTAAATAGATTTGAAAATAATGTCGCCAACTCAATCTCAAATGAACGTTGGAGCCAGAAATGGTAGGCAGTCAATTTTTGCATGAAAGGATTTTACCGAAATTTCAAAACGCAATAACTCGAGTTATAATCGACCTTTAGAGATTGGGTTTGTGGCATTCAAATCTATATTCAAAGACCTTTAAAATGATATATAACATGACATAGGCCAATTCAGTTTCCTTTACGACTTCCTCTAGGGGGCGTCCCCCATGTTGTGCCCACTCTGGAAATGTGGCAACATCGATTTTTTACATCTACGACATGTTCCCAACAATAATCAAAAGTCAAATTTCGTTAGACTTTTATGCATGCTCAACCTGTTCAGAGCCTGGACTAATAGTCAAAAAAAGAGTTCCTACGAAAGAAAAATTGGGCGAAATGAATATTTTTAAATGTATGTGAACTCAGGCCTAGGTTTATCTAAATTTAAATCCTTATTAAAGCATAAAACATGATAAAAATATAACTAATAATAAATCAGAAAGAATAGTTATGATGTACCTCAGCCTTGTGTTTTTAAATCATAAATTGTGAGAAGGTTAGAATAAATTTAAATTTCTTGCCAATGTCAAATGAGATGCCGGTCATATCCCCAAGAAAACTATCACAGTTAGTGTTCGAATTTCGAAAACATAAGAAACGTCCATGTTTTATAATCCATATTAAAAACCGAGTATATATGTGAAAAATGGAAATTAAATTTGTTTGTCATGTTAACTCTTACAAATATATAAATTATCCTAATCCATATTAAAAACCGAGTAAATATGTGAAAAATGGAAATTAAATTTGTTTGTCATGTTAACTCTTACAAATATATAAATTATCCTACATGTGAACAAATTATTTTTCGGTTTCGTAAAATTTCAAGCAATAAGCCATATTTGTACATATAAGTGATGTATGAAATGGTACCAAACAAATAGTTTGTAGAATTGAACCGTTGTATTTAATGGTTTAATAAATATATTATAATTTTTTATAAAATTGTAGAATCTTTACCTAACACGTATTGTACCTAACTTTTGCTTAAATCAGTCGAATGTTAAAGGGCTAATTTATAGTTAACAATAAATTAAAAACACTAAATTTTATATTAATAAAAATAGATACATAAAATTACTCGTAGTATACAAAATATTTATGTACCGCATTAGTATTTTAGCAAGTATGGCACGTTGCAGGCATTCTTATTTCCGGAGCGGCTGTGTCAGGGCTGCCCAGGCCTGGTCCCGCACCCCAGCCCCGTCCAGCCCCTTCACCAGTGCCCCAGCCCGACCCCTCGGGAGGCTACTGCCCCCTAGCGGCCGTTGGCAACGGCTACAGTGGTTCTGGCTACAACCTCTACGGCAGCAGCTACGGCAACTTTGGTGGCTACGGCAGTTACGGCTATGGTGGTGATTTCGCCTGGCTGGGTCAAGGCTACGGTTATGACTATTACCTCAACTTTCCATTCTATGGATATTAATGAAAAACACTTTTTGACACGGTGTTCACAAAATTTTATATCAGGTCATAAGTGATATTGTGTTATAGTGCAGCTATATATAAAACAAATAATAAAATATATAAATTAGTTTTATTTATATTTCCTATATCCTAAAGAAAATCTATGTAGTTAAAATGGTTACGTGCCAAAGCGCTGAGAAACGAAAGATAACGTAGAACAACAGTAAAAGTGACGTGAACAAATAAGTTATATGCCTTTTTTACGAGGTTATAAAACAGTTGACGTCGAGATACGGTGTTTCCCCGATATGGTATACTTCGGTTTCGGTAAGTGGAGATATTTCATTATTTTAATAGAATATAGTTAGAATTATTTAAGTTGTAATAACAACAAACATAATATTGACTATTTTAAACATAGTTAAAAACACAAAATATAAACATGATTAAATAGACGACCATTTTATACAGTAATTTTTATACAAATAAAACAAATTTAATTTTTAACTAAATATGCTTTTAAGGCAAAATATTAATCTGCATTAGAGACTATCAATATTTATATTTATTATATTAAATAATCAAATATAACAATTTTGATTAAAAAATATGTTCATTTTTTTAGAAAATTTATTATTGGCCAAACTAAAATTTTGTGATTTATACATAAATGTATGAAAATCATAAAAAACTATCGTATAATCTACCTGTCTTGTTAAATTTTCTGATACTGTACTTCCTCGGAAGGAAAAATTGAAGTGGACTTAAATGTATCCAAGAACAATACAGTCAATAATATTGATGAATTAAATTTTGTTAAAAAGAGTTAAATATATTAATAAACTTTAATATAATCCTCTTAAATGTTTAATGACTTAATATTTCGACATTTGATAGCCTTGAATTTTACGTTTGCAGGTCTGCTGCTCGCGTGCACCATGGTGTCGGCCATGCCCAGGGCCATGCCGGTACCGCGGGCGGGGCCCCATCAGGCCCCCCTGGCGGCCCCTTTCGGGTCAGGGCCCCACCCTGGGCCCCGCCCCCTTCCCCTCGCCACACCACAACCTCTCGCTCATCCTCGCCCCGGGAATAAATACGCTTTCATTGACGAACTGGGCTGCGGTTACCCCTTCTTCGGATTCCCTTATAATGGATTTTAAAATGTTATTTGATAAAGATTATAAGACGTTATTAACTAAGAGGTTAAATAAAATTAATAGTTTTGCCTATTGTAGAAATGTTAAAAGATTTTTAAGATTTTCGATAACTTTCATACCATTATAAAATGTCTCAATAAATTTAATATAAAAATATACTACCCGTATTCAATACACAGAAATATTATGTACCATTAAAGCAATAAAAGACGTATTTTAAACATATTCACAACTGCTTATTTTTTTATTTCCAGGTATATTTCTATATTTTATCAATGTTAACAGTATGGTAATATTTCGCTGAAAGGTCATAGATTAGTTAAAGAATACAGAAAAAAACTATGAATATATTAAAACGGTTATAATACTTTTATAAAATGCACTATAAGTTAGTAATATACAACCGACATGAGATTTATTTTGAAATAATATTGACATAATAATTTATCATGAGCGAATGAATTTGATACCAAAACGAAAAACCTATCAGCAGTGTTTAAGAAGGAAATGGTTACAAAAGTATGTATTTATAATATTTAAAAAAAAGGTTGAAAATGAGCTATTTAAAAAGTTTAAGTTATTTTCGTAAACTGAAGAACTGCAATTGTGTTGATAAAATCATTAAGCCTTATGAAATACAAACAAAACATGCCATGGTGTCGGTTAGTTGTCAGTGATAACAGTCGACTATATCAGGGTCGTATATAAGGAAACCATTCATTCTATAGTGGTTACTCTGCATCGTTTATCGGTGAATATAAATTGGAAAATGATCGCTTTTGCTGTAGGTAAGTGCAATAAAAACTTTACAAAAGTAGTTTATCTATGAATAAAACGTTATTGGACATAAGAGCTGATAAGTTGCTATTGGTATTTTACATTAAAATAATATCTAGATGTAAAAAAGACAATGAAACTACTGTAATATATTTAACCGAGTCAAAAAGCGTGAAAATAACATTTTTATTTTAAAATTATTAATAGCTCTTTAAACTTGTAATAGGTATTTATGAATTGGTAAAAAGTTTAACAGAAATTAAAGTTTAGACTTGTTTGTTTTATAATTTTACTATTTTTGTCTGTTTATGGTGCCTTTAGTTAAATGATAGCGTTTTTTCTGTGGCTTTATAAGTCATACAATATATCTTTTAAGCTACTAAGATACGAAATATGTATTTAACAATCAAATATAATATTAAAATTAAAACTATACCATTCACGGAGTTGTTTTTGACTTTTTGTAATGTTGTGCTAAAGTAAGATCTTTATTTTAAATGTTTTTCATTAATATAAACAACTACAAGTCAACTATACAAAATTGAAAACTTTGAAATTACGTGTATACAATTACATTTAAAATTCTTTACTCTTTACTGATACATTAGTATATAAGTATTCATTTGTAATACCAATCTACAAAATTGTAACATTCTCGATGCCTTTACAAATTCTAGGGTAACAAATAATCAAACTTAATGAAATAGAAATAAAAAAGGAAAATCACTAAAAAAGTGAACCACGAGGCCTTATGGTAAAAACCAGGCCACCAAATTAGCAACAAGTAAGAAAACTTTAAGAAAATCCTTATTATGATTGGTAAACTAAAATTAGGCCTACTTCAATTAAATTCTTAAATTTGATAAAACTTTAAAAAATTTAGACCCATTTTTGTTTAGGTCTTTTCCTGGTGTCCATGGTGGCCGGCCTCCCCCGCCCAGAGGCCCTGCCCGCCGCTGACCCTGAGCCCGTTCCTGCGGCCGATCCTGACCCCCAGCCTGAGGCCGAGGCCGACCCCTACTACGGAAGAGGATTCGGCTACCCCGGCCGGGGCGTAGGCCTGATAGAGGAAGAACTCCCTCCCATCTTTATTGAGGGAGTGTACGAGGAGGTTATCGTCGGACCGGAGTACCCCGGAATCCACACTCTTCTAGGATAGAAACAATGATCGCTCTCATGTAAATGGGGTGTTGAAAACCCTGATTCGTAAATGTAATAAAAAATAAAACATACTGTTAGTCTTTCTTCTGAAATATTCATTAAGGAAAGCCCTTTATTAGATGTTGGAATGAAGCAATAAGCTTGTTTTTTTAATCAGTCTCAATAATTTGGATTAGAAATACTCAAGTTTAATTTTTGTACTCAACAGAATAGAAAATATGGAAATATACAGAAAAAAAGTAACATCCCTCGAAATTCTATATAATGTACCCACCCAAAATTGAAGATTAAAATTGTTTTTAAAATTATTTTTTAGAGTACTATGAGAGTGCCTCATAAATAATTAGCATTATAGGCCTATACCACAAAATTAATTTTTCTATAAACTAATATTCCACTTAGAATTAAATAAACCTTAACTGCTATTTAATTTTTATTAGGTTTTTAATATAGGTTTTTATTAGGTTATTAAAATATTTTTTTTTTTTTGAAATATGCAAAAATATTAAATATAGAGTTTAATTGTAAGAAGCTTAACATGAGTTTCAAATTGCTTTGAAAATTTCATTCTATTTAAATTTTGTTAATCCTTATTCAATACAATAAAAATTGTGTAGAGTAATTTATAATATTTATTGTGTAAGTTTATGGAATGAAAATATGAACTGTTGCTTGCAGAGAAACTTTGTAGGTTTAATCAGCTTTGACATGCCTAGAGCCCTATTTAAGTGATAAAACCAATCTCTCGTATCCAAAATTAAGTTTTATCACATAAAACAGTTAAGAAAATGTTTATCGTGTAAAATTATTGATTCGTTTCTTTATTCTATGAAATTATTCACACGAAACATTAGATTATACAAGTTAGTTATGTAATCAGCAGCCACCCCCACTCCAGTCGCCATTTTGTGAATGTAAATAAATACAAACTGATTTGAAAAGATACTCACTGCTGCATAAACCTTCAACAGGAACGGACGTAAGGAGCTGTTGGCTCCAGGAAGTATCAACAGATTACGTGGTAAGGTGTATTGATAAACAAACCAACAGTAAACAGACGATAACTTAAGTAAACAAAGGTTGCTGTTTGCACAACACCATAAAGGAAGAAATATAAAACTCATTTAGTGTCAACTTTCTCGTGAGATCGGTAGAGAAAGACCTCAACGTCCAACATGATTGCTCTCTCAGTCGGTAAGTAGGTTATTCATTGTTTAATCTCTAAAGTAAACATAAAAGTTTAAAAATAAATAATAACTATGAATCCAAATAATATATCATAATAATCATTAAAATCTTGTAATATTTACTGTTTGCTCCTACCGGTTTTTTTAATTATATGGTATTTAATAGTGATTTTTCTTGTTTATTTCTTTAAGTTTTTTTTTTAAGTCAGTTACTTATAAAAATTTTAGAGAAAATACGACTTGAATAGAGAACGTAGGAAGACAACATTTTTAGACTTGTTTTGACTGCAAGCATATTATAGTTGAAAGCAAGCACATATATTTTAAAACGGCATAACAAAATGTTGTCTTTATAGTAATTTGTGGCTAAATTATTTGGTAGATAAGTGTTATCGATACATTTCAATTTCAATTTATTAAAAAAGTACTTAATAGCTTTTATATGATTACCTTTACTAATATATGCACTAATTCAAAATGTAGGCATTTGAATAGAGAATATTAGTTCTTCTTCAAAAAGCTATACCAATGTTAATTCAAATAAATATTAAAACAATTTGGATGAACTTGAAAATATTAAAAATATTAAGGATTGTTTTGGGACTGTTTCTATATGAAGGGTATAAAATACTATTTTTAAGCCCGTCTAAGTCCAGTATAGATAATTCTTAAGGTTTATAGATAAATTGGGATTCAAAAACTTTTAAAAAGTTAGGAAGAGAAATGGGATAATTTAAAAACTAAAAGGGTAGCTCAAAGATAATTGTTTGAATTACACTGTTGTTCAAATTTAGAATAGTCTAGTACCATTTCATTAGATCGTTTGCACATGCATTCAACGTCGTTATGATCAATCACTGTCAGTTGATGAGTGTCTCTTTGATTTTGCAGGAATCCTAATGGTCAGTGCAGCCGCGTTGGCTAGGCCCGGACCCTACCCCCAGCCACAGCCCCAGCCCCAGCCCAACCCATATGCCAACCCTAACGCTTTCTCGATGGCACAGCCCTCAGCCTACCCCACTCCCAACGCCGGACCTACCTACCATGGCCCCAACCCTGGCCCCACCTTCTCTCTCCCTGTAAATGGCCCCAACCCTGGTCCTCACCCTAACAATGGCCCCAACCCCAACTACGGCATGCCCAACAACGGACCGAGCCCCAACTACGGAATGCCCAACAACGGCCCCAGCCCCGGGCCCCAGCCGAGCTTTGCCGCTGGACCGTTCAACGCCCCCATCTCTGGCCCCCAGCCCGGCCCCATGCCAGCGCCCCAGCCCCAGCCTGAGCCTATGGCTCGGCCCCAGCCTAACCCCATCGGGCCCCAGAACGGTCCCCTCCCCGGACCCTCGGCCACCTCTGACCCCTACTTCGGTTTAGGCTACGGTTTAGGCTACGGTGGCGTAGGAGTCACTGAGGAGTTCTTCTACTCCGAACCCCCCGTGCTCGTCAGTGAGGAGATCATAGTGCCAGAGTACGGCTTCGGTCTTCCCGTCGGCGGATTCATATATTAGTAAATAAGCTGTTCCTGTAACTTAGACTGTAATGATTAGGAATATTTAATGAAGACTTTGTAAGTAAATAAATATTAAATAATTATATTGTTATTTTTTTTATAAATAGCTTGGACATTTCGTGGATAGTACCCCTTTTACTCAAACATATGCTAATTTACATTGCAAAACTTTATTAAAAGTAGCTTTGGGAACGGATATGGAAAGTTAAAAAGTATTTACTCATATTAGATGATTTTGACGATAACGATAAGTAGTATTATTAGTTTTTAGAGATAAAAATAACAAAATATTAAAAACCCCATTTCTTGCTCAAGTTTTTATTTGCAAAAGACAAATAAATGGAATTAATTGGTCATATTTAAAATGTTTAAATTATTTGCGAGGGCATGTATAGCTGTCGTAAGTAACGTTGGAGATCCATTTCGACTAATTCGCTCTCTGCCTAGTTAAGTCGGTCGTAACAGTTTCTAATATCGACCAAACAAATGCATGCATGTATAACTCGAAGAATGGTTCGGAAATTCTTTCGCTTTGCTTCTAAATAACAATATCAATATACTATTAATAGACAAATTTTACTTTCATTTGAAAATAAATGTGAAAATTCAAATTATATTTAGGTTGTATTATTTTTTACTCAAACAATTTGTTTCAAGGATTACATAGGCATTCTAATAATAAATTTCTTTAACATAAACACTTTAGGGCAACTTAACAAACAACAATACCGTTTTGGGCCAGTCAAGTTATACATATTATAAATTCTATCCAAAAATATATCCATAAAGTATTAAATAGATAAAGTATTAATAATAAGGGACGATTTCGAGATAGACAATAGAAAGTATCGTGGCTTATTAAAGGTTTTGTGATTCAACAACAAATATCTCACATCAGCAAATAATTTATCAACACAAAAAATAAACAGTCAAATTATGTTTAAGTTAACAGTAAAGTGTAGGATGTGTGTTATGGGTAAAGTTAATTTTATTATTACTATATAACTATACGATAACTAGAGTTTCGATGTATCACTTGAGTGTCGATGGGTTTGAGAAAAAAACAATCATCGATCAACATAGGCCAACGGTTACTCATTATCAGGAACTATCTACATCAAACAAAGTGATAACTCACGTCGTAAATTGAACCCCCACCAAGAACACTAGAACAAAACGAAGCTTACCTCTTTTAAGTCCCCATTAGAAATGCAAAGAGGGTAGAAACACTACAAAAGTTTCCGAAGTATAAAATAGTCTTATAGGAGTAGAATATTCTTCTAATATCTGAGAAGGTTGATAAAGTATCACCTCCTCAATCAAACAAACAGAGAACCAGTGCGATAGCTTTCCAGTATGTTTGCATATCAATAAACGTGGGCTGTGTAAATAAGAAGGTATATAAGGAAGGTGTGGGGACGCGTATCCCAGTCTTGTTTGGTGCTCTTACAGTTAAGAGGCCGAGTACTGCTCAAAGGTCATTCGTTTACTTTGTCTTTACCCCGTCTTTCGAGCGACACCATGATCGCTCTAACTTTTGGTAAGTGATAAACAAATTAAATAAAGAGTTTGAATATGAAACAGACATTCAAGGTCTTTAATTTAAGTTGAACTATTTTGTTATTAGACTGGAATATAAAGTGATACAAATACAGGCTCCGAAAAGTAAAATAATTATTATGGAGGTAAAAGTCAAAGACTTAATTGAATCCGTATGTGTTTATTTATGGTTAAACAAACGAATAACTTTTACCTAGTTGCAGCCGATAGATGTCAAAGGTGTTATTGCGCGACATGCTTTAAAGACTTGTGGTTCAACTTCAGCTGCTTCACCGATTAAAACTAATCCCACTTTCGATGTTTGTCACACGGAAATTCCTAAACGCATCTCGGCATTTCTGGTCGGCATTCGTTGAAAGTTCGGGGTCGGAGAAGGGGGTACAATGCTTGTACGATACAGGTTATATCATTATTTTATTAACTTTGACTATTTGTTTCGTGTGCTACTGTGTATATTTATGTGCCGATAGTTACCGTATGACAGTCATCCAAAGATGATATTAGTTTTAATCAATAAAGTGTCTTAATCTTAATCAATAAGATGAACCGTCTTGAAACATGTACCCAAAAAACACTATTTGACATAAATAGACTGTAACTGTAAGTAAAGCTTTACTTTTAAATATATACCTATCAGGTGTCAATGCTGCACTCGTCAAATAAATAATACGCATTGCTATGAAACTGAATGATAAAAGTTAGTTCGTTGTATTGAGAAAAAAAAACTGTTACATGCACTTATGATTTTTGGTAAAAATATTATCCTACTAATTGTTATAAATGTGGAAGGGAGTTTATTATTAATGCAATCAAACAAAACCACTGTCCTTATTAGGCCAAAGAATAAATAAGACAAAAAAGGAGATTATTATATTCTTAGTCTTATTTTGGAAACAGGGCTTGGAACCACTGGCTTTGCACGTTTCCATGTTTTTCTTAAGGATCTGCTTCATTAGCAATATATTAAAGATTATAGTTAAACGTACATTATTTTATTAATCTGTACGTATGGTAATGTATTAATGTATATACTATACGTATATATGAGTGACTGGAGTGAACGAGCACGTTTATTCACGGTTAATTAAATACATCAACATGAGCTAAGATTATGATAAAATACAGTAAGCTATAAATTTGAAAACTTTTCTAAAAATTCTTAATATAAATACCGTATCTTAGTTTGCATAAAAGCTTTTTGAAAATGATGATTTTAAAATTTAAAGCGTTTTGATGATGATGATGAAGTATCGGGTTGTATCGTTGTTGGAAACAGTATCATAGCTAGGAAAATAAAAATAATAAGACCATTTTCTAAAATAATTTTTAACCATACTTTTTTTCAAAGTTTTGTTTAAAATAGTGGCCATATTTAATGAAAGATTAATCATATGATAAATCAATTTAGTTTAGTAATGTTTCTTTAATACTAGGCAAAGTAAATGTTTGGTTAAAAAAATGTTTTACTGACATGTTAAAAAATATTAAAAATCTTTCATATTTATTATAATGAACATTAATTATTAATTATTATTATTTATTAAATGTAAAACATAATTTATACAAATTCAAAATATTTTGGAACCTAGCAAAGTGTCTTCAAACTCTCAGTATTCAATTGTTTATTCTTTAATCCTCGATTATATACAAATATGAATGACAAAAATATTGGTTGTCTTAAGGATATTTGAGGAAATATTTGTACTAAATTAATCATCATAGAGAATGAGATATTTCATAAAAGGTTGCATAAATGAAAGGAACGTTACATCAGTTCACATTGTTTTTGCATAAGATCTAGGCAGATAATTTTTTTCCACTTTGTTAAAAATTTATAGGACCTAAATATTTATAACCTATTGAAAAAATGTATATTTAATTTCTTCTTTTTATTCATGTACGTTTTTTAAGCGTTTTAAAACAAAGTTTCTTAACTTAAATTACTTTAAAAAATGATGTTTTCCGATGAAAAATATTAGTGGTTAAATTTAATCTATATACAGGGTGTTTGGTAGTCAGTGGCAAAAAAATTAAAGGATCATGATAGGGGCCTACATGTAAAATGAAACAAGAATACGCAATTAAGATAATTACGAGATCCCACTCCACTTTCCATTAACAGTCATTTTCCAATTTCTTTGACATTTCCCAACAAAGTCTTACTTTTATCGCCAATTACCAAACTTATTTGAAGAATGACTTTTACTGGAAGGTGAAGCGAGATATAATTGCCTAAGTTGCATATTTTCGTTAAATTTTACAGGCATAATAACCCCTTAAATTTGTTGACACTGACTACTAAACACCCTGTATATAAAAATGAATCTTAGAAATTTGACGATTTAGTAGTTAGAAGCATAAAGTATTCTCATCAGACGATAACATATGAAACCCATCACATTCTCAGGTGCTTTCCTGTCAACATATTTAATTATGTTAATGATAGAGAAATGCCCATTGTAGGATTTCTTTTACTAATTATATAGTAAAAATAAAGTAAAATAATACAACTTTTCTATTATTTTACTAGAAGGCAAATAGTCCTTTACAATCATTACGATTATCCCATTGGTTTGAAATTGTCAATTTTACGCTGGTCAATCATCAACCAAATTTTTCCAACCCGGAAAAACGTTAAACACACTGCCGAGCAATTTAACTTACCAACCTGACACACAACATTATGCTTAAAAAAATCTTTCAAATAACTTATATGGTGTAAACTTGAATTCGAGGTTGCGGGTTCCGTAACTTCAAATTCAAATGGCCAATCAGCAGGGTAAAATAAAAAATCTTTTAAATCTATTAAATCTTTTTTATAAAATTTAAAAAATGAACAAATTTAAGTTCATTATTATTGAAACTTATACTAAAGAAAGGCCGACCACTTGTTTGTGTTTCAGGAGTTATAATCGCTTGCTCGGCAGTGTTGGGAGCGCCCAACCCAAGGGCCATGCCCGGCCCAGGTCCGGCCCCCTACCCGCAGCCGGCGCCACAGCCCCAGCCCCAGCCCCAGCCGTACCCCGCCCCGTCCGCCGGCCCCGCACCTGGGCCTGCCCCCAACGCCCAGCCCTACTATGGCGGCTACGGTCCGGGCTACTACGGAGGCTACGGCTACCCGTACGGTGTAGGGTTCGGGGTTGAGGAGCTCGTTGTGGAAGCACCTTACGGACCCTACGAACAGTTCATTGGAGGCCCGGTTTACCCCGAGGTGTTTGTCGAAGAAGTCATTGGATTCCCCGGATACGGCTACGGAGGCTACGGCTACGGCGGACTTGGAGGATTTTTTTAAAAGATTTCCTTTTAGACACAATTCTCTGACTTAGTTGATAACAAAAAAAAAACACGTGATAAAAATTTATGCCTTTTTAGTGGACAGTTAAGTTTAATAGTGAATTCAAACTGTTGAAATATTTTTACTATAGTTTTTCTTAAGATTATTTACTGTGATTCTGCTACTAATGTAGATATAAAGCGAATAAACAGTAACTGAAAAAGACAATAACTTATACAGTATTAAGTTTCTTTTATGATTATTTCAACCTGTAATACCCAAAGATGTAAATAAAACCAATCATATCAAAAGGTGAGGTAAATAGGGTTGATTTAACAGAGTAATCGACAGTTGCTTATTGGTTCGATGATATTGGACCCATTCATGTTACTTGTCCACATCGTAAGTTGGATTCGTCAGTACTTGTAATTTGGATAAAATATGTACTAAAATTCTTTCGACAGTGCGATTTACGCTCAACAAAAACAAAGTTTAGTACGCGGGGAAGCTACGTCAACATGCAAAAAACAAAGTCATACATTTTAGGTGACGTAATAAAACTTTCATTGTGAAACAAAATTTCCTTATTACATTAAAAATATTTGACACTATTCAATTTCATAAAAGGCTATATTTAAGCCGAGCACAGTTTGCATAAAGTTTTGTTTATATATATATATATATATATATATATATATATATATATATATATATATATATATATATAAACTATATATAGTTAAATAAAAGTAGTAAAGTAAAAGCTTTTTATAAAAATTAAATGCTTAAAACTCACCATAAATCATATTGAGTCTAAATTCGTGTTAATATTAATTTAATATGTTCACAATTTGTATATGAGATCGTAAGTGTTGATCTTGACAATCCACCCCACGCCACTCTTAACATTTTCGACATTTTATTGCGCAATTTAGCTGAATAATTGAAATAATTGAAATAATAGCTGAATAATAATAACTATTAATCAATTACTATTATAAATAGATTTTTATCAAATTAAAACTTTGTAGTTTGTATGTTTGGAGACTCTCTCATTTTATTATTTTTTAAAAGTACATTTTGTTTGGTTTAAACAAAACTCTCTATTTTTTCAGCTTTTGAAATAAAAATACTACGTTAGGTATTTGCTTGTCGCCTGAGTCAATAATTTATTTATTGGTAGTAAGTAATATACTTAGAATATTATAAGATTTTACATTTTTATAGACCAGGAAACTACAATTAAACTTTGATATGGGGTTTAAAATAAAGAAAGCAAAGTTTTATAAATTAGTTGTATTTAGCTTGGTGAATTTATACAATTTTGTTGTAGTAATAGTATCAGTCATAGCCTGTACACTAAAATGGCAAGCGCAAGAATAGTAGTTTTCATCACTAGGAGCAAAGTGGGTCTTTTTGGCGCAGCCGAGTTTTTAAAAACGATTAAGCATCAAAAGACACTTTTGCTCCGATGATGAACACCGTTTTTTTTTTCTTTTCATAATGCGGAATTAGACTTTTGATCATTAATAATATTAACTATAAAGTTGTATTTTCGAGGTTATACTATTTACAAAGTTAGTAGGCTAATATGCAGTGTTTAAATTTCTGTTATTTATAAACAATGCTCTTTATAACGTTTGAAATTTAAATTTTGCATATCAAAATTATTAATGAATAATAATATACATAGCAAACAACAGATTTTTCAGACATAAGACCTAAACAATATTCCAGCTGATTTTTCAGTCCTAGGACAAAAAATAAAATGGTTTTGGTACTAATGAGAGAACAAAAAACAAGCTGATTTCGTGCAGAATGATAAAACATTTGTTTTATTCGACACGAGTTTGGGCAGAATGCTTTATGTAGGCCTATGGGGGCTGCACTCTGGTATAAATTTGTTGAACCACTGAATATGAAACACACGGAGAGTACTCCACCTGTCGTAAGCAGCTGATTTCATCATCGATACTTATAGGCCTACTTTTGTTTTTAAAATTCAAATTTTAAAACATTTTTGGTAGTTTTTATCTTTTTTTGAAACCTATTTAATAGTAATATTTATCATTCTGCCCGAAATCAGCCCCTTTTTTGTTATCTTAATAGTACCAAAAACGTTTCTTATTTGTATTAAGACTGACAATTAGCTGGAATTTTCTTTAAAGTCCTAGGACTGAAAATTCAGTATTTGCTAAGTGTTATTTATTACTTTTCTATGCAGTATAGTGAAATTCAAATGTTATAAAAAGCATAGTTTGTAAATAAAAGAAATGTAAACACTGTGTATAATACATACTTTGTAAATATAACCACTAAAATACAACTTTATGGTTAATATTTTTAACGATTAAAAGTGTAATTCTGCATCATGGTAAAAAAGAGCCACTTCGGCTATTTCAGTTACTAACATTACCTACGATAAAATTACTATTTCATTACTAGGTGCAAATCGGCTCTTTTTGGCACCCAATCGTCTTTTAAAAGCGAGGCGCAATTGAGATTTTAAAAAACGATTAACATCAAAAAGACACTTTTGCTTCGAGTGATGAAAAAGTTTATTTTTTATCATATTGCCGAATTCTTTTAATCGTTGAAAATTTTAACCATAAAGGTTTACTTTTGAGGATATGTTTATAAGTTAGTACCTCATATACATTTCTGTTATTTACATGTAATAAAGAAAACTTTGAATTTCACTATTCTGCACAACGAGGTTTAACTCCATATATAGTGCTACAAAGATATAGAAATTTGCCCCATGTTGATTGGTGACATTTTACCCAAGATTACCGCTTGGCACACCTTTGTTTACAGTTTCCCATCTGGTATCTGCCATTTTACCTACCAGTCCGTCGTTTATATGGTAAACGAATTTCTATGGCTCTCCACCCTAGAGCCTTCTTACATACCATCAAATAAAATTTATATAAAAAAATCAGATGTTTTAAAAGTATAATCTATGACTTTTGAATCTAGTAGTGACCAATCAGAATAGCTAATACTGGTAACCAAGGAAACGAGCGTTAAGTGTGGGATGGTTATTAATGAAACAGCGGGAATGGGTAAAATGGGGCAAATCAATACGGAGCAAAAATTCAATATCTAATCAGCCTTGACACCTATGTTGTACAACTATTCTACAATGGTTCTACTCACGTAAAACTGCCGCGGTCTACCCCTGGCGCGCACCCAAATGCAAGGGTTTTTTAAAATCGTGTTATCTTCTGCCAAATTAAGCCTAGAGGTATAAAAAAGGTGTCATATTAAAGAAGAATAACGGTACTAGTTTTCGTCTGTTACAATTTTGTAATTAGTTCATTAAAACTAAGACAAAACTTCAGTTAAAAATCGAGAAAAACAGATGATTTTAGACCGGTATAGCTGAAATTAGAAATTTTATTTTAAAATTCTAAAAAGATAGCCGACTAGATCCTTTTTTGTACTTGTAGAAAAAGTTAAGAGTCAATCTCTACCTTAATTGGTTAATTCTGAAACACGATCCCCGTAAACCTCTGCATCTATAAAACTTGCCTCGTGCTACGGCCGCGAGGCGGCATATTCGGCATTGTTGTTGTTTTTGTTTTGGTTGGGGTAGACCGCAGCCTTAAGATGTCAAATTATCCTTTATGTGCATAAAAAGGATAATTTGACATCTTTTTTGACATCTAGGCAGTTTTACGTGAGTAGAACCATTGTAGAATAGAGGGCAAAAAATTAACATGTGTCACTCTATAGGTAGTTTAAACTCATTGATTCTGCATATAAAATTCATAAAATAGTAATTACTAGGGGGACCTGTGCAGCGCAATGCACTGCATTTATTAGGGTGCCTGGTGATCAAACTTTGCTCCATTGTAATACTTTGAAAAAAAATCATTATAGTGAAAATCAGATAGAACATTATTGGTGTTTCATCAATCGATCTTCATTACCAATTCTCCAACGTCCCAATGTAGATAGTGTTGAGATATGGTAAGATTGCGTAGTTGTTCTTTTGCCGATATGTCTTAGGACCTTTGTCTAACCCCCCTATAAAATTTATAATAAATTCACAGATGTTGGATTCACATAGTTCATCAAACATAAAACTTAAATTACAACACAATAAAAATCAATATTTCATTACTCCTCGGTTTTGTATGAGTTATGCAGCACTCACTGTGGCTGTTTTGTAGTACTACTGTATGAGGTAGTCAGTGACATAGTGAATGAGTCTACATTTCTATTTATGCCTAAATCCCCTTTAACTTAACTTTCCATGACGTTACAAAATTTAAATAAAGAAATCACAAAAATTAAGAGAATCTACATCTTTGTTGGTGTGGTCCATTTTTATTTTGTTTAAAATTTTTCTTCATAAAAATCATTTTTGTAATAAGCTTGTTTCCTATACTGGAGGTAAAAAACTTTAATATGTTGTCTTTTACTCAGGTTTTTTTATATGTGTAGCGTTCTGCATAAAACATGTACATGCTATGATAGTAAATAAAAATAACACTTTACAACCAACTATCCCTTTTCCTTATAGTTTACAGCAGTTTGAAAACAAATGCACACAAATTTAGTGTCCTATTTTAATATTTGTTACCTTTCATTATTGTTTTAATACCAGTCGGACAACCAATAAGACTCAAATATTTCAATTTCCAAAATTGTTTTCGTAAAAAAATATGAATTTTTCCAGGGTTTCCAGGGTTCTTTATCAACTTATTTTTGTGCCCAAATACGCGTAAATAAAACTTTCAAGCAAAATCTGCCTGCTACATTTTGAGAAAAGGTTATAAAACATCAGATTAGACACTCCTCGCATTAAAGTATGAAATTGTGTTGATATTTCAGTACCAATTTGCTTCTATTCAGCTTTTAACATGTGTTTGTTTGTTTAACTATCAACAGCTGTTTTATTTAGCAATTCAATATAAATGGTTCCCCATGTTAATCTTATGGACAAAAAATGAACTTTGAGGGCTTCCCGTGAGCTTCAGAATTAAAATATCAAAAATCTAAAACCTTATTGCAAAACTACGAACTGAGACCATTCTTTTGGCACCTCAAACTTTAAAATTGGTCCAGAAATAAGGGAGGAGTAGTGTTAACAAAAAAAGGGCATCACGTATTATATATATAGATACTTAGCAAACAGCTGACTTTTTCCTCCTAGGACTTAAAAAATATCACAGCAGATTTTTTAGGTCGACGAAAAAAATTTAGGTTTTGCTTATTATTAGAGAACAAAAAATGTGTATTTCATGCAGTTTGTTAAAAATATTAATTTCATGATGTTAGTCAACCGAATCAGTTTATTCTTTTTTGTTTATTCTTGTGTGATTTTTTATAACATGACGAGTTCTGTTTGAATGAAACCTTTGCAATATGCTACACCTGATGAAGATCCCTTTGCCGGATTGAAACTGTAGTAGTGTTTTAACTACCGGTACTATAGGATCACTTGACATTTAGGTATATCAACCATTTAGTATTAAAAATATTATTTTCGTCCCAAAACTTTGTTATTTTCAAAGCCTGAAGAAAATCGTAAGAGCAGTTTTCAAGATCCGTTTTACATACAAATACACCTCATTGGTATTATAGTATAGGATAAAAATACATTAGTGAGAGAATAAAACAATATATATAGTTTAACTATGGAAGATATAGCCTAACTTAAACTTACCAGCAGAGATAATCATCCATTTAGTTGTTTTAAATTTTTTATTTAAATTATTGTATTAAATTATTGTTTTAAATTTTTTATTCGTCTGTCCTTTTATTTGTTTTTAATCATCTCCATTTATTTGTTTTAAACTAAGATATCAATATCACACACCCCAAAAAATTCATGTTTATCTCTGTAAAAAAGTCCGTGAACTCTAAAAAATATTATTGAGAAAAGTCACACAGTTTCTTATAGCCTATTTAAAATGTATAGAACAAATCAGAACTATATATCAGTATGAATATAATAACACATGATGTACGAAATAAAACATACAATTTGTATAGCAATTTTTTATGATAATGACTTATGATTCAAGAATAAACAGCAATAATTTTCTATTGGTTAATTAAGAATATAATATATTTAATATTCTTAAGATGGAAACAACATATGCTTTAATATCTTATGAGGACTAACAAAACTTAAAATACATTCACAGTACTTGTATAAAATTGATTAAAACTTATACTTAACTTTGACAATAGTTTATGCAACGATTATACCACCTCACTCGTGGGTTGAAGGCTGAGCATAAAATCATTGAAAACACTAGTTTGTCTTCGACAAACCAATTGGTAGATTACAGGAATAAACATGTTGAAAATGTATAGGTTATGGACAACCACCTATCGAAAACGTAGCCACAAGATTTTGCCTGACCAAAATCGCCGTACTCACTCACAACACACTCTTTTAAGGGTAGACGTATAAATCAACTAAAACAAGCATCGCAATGAAACAATCAGCTAATGTACGAATTGCATAATGTCTACTAAGATAACTCTGTGGTCAAATGCTCATTGGCCATGAACCTGAATTTGTATGTGAAACATAAACGTTTAATTGTCTATTCGAAGAATAGACCTAGAGTGACTCATAGTGCTAATTCTTTGTCCGACGATTACGCTCTATAGAAGTAACAGATTGGCCTCAAATTCCAGTTGAAGATTCTTTATGTAACTGTTAAGAACCCTTTCGTTGTTGAAAGTATTTGGTTGGATATTAATAAAATAATCTTAAAATGTGACTTTTTAATTTTTCCCATAAGAAATACATTGGAGACATTTTTAGTGGTCGGTGCTGTGTTTACTTTTTAGCAACGTCTTTGCGAGTCTTAACAATCAAGACTGAGACCTTCTGATTGGTCTATTGACCGCAACGAGATTAAATAGATACTCGTTGATTGACCGACTATATTCCAGGCCAGTTCAAATTATTGGATTCAGAACGGAGCGAATGAGCGGAGTGAAGTAGTCGCATAAACATAAACAAAGTTGAGGTTATGTGAAATGTCATATTGTCGGCTCCAATTAAGTTTAAATTTAATTTGAATTAGGAAAATCAACTACATTGTATACACAACTAATTAATGTCTTTTCTTAAAAAAGTGTTTTTAATGAAGTAAATTGAACAGTAAGTTCTAGATTGTTTTATTTCTTGACGTTGACAACTTTTGGTAGGCAAAGCCTTTTTAGGGCCAGGGGGTCACTTGTTTTATTTCTTTGTGCAGGTTGTGTATCAATGTGTATTCATTACATTTTGGATTTTAGTGGGTACCGTACACCTTGAAAAACAGTATAGGCTAAATCATGAATTACAGAAGAATACCACAAAGGCTATGTTTGTATCATTCCTGTTACTTTCATAGTGTAGGCTAATTAATTCACTTTTTGAAGTAGGCCTAACTCAGAAGCGCTAATTGGCAAATTGTGAATCTGCCAATATGTTAACCAAACCAATTAACTGTAACAATTATATTCATATAGACCCTATTAAAATTAATGGAACATATTTTGCTTTTCAATAAACCAAAAGAAGTCCCGGTTGGATAAGTAACTTAATACGGAAGACAACTTGTTGTGGGAGTTATGTGAAGGACTTGAGGCTTAAGTTACTAGGCTAATGTTTGGTGTAAAAAGCAGAGCTTACTTGACATGTACAGTAGTGGAATATAACTTAATGAGGATCTCTGCCAGTTACCATACTGTAGGTTATTTCTAAGAGTAAGTTAATTGAGAATGTTAACATATGTTTTTAGTGGATAATTAGAGACAGGCCTAGATAGATCGGTAAAAGTTTGATATCCTACTCCATAGTTTTTATCAATGGTTGAAATTTAAAAATTACAAAAATATTGCTATTTTATCGATAATGCAATCACATGATACAGTTACGATTTTATTAGGTACCCTGATTCAGTGTTGTTCTGAAAATGTCCTGCGACAATAAAACAAATATACTGCACACAAGTAACCGAAAATAACCAAAGCAAGTACAAATTATGTCGAAGCTTCATTATCCGAGTCCACCGTTTTTATCGATGTGGAAATTTTTATAGGCCTATTGCGATTAAAATTGTGCGATGAAAACAAATCAACAAAACAATAATATTGAATTAAGAAATGTATCATAATAATAATATAACCTAACAGTCTAACCATAAACCTCCGTCACTTTTATTGACAGCGATGTTTATAACAACAAAATCAATGGTGATTGGAAACATTTCAAACGCATAGGCCTAGGCTTATTACCTCGATTACATTAGCCAAAAAAATACCTTTCTGATTCGTATTTGGCAGCATTTGTGTGACGCCTCTTTAGGACTAGAACAAAGTCTCCTTCTTTTCACAATTAAGATACACCTACACAATAAACTTGGTTAGTTTATTTTTTGTTGTTCTTTGATAATGTTACAAGTTACATTAGTTACAATATTTACTTGTTTTTTTTTTTTTTTCAATTACTTCTTTTCAATAATTTAGGCCTAAATTTGTTTTTATTGTCAAATGGTATGTTTAATTATATTATAACAAAACTATCAGGTGATAAAATCCTAAACGTATCGTATAAAATAGCAATATTATCGCAATATTGAAATTTCCACATCGATAATAGGCCTAATGGTGGAGTCGGATAACGAAGATTCGCCCAAATTTTAAGTAATATAGCCTAATTACATTAAAGGAAAACACAAAACAAACTACCTATAACTTTTTATTTGTAGGTCTTAGTTGTCAAGAGATGAAGACTTCATAATATAGCGTCGTCACACAAATATGCTGCTAAATACGAATCAGCAAGGTATTTTTTACCAAATTGTATTAAGGGAATATGGCTTTTAAATGTTTCCAAAAACAATTGATTTTGTTGTTGTAAATATTGCTTTCCATTAAAGTGAAGGAGGCTTACGGTTAGATTGTTAGGTTAGATTGTTCGTAGGCCTATATCTTACCTCAATATCGTTGTTGTGGGTACAGTTTCGTACAGCGCCTACACTACTATTGAATGAAAATATATCGATATTTCAATTGAATAGGACTGAAAATTACTGTGTAAAATACAAATTTAACTTAGCATGACAAAATTTACTCTAACAAAAACTAACATTAACCTCAACTAAAATCTATTAACATGAGGAACCATCCTAAGCCCAGGAAAGTCCACATTTAAGTAAGATACATAGGTAGGCGTAATTGTTCTTATGTTCTATGTTTGTTATTATGTCATTATGATTAGTTGTGTTTTGGTTTTGTTGATATTGATTATGTTAGGTTAAATGGTTTGTTTTTTATTAAAGCCTAAATGTGGGAATAAAAATCTAAACAAAATAGGGGTAGGCCTAAGGTAATTACTAATTGTTATCGTATAAAGTTATTATTTAGGCTAGGTATTGATTGATTTGGTAAGTTTGTTGATATTGATAGATATATCCATCAGATCTATAGATATTTCCATTCAATAGTAGTGTGGCTTAATGAAACTTGTTGATTCTATTGATTTCATCGCACAATTTTAATTGAAAAATCAAAATTTCATCCATTGATAAAAACGATGATAAAAACAGCCCGATCAGGACCAAATTTGGTAGAGATGTGTAGTCCTACCATTATTAAGATGAGTTCATCGCAGTTATTGAGGTAGGAAAGGGTAGTTTTTTACCTCAAAAAAAGGTTTTTTCCTTTTTCATATGTAATTTTGCAAAATTTTAAATTTTTATTCCCACCACAGGAATTAGCTTGAAAAAACACACGATATAGTACTTTAAAACTTTTCTATATATCCATTGGTTACCGAGATATTAAAAAGTCTTGATATTTAGCTTGGTAGGACCTACATGGTAATTACCTTCATTTGGTTGAGATCCATCTATTTATGTTTAAAAAATCTTGGTTTTTAGCGAATTTTCCTGTAGGGAATACTCTATTACGGTAGTAGTCACGGTAAGACCTACTACCCCTGGGACCATGTTACTTTTTTGTTTTTTGTCCCAGAAGCCATAAACTCCGTTCGTTTAAATTCATATATTTGTTTATACAGGGTGTTTTTTAACTGCGCCACTATTGGGATTTTGTAAAATATACATCTTACAGTAAACTTTAAAAGGGGAACACTCCCTTGTTTTTAAAGAAGTTTAAAATTAAGTAAATAAATATATTGTAAACGGCTGCCATTTTTCAATATGGCAGTCAAATAAAAAATTTTAAATATGAACCCCCAATTATAATGTCATTTTTGGATTTACCACGCAATTTGAAGATTTTTTTCATTCATTGACACTTTTCTCTAAACTTAATGGTTAGGGAGCTACAGGCAGTTGAAGTTAATTTTTAGTCCCATAAGAATATAACATGGGGCTAACTTTAATTGATTATTTCTCCTAAACCATTTAGTAAAATAAAATAATCTTATGAATAAAAATGTCTTAAAAATATTGTTTTAAGATCATATTTTTCATAACATCAATTTAAAAAAAATTTATTATTTGTCCGCCATATTGGGAATAAGTTTGGTTATGCTTAACTGACCATTTTTGTGAGTGGAATGAATATATATATATCTATACAAGCTGTTTCCCATTACGGCTTTGACCCGTGATTGAATTCATTTGATTGGTAATTAAGCTCGTTTCGCTACATTCACTCGGGCCATCAGGTTTATCTCATCTGCTACTCTTACTCGCTGTTACTCTCACCTTATATATAAGAAATCGCTGGAATACCTAAAATTATAATTTTTCATTGAATTTGTTTCTTAACAACCAATAAAAAAAGACAAAATATAGATTTTCAGATTTTTTCCAACTATTGTATGCCCTCTGAGTCAGAGCCCTTTGGACAGATTTGCACCTTAACTACACACAAACCATCCTTGAATAATGCTGATTAATGCCTGAAAGTTTCATTGCAATCTGTCGAGCGGTTTTGGAGTCCATAGGCAACATACATACATACATATTCCCTCTTTTATGAATATAAGTTAAATGTGTCCGTGAACATGATAACTTTGGAACGAAACCTCAGATTTTTATCAAATTTGATACTGGGATAAGGCAGCATTTACTTTATCGAGTTCACAAACCAGAATGATCGGGCGGTGTTAAGAGTCTGCACTACCTTCGTCATCTCGGCAGTTTGTCCCATAAGAGCAATGTTAAATCTGAAACATTACTCTGAGTTTGTTTTTCCGGAAAATTTCAAACTTAATGTCATTTTAAATGTTACCATAGTATCTAGTGCTTGACGTGATAGAAATTTAATTAAAAAAATTATCCACTTGAATAACGAATAAAATATAAACATATTTTACACCATTTTTAAACCACTTTTAAACAATTTTTGGTAGGTTTATTGAAAATCTATCCACGTCATGCACTCCGCTATTCCCTTATGGTGAACATTTTCAAGTTTCATGCAAATCCGATGTAAGATTATTGAAATATGGTGTTTCAAAGACAACAGTAATTTTTTGAATTTAACATTGTTCTTATGGGACTAAAAATCCAAGATGACGCAGGTAGTGCAGACTCTTAGCAGGGTTTTAAGGGTTTTCTAAATCGTAAAAAATAGGTTTTTGGCCTTAATTTATCAAATTCCACAAATTTAACCTGAACCATTTTAAACAGCTAAAAAACAAACAATTTAGTATTTTGAATTTTTGATCTGGCTAATAGCTCAAATGGTTATGCAGAAAATCCAAAAATAAGTTTCCCATGTTATTCTTAGGGAAATAAACAAAACTCTCTATCTTTCTTATTTATTGGCATAGCTTGATAAAATTTGGTATGTAAATTCACTAGGAAAGGTACAACTTATACATGCTTCCAAAACCAACATACTCACCCCCATGGTATTTGTGGGTAGAATAAAAATATCAAAATCTGTAGGAAATTCTCTCAGTACGCAGGTCTGCTGTGACGGAAGTATTTGTTATTATCATGGCAGCAAACCTGCATACTCTTTTTCCATGTCAATCATAAGGAGAATAGGCAAACTCCTTTATTTATAAACTTATACAGTAGAAGCCCTCTAGCCCGGCCTCGGATGGTTCGACTGCCGGATAATCCGGCCGCGGTATTCTGGAAATGAAATATTCAGCCCCGGACGTTCCCACGGAAAAAATATACAAGAGTAAACTTTTCTCATGATATGTCACTAAAATATATCAGTTCAATTGGCATTTTCTGGACTATTTGGCTACGAATAACTTCTAAAACTTTTTGTTAGTGTTCTATCTGTGATTTTTATCTTTTTGTTGGGTGTTACGCAGTTTGATCGTTGAGGTTAGGTAACTAGACAAATTCTGTCGCTTTTACGGTCCCATTGTTAGGGCCTTCGTTGACAGAAGACCAGTATTATTGTCTGTTAAGCGCAGGTTCATCGCTAGCGACCCCTTGTCCGTTTCTTATCGTCATTTCGGTGGTACAACTTCTGAGAAGGAGCAAATCATGATGGTTAAAAAGTTGATACATTACATTGATTGGGCAAGTGTGCTATCCTTCATTATTAAATACATCCTAATAGTTCATTGTTGGAATACACATATAACACGGGCCTCTATTTAACACATTTAATAAACCGCCAGTTAATCTGGCCATTTTTAAATCCGGCCGGTGGTCCTGTCCCGAGGTGGCCGGATTTGAGGGCTTCTACTGTATTGATGAAACTTGGTATATGGCTTCATATGGTCAACATTTTTTATTTTCAACAACATCCCATGGCAGTAAACTTACATATACTCATCTGTATAGTGTTTATGGTTAAAATACAAAATATCAAATTCCTTTCCAAATTCACTGAGTTTAGCAGGTCTGCTGTGATGAGGGTATTTACTTTTAGCAAATTTCCCAATAGGAACTGTAGCTCTTTTGAAGATCTTCAAAAAACATCTCACAGATTGTTCAGTTGGACCAACCAAAACTTAAAAAATAATAAAAACTAAATATTTTCTTATGCAATTAAATTTGGTTTTGAGGTTTAACAAGCGAACATAAGGCAGAGTCATATGACCAAAACTGTAAGTTTATATAAATATTTTTCAAAAATATTATTTAGATTTTTTATAAGATCTGTTGTTTTGACACTAAACGCTCAAAATCAGGAAAATTCATAATTAAAAATGCTTTAAATATCTCAAAAATATATATTGAGAGTTAGAGGTGAGAAATATAGCAATTAGTCTGCAGTAACAGTGTTTGTAACCTGCAGTACTCTATTGTCGAATAAAGACAAGGTCGAGCACTTAAGTGTGCTGAATGTGCTTAACTCCGCTCAACTCAGTTCGCTGTGGTTCGCATCGCCATTGTTGGTTTGTACTTGCCTGTGCTATATCTGGAGTCGGTTCTTTGCACGAACCCAAGCATCGTGAAAGAATCAACCCAGTACACTCTCTCTTAAGTTTGCTTTTGTTCTGGTATCGAGTTGGGGTTTGTCTCAATGTTTATTCTGTGCATATCGATCTCTTTGGTGTTACTGTAATTTATAACTGCTTGTTATTAATGAAGTGGTCAAATGAAATCTTGTTTAGTTCCTTGAGTATTGTCATACATAGTTGAGTCCACACGTTAACACCTGTTTGAAGATAAATTCAAAGTGGTAGGTACGTGATGTTATAAAAGTAAAACACTTAATCGTCCTTTAATTTTAATTAAATTCCTGCAGTACACTATCCTATAAGCAAGGCAAGCAAGGTCAAGCAGATAGTGTTCTAAGTGAGCTTGACTCTGGTTGACTTAGTTCACTATGGTTCGCTTCTCCAGTGTCGTGCTCGCCTGCTTGCTCCATCTGCGGTCGGTTTTTGCACAAATCAAGGGACGCGAGCAGACCCAAGCATTCAGCACGAATCCACCCAGTGACCCAGTACATACTGCCATGAGGTTCTTCTATTCTGGTCCAAAGTTGGAGTATGTTGGTTTGTATTAATTTCTTTGGTGTTATTTTATAACTGCTTGTTATAAAGGGAATGGTGAAATGAAACCTAGAGTTTCTTGAGTAGGCCTATTATCATCCGAAGTCTGTGTTGTGGGGCCCGACACATGAGCACATCTAAGATATACGCAATCTGGCAGATGTGAGGGGTTATATGAGGGGTAAACGTAATCATGCTGTTACTGGAATTAAATTGAAAAAGGATTTGGTAATGCCTAACTTCACTGCTTCACTGTTTGCCTAAGTGTTTGAGATCAGCTCATACAGTGACAGCGATAGTGTATTTCATGCATTTTTATGTATTTCTTAGTGCGCTGAGCGAGTTAAACCCAACTTTTGCTCCAGCATTTGCCCAAACAATTTGGCGATAGTGTACTTAAGGCATCACAAAACCATCAATTTTAAAAAGTAACCATTAAACTATTTGAAGGAACTTGAAAATTTAAAAAAATAATTATTTTGAATTTTTAAAACTTGTCATAATTGGTTACAGAGAAACCCCTAAATACATTTACCATGTTATTCTTATGGAAACTCAACTCAAAACTGTAACTCACTTTCTTATTGGTAACATAACCTCTCAAAATTTAGTACCGGATGTACTATCCGGTGGTTAAACTAGGAAGGGTTAAACCACAGATAACCGATAGATATCTGTAGGTTATCTGGGGTAACCTATATTTGCTTACAACACCCATATGTTGGCAAATTTACCTACCTACCTGCACGCTGTTACGGGAAAAATAAAATAAATACCAAAACTTTATCAAATTCAGTATGTACCTCTAATGGGAAGGGGTTCCTTTACTATCTGTGGCCCATCATGGCTTCGGGATTTTATTTTATAGATAACAAAATATCTTTAAAGGGTAACGAAGTCTTCTTCTTAAGAATTCTATTGAAACATTGACGTTGTGTTAGCAAAGCCCTGAAGGGATTTTGCAAAACCTTAGCTAGCACCTATTATTAAAGAGCACTGTCCACTTTAAATTTCAACCCGCTAGGATCTATGGCAATTTTGAGGTTCCGTGGGGCGGAGCTGTTAACAAAATTTGCAAAACCGTTTCATAATGAGCACCAATGAGAAAAATTAAAGTTCTTTACAAATGGTAACCCTGCAGTGCTGTAGGCCCTACAATCTTTGATATCCATTGTTTCCTTGATTCACATTTAAAAATTGGCCACAAGGATAACATCATATTTTTTAAGCCTTTTGGGGTAGAATCATAAATAACTTAAAAAAATATATTTTAAAAATCTTTTCTTAGTGAACACCTATCAGCAAAGAGTGACTATTACAAAAGAACACTATTTGGCCCATGCCAAATTTCAACTGCGTAAACTCTATAGTAATTTTGACATAAATTTTGAAGGCCTGTGGGGCGGAGCGGTGGAGCCCTGAAGGAATTTTGCAAAAGTGTTTCTTAGTGAGGACCTATGAACAAAAGAGAGTGTCATTTCAAATTTCAACCCCATAGGCCTCAAAGTAATTTTGAAGTCCTTTGGGGTGGAGCCCTTAAAAAGCTTTTCTAAAGCGTTTCTTAGTGAGCACCTTTGGGCAAAGTGGATCTCACATTACAAATGTCAACCCCTTACATCATCAAGTTTTTCAGATTAATTGTTTCCTAGATTTATATTATATATATATATATATATATATATATATATATATATATATATATATATATATATATATATATATATATATATATATATATTGTATACAATATATTAAAAATTGGCCTTATGAATAACGTTAGATCAAAATAAAAAATCTGTGCTGGGGAGCCCTGATGGAATGTTGCAAAACCGTTTCTTAGTGAGCACCTTTGAGTAAAGAAGTTGATGCCAAATTTCATTCCTCTATACCCTTTGGTTATTAAGATTCTCTGACTCATGAGTGGGTGATATTTGACAAATATATACTGTAGTATATTTATGTACAACACGTCCATGGTAGCAAACCTACATCCTTTTGCCTATGGTGTCTATTGAGAAAAAAACTGAACTCTGATCGAAAATTACTGAGTTTGCTGGTCTGTTGCTACATTTGTAATATCGTCACCGCATCAACCGTATGTACAATAATTGTGCAAGTGGGCGTAAATATTATAAATAATAATACTGTATAAAAGATAGGGTTTTGTGACTAAAGATGGGTTATGAATAACCTCAAACTAGTCACAAGTAGTGAAAATTTACATCTGTAGGATAAACAAAACAATTTTGGTAGGCTTAAGTGTGAATATTCTTAAATGTTCTCTGGGGTGATAGGCCTAATTATAAAAAAAATTGTTTTGTGTACATGGGGCAAGCAAACTTAATTGTACTATCCTAAATAATTAAAATAATGTAAAAATGTTTAAGGCTAATCATAGTAAATGCATATAAAACAATGTGTATGACACAAATCCATTAAATTAAAAGTAACTACGAACTAAGTACTGCCTAACTAGGTATACAATGCAGTTATCTGCTTGCAATATTGAGCGGAGCAACTATTTTTTAAATCAATAATATCAAATGTTTTATAGGTAATTCAAGTGAGCTCGTTCGCTACGCTCACTCGCTGTCAGCGTTTAGCTCGTTCGCTGCGCTCACTCTCCATTTGGGTCACTTCGTTCGCTACGCTCACTCGCCGTCAATTTAGTTTGTTCGCTGCGCTCACTCACCTTTTAGGTCGGCTCATTCGCTGCACACACTCTTCGCCAGATTTAGGTTGTTCGCTGCGTTTGCTCGCCACAAGTCTGCAATACTCTAATAATTTTTGATTACGCAGGTTTGGTGCGACGTGGTATTATATGTTTACAAGATATTAAATGGTACTCGTCCAAAATATTGTGTGGAAGGTATAAAAAACCAATAAAATAAACAAAACAACAATTTCACAAAACTACTGTATTCACAAACAGCTGATAGTAACAGTCTGAAGTTAAATTTGATCCTTAGTACCAGGGGGACCGAGCTTAAGCTCGGTAAAATTATTACTTTCGTTCTCACACAAAGCTCGTTCGCTCCGCTCACTCGCCCTCTTCAATTTTAAAGACGAGCTCGTTCGCTTCGCTAACTCACCAAGCAGAAGTTTGCTGCACATTGGTATAATTTTCTTAAACTACAGGTTAAAGATGTAACACATTGGTTTATATCTACAGATATCAGCTGATTTTTGTTCAATTAATAAAATCTCCATAAGGATAACTTGGAAACTTTGAAGGGCTCTAGCGCGAAAACCGGATTTTTCCCAGACATGGGACCAGCTCCAATCGATTTCTGATGGCCAAAACCCCCATATTCAATCAAAAAACCAAAAATCCTTGGAGCGAAAAAAAACTTTGCCCGGACAAACGGAGCTTGTTTTAGAGTATAAGATAAGATAACAACTGTATAATCAACACACAGTAAACAAACCAAATAAAATATATCTCCTATTAAAATAACATGGTAACTTAAAAGGGCCTTATAGGGCAGAACCCTTATGTCCGATTTGGACGATTTCAGATTTATACCTTCCCATTGATGATTACTACGAGCAAAATTTTGTGAGGATCACTTCAGTCGTTCAGGAGTAGTGCGTATAAATAAAAAGCCAGAGTGTGGTATAGGAGCTTCGCTCGCTCCGCTCAATTATAAGAAAAGTGAGTTTTTTATTTAGATATTTTTTTTATTACGAGTGATTTTAGTTTTTTTAAATTATTACAAAGTGGGATCAAACTTTTTGAATGTGACAATCCCTAATGCAAAATTCTAAATTTCTTCTTCGAATAGACGCTTACGGGAGGTACGAGCGTACTCCTAGTTGCTAATTAAACAAAAGGTTCGAATTTAGAATAATAATGTACCTCTTAATGGTACCACTTGTAATATCATTACAGGTGATTATTGCAATGATCGTAGATACTGAAAGTCGTATGACGGGTATTTTAAGAACGCACAGTAAAGAAAAAAAAAACACTCCATATTTTAGCTGTTTATAAAATAAAGGGTTCAAATTCAAACCGATGTAAGCGACACATGAGTTAAACCATAAACTACCTCAACCTTCGAAACAATGTGGAACTCAAATTAATTTTTTTCAGGCACAAAACGTTATTCATTAGATTGGAATATGTTTGTAGTTTGTATTCCATTGCTTCGATGAAAATTAAAAAAACTTTCTGCTTTGTACCGTTTTCGTTTAAAATTTAGTCTAATTAAAATGTTTTTAGTAATTATTATCATTTATTACGGATCATAGTTATTATTTCTTCTTTTTATTAGTGGAAGTGGTGAGTTCATATTTTTGACTAAGACATTATTAAGGCATTTAAGTGACTAGTTGGTAAAACTAAGATAATGGTGTCAATTTTAACCAATTAATGAGGAAAACGTCCACAGTATTCTTGGAAAAATACGTATTTATAAATTATAACTGTGTGTATAAATTGAAGGTTTAATATGCCCTTGTCTGTTCCAGGAGTGGTGATCTTAGCGTCAGCAGTACTTGGGTTGCCAGCCCCAGGCCCCATGCCCCGCCCCGGCCCCATGCCCCAGCCCATGGCCAGACCCGCCCCAGCGCCCCAGTACTACTACGAGCCATGGGGCGGGTTCGAGCAAGGCTACGGCTACGGCTTCTACTCGCCCCAGTGTGATGGTCCCTACTTCGAGGGTCCCGGAGGATATGGCTACGGCATCCCAGGCTACGGGCTGGGCTACGTGGACGCCTTTCTCGACGGGTACCCGTTTGTCACCAACCGTATTATTTGATAACAAGGCTCTCTATTTAACAAACTTCCAGAAATAGTAGTATTTTTTTAATCGAAAGGAATGTGTTCATAAAGGTAAAATACATTACTATAGTAAAATTAATAAAATACGAAATTCCAGTTTGTGTTTTATTATAAAGATTCCTGGTTTTACAGATATAAGAATTAGTTTCCTTAATGTACTAAACATTTAACGATTTTGCTTTTATACCGGGTGTACCAGACAACGCGTAAACCCCTTTTAAAATTTAAATAAAAACAAATTGTGCCACTATAGGTAAACTGGTTACTCCCTATCGATTGAAACCAATTTAAATGTACAGTGTGTACCAGAAGTAACCTATCCAGACCGAAAGGCGCTAACTTTACATACAAATCCCCATTTTTATGATATTTTTTAATCCTACAAGTAATATTAAGACAACTTTACTATTTAATCTGTACTCATAATCCTAATGATTTATGAGACCAATAAATTAGCGGTTCAAATTTAGTTTTTCCCATAAGAATAACATGATAAAAATTTTACATACACCATCCCTGAATATTTTACTTTTAACAGAACTGTCCAACCATGTTAATGTCTTTAAAACTCATTTTAAATAATATTATATCTTAATATATCGATTTTCACGTAATTAATCTTACTTTTTCTTATAGTTTTAATAATATCCGCCATATTTTAAATTTTATGGAAAAATGAAATAATTTTTGACAAAACTAATAATTTATGATGGAAAATATTTAAATGGAATCATAAGACATTTTGTGCTGGGACATGTTTGTTTAACCGATAATAATATTAGAGATAATGGAGTTGAAAATTTCTTTCATGTTATTCTTATGAGAAAAATATAAATTTCAAAATCTCCTAAGCCATTAATTTTGTAGGTAAAAATTACATTGTAAAGTTACCTTAAAATTACTTGTAGAATCTAAAAATGAAAAAATGGGGGTTTGTGTTTAAAATTAGTGACTTCCGGTCTGGAAAGTTGACTTCTGGTACACAATGTACTTTGTAATTACTGTTGATCGATAGAGCGTAACCGGTTTACCGATGATGGCACAATTGGTTTTTGTTAAAAATTAATTCTGTAAATTTTAAAAGGGGTGCGTGCGGAGGTCTGGCACACTCAGTATTTCGAATTTTTTAAGGGCGTGAAAATTAAAATACTAATTGATACTGAGTGTTCCATGTATCCCAAAATACTTCCAATGAAACTGATCTTTTGCAATCAACTGATGGTAAAATAAAGCCGTAAGAAGAACATTAAATACTATCATGTATAAAAAATTACATTCGTAATTTAAAATAACAAGTATGTAATTGTTATGTGTTTTTAATATTCGCAAACTATTTTTGTTTCAAACAAAACCATTAGAGTTATCTGTATTGCGGTTGCAGTAAGCTGAGCTTAGCATTGTAAAAACTTCTT
This sequence comes from Neoaliturus tenellus, assembly GCA_030545055.2. Taxonomy (NCBI): domain Eukaryota; kingdom Metazoa; phylum Arthropoda; class Insecta; order Hemiptera; family Cicadellidae; genus Neoaliturus; species Neoaliturus tenellus. Next base: position 77,676,346 of record CM061532.1, read on the forward strand.
TGTGACACAGTATGAGTTATATATTGCTTGCAAAATATTTTAGTTTAATTTGTGTTTTATAAAGAAATGGATGTAATAATGGATGTAGAGTTTTGAATTTTATAAGAAAAATGCAAATTATATTTCAAATAAATTAGAATCTTTTGCTTCTAGTTTACCTGAATTAAATACACATGTAGACTTTGTAAACCAAATGAATTAGTAGAACTAAAAAATCCACAGCCCTACATATGGCCAAAAATTTTGATCAAACAGAATGCATGCATAATACGTGAAACTTGGTTTATGTGTATAATTAAAAAGAATAATTTGCCAAATTTATTTCAAATTCACGAACACTCAATCATAAAAATTTCAGGTCAATGCAAATATTTGTAATATTAATATCTCAGTAACCACTGACACGAAATGCAAGATTTACGATTTAAATTCAAAGGAATAGGGTTAAATTTATTAAATATCTTTAATTCTACATTTTCCCTTAGGATTACGTCCTGCAGTCCTTCAAAGTGTTGGACCAAAATAATTTGTATGGAAGACTACGAATCTATTAAAAATCTTTCTGTCAAATTTTAGTAGTCGTCAGTGAAACGTCTGTGACTATATTAATAAAGTGGAATTTATGACACATCTGGTGTAAAATATTTAATGATTTAGGTAAACTAGAAACGTGTTAAAAAAGTTCCATTTATATTATACAGCCTAAAGGTACGCTGTAATATTAAGTGTGACATAACATCTTTAGATTTGTAATGTCCTATTGTCGTTTCTATGCAGTTATAAACAGTAAATCTTTGATGAGGTTATACCAATTTCCCATTAAAGCATTTGAACTAACCTAATGAAATCCAGTCCAATGGTCAATGGATAAGAAGATTCTGGGCGAAAAGCTAAGCACGTTTGCCTCTAACGGGTGGTTTCCGTGCAAGCCCCGGATGGACGGAATATTTAAGGAAGAGAAAGGTTGAGTAATGGGACAGAGGATGACCGATTGACCACTCAGGGGGCCAACTCCCTTGAACTTTTGAAAACTGACTTGCAGGCACAATCAGGTGGTCCGCTCTGCTCCCTTATGGTCATCCAAACCATGTTCCATTCATGTTCTTAAGGTAGGGATTTCAGTGCCTTCCGGATGACATCAACCCTCTGCCGTCTAAAACATGAATGGATCATGAGGGAGGGACATTGTCATGGTGGCCAGCCAAAAGGCTTAACAAATTTTAAGACAATTTCCTCCCTGTGTCGATTTCTCAACTAGTATTATCCATTTTTAAAGTTGTACAGGGATCCTGAAGGAAGTTTGAAGACGTCTTAGGATTTTAACCTAGCTGAAATATATATGAAATCTAGCTAACTAATTTGGAGCCTATAAAATACAAAAAAAAGGATGAAATACCCCTTTGAATGGATTAAATTTACTGCCCATTAATAGCAAACGAGTGTGAAACAATGTTCTGATTGAAAGTTGAATTGTTATTTTGGTCTTCTGAAGGTACCTGGACCGTAACTTAACTCTAGAGAACAATTAATTATTTTATTTCATGTTACTAAAATACAGGGTGCGGCAAAAAACCGATCTATTTTCTTTCGCTCACCGCTTAGCGACAGGACGTCTAAGAAAGGTGGGGTAGGCTTTTTGGAACCCAAATTTTATGCCATTTTAGTAGTCATGATCAGTGGTAGCTTCAACAACGCTAGTCGTTATCAAGACATATTTCAATATTCGTGATTCAATCATTGTTACTCAGCGGCAGTTTCGTGCATTCTTTCAATTAGGTCAACATTTATAATTCCGTATCCTAGCAAAATTATGCAGTGGGTTACTAACTTAAGATCAACTTGATTTGAGTTGCAAACGAAGCCAACAGGCCGTCCCAGGTCAGCGAGGATGCCAGAGAACATGGATAGAGTCCATGCTGCTGTGTGGAAAACAGTCCTCGTCGGCCGGCCAGAAAACAAGCTAGTGATTTGATGTGTCTACACCAGGAGCATTTTGTTTAGAAAATTGCACAGTTTACACTAAATTATTTTAAGGGAGAGTATTCAAAACCCATTACATTGTTGTGGACACCCCGGGAATCGAACCCGTGACTTCTTGAACCAGAGTCCAAGACGCTAACCGGTAGGTTAGCGAGATGCATTGAACTTGGCTGACCCCTTGGTTTGACAAATATTGTGGTTCGATCTTACTTTCCATCCATACCAACTAATTGGCTATTGTTAAGTAATTAAAGCCCACTGACCATGCAAAGAAAAAATATTTGACAAACAAATGAATGAATTAAATGCTGAAAAAGAAATTATAATTTTTACTGTCGAGACGTAAAAAATACGCCCCGGTCACGAACACGCGTTTCTAAACATGCCTAATGTAGGTTTAAACATTTAGGTTAGGCGACCTCTACTACATGACTACTGAAATGGCATAAAATTTGCTTTATAATAATCCCACCCCCACCACCCCTAGATGTCCTGTCGCTTAATGGTCCTCGAAAGAAAATAGATTGGTTTTTTTGCCACACCCTGTACTAATTATATGTGCTAGGGTGTATTTCTAGCCTAATGGTTTGCGCCTTTAACATCAATTCAAGAGGTCACGCACTTGATTTCCAAGAAGCCCATTAAATTTCAGATGTTTGGAACATTTCCCTAAAATCATTTACAATGCTCACTTCCAAAAACACCACAAGCATCGATGCATGCCAAATAATAAATAAATAAAAATGTATGTCTTGTAAAAAATTCTATTTTGTTCTTGTAATTGTACTTGCTTTGTAATTTTAATGTGAACTTCATAATAAAGTACTAGGATTTAAATTGGATATTTTTGTAATATAATGTTTTTTTTGTAATGTAGGGTTGTGACCCATTATTACAAAATAACCTTTTGCGTTGAACAATAACATTTTAGTTATCTGTTTTCGTTTTCTCGATATGATCAGTTAGAGAAAATGACTAACTTCAATGTTTGATCAAGACTTGATCTTGTTGTCATGTAGTTTGTACACATTTAGTTTGCTTCGGGAATTCGTATACTACGCTTTAATTAATGAACAGTATTCTAATACTAAGTATTGAAAAAACATTCCACTTCAACCCACCACTAGTTGGTATTAATGTAATGATGAACTGAGGTTATATGAAGAAAGAGTTTATATTGGCTGAAAATTGTTTCTGCATAGAACGCAAAAATTTACTAATCCTAAGAGTTGTTTATGAGCTATTTTAGGCCGGGGACACACTATCCGGCGAAACGCACGGACGCCGGACTCCGTGTTTTCTGCCGGAACGTTCGAGATTTTGAAGAGCAGAACACACTATCCGGCGAAACGCCGGACGACGGAAACTGCGCAGGTGCACTCTGACGAGGCCGTCTAGAACCATCTAGTTGAGTCGCAGCAACCATGGTGTCTAGACGGAAGATAGCTGTGCTTTGCCTATTAAGGCACAGAAGAAAAAGGAAACGCGAAAGAACTGTATGGATTCATCCGACTGTGGAGCAGAGGAGACTGCATGGCGTCTTTTATTCATTGTTTTTGAAACTTAGAGAAGACGATTCAAAGTTTTTTAGTTACTTTCGCATGTCCACCTCGACATAATTTGTTTGCATTCTATCACAAATAAAGGACATCCTCCAGAGAGAAGACACAAATTTCAGGAATTGTATTTCACCCCAGGAGATGTTGGCAGTCACCTTGAGGTAAGGTATATTATTAGACAAAGTATTAGACAAAGTATTAGGTAGTATTAGACAAAGTTAATATTTTTAACCACTTTCTGTTTAGAAAAACTGTATACCTCAAACTGTTGGTTCATGATTTAAGGTTAAAACACACTACGTCATAAGTTTAAAAAAAATTTTAAGAAGCATTTAATAACTAATAAAAGTTGTATGTAGGTCATAAATAGATCAGAGGGTAGATAAAAACTTAATTTATTTTGCTATAAAAAAATGACCACATCTTAATTAAATTATCAACAACCAGATGTTTGTACGAAATCAGATTTTTTCTTTATAAGATATACGGAAGGAAATCATGTAAATTTTCAGTTTCGTTGATGAAATATTTCTTTATCTCAAACTTTTAAATCGTAAACCTAAAATATTTAAGTTAAATATAGTAGAAATAAACTAAAAATTAATGTCTCCGATGCTGTCTTCCGTGCGTTTCGCCGGATAGTGTGTCCTCGTCCATTTGTACAATGCCAAACTACCTGCTTTCCGGCAGAAAACACGGAAGACGTCGTCCGGCAAAATAGAGAATACGTCCGTGCGTTTTGCCGGACGCCGGACGCCGGACGCCGGAACCGGATAATGTGTCCTCACCCATGTATTTCCCATGCACTGCAATGTATTTCTACTTCGTCCGGTTCCGGCAGAAAACACGGAGTCCGTGTTCCGTGCGTTTCGCCGGATAGTGCCGGATAGTTCCGGCGAAACGCACGGAACACGGACTCCGTGTTTTCTGCCGGAACCGGACGAGGTAGAAATACATTGAGTGAATGGGTGAGGAATGTGACACATTATCCGGTTCCGGCGTCCGGCGTCCGGCAAAACGCACGGACGTATTCTCTACTTTGCCGGACGACGTCTTCCGTGTTTTCTGCCGGAAAGCAGGTAGCGGGGCATTGTACAAATGGACGAGGACACACTATCCGGCGAAACGCACGGAAGACAGCATCGGAGACATTAATTTTTAGTTTATTTCTACTACATTTAACTTAAATATTTTAGGTTTACGGTTTAAAAGTTTGAGATAAAGAAATATTTCATCAACGAAACTGAAAATTTACATGAGTTCCACCTCGTATATCTTATAAAGAAAAAATCTGATTTCGTACAAACATCTGGTTGTTGATAATTTAATTAAGATGTGGTCGGTCAAGTGAAAAGAGAGTTATGAGTGTTGCATTTGTAAAATAAAGGGGTTTTGAAGAGTCCGTCGCAAAAATGAAATCCTAATTTGTGTACGAAATATCTATTCCTTGGGTGGCACTCATAATTACAAAGGGGCTTGTTAAAAACATAATCTCAGAAGTCAACGATTTTTTAAAAATTTAATGTATATTCATCGTGTTTAATGAAATATTCATCAAACACATAGTCAAATACTAAACTTAGACCTTGGTAAAAAATGCCTATGTGTTTGTTTAAAACCCCGTATTCATAATGTTACGATTGTTTTTACAGTTTAGAAGCAGAAACATATATAATTCCACAATTATGTTTCCAAACAATGTCGAGGTGGACATGCGAAAGTAATTAAAAAACTTGGAATCTTCCCTAAGTTTTAAAAACAATGAATAGAAGACACCATGTAGTCTCCTCTGTTCCACAATGGGATGAATTCATACAGTTCTTTCACGTTTTCTTTTTCTTCTGTGCCTTAATAGGCAAAGCACAGCTATTCTCCGTCTTGACACCATCGTTGCTGCGACTCAACTAGATGGTTCCAGACGGCCTCGTCAGAGTGCAATGAGCAGTTTCCGTCGCGGTCGTCCGGCGTTTCGCCGGATAATGTGTTCTGCTCTTCAAAATCTCGTACGTTCCGGCAGAAAACACGGAGTCCGTGTTCCGTGCTACCGTGTTCCGTGTTTCGCCGGATGGTGTGTCCCCGGCCTTATTATGTAAAAGTAATGGTAAATTTACACAATTCTTTGAAAAAAAGTTTTGGAAACAACTTGGAATGTCCAAACTCTGGTAAAAGTGAGATAACTGTAGTGTATGCAACGACTGTATTATGATCGAAGGGCTTTAAGCCACAAGAGAGGTGTAAATTAGGAGACGTACGAAGCAAGTGTTCTTTATATCTCACGAGTGGCTTAAAGGCTGAATACAATCATTATAATCGTACGACCAACTTTAAGGTAATAAACATGTTGAAAATTTATATTTTATTAATGGCCACCAATCCTAAAATGTATCGACATATAATACAGTGTGTTTAAAAAAGAACTGAAACATTCTAACAACAACTTTTGTCTATAATATTTTAACTATTTGGTAACATTTATGTATGTACAAATGGAAAAAAAGTTTTTTATGGTCCTCAATAAATCTTTATACGGCCACCGTTTAAGGTTCTGCAGGCATTAAATAAAAATTTAGCACATCGCACACCTTATCTGCATTTCTTTATAGACGTTTCTTTGCAGAGAAATCAGTAACCAGCACAACTTATTTATTTATTTATTATTTCAACGGATAATCTCCATTTCACATAGGTATGATATATATTCATACTCTTATTGAAAAATTTGAATGCACAATAATATGAAAATGGTGGCAAGATTGGTATATAATGAAGTTAGAGTGTGCAATAGTAATTATAGGTGACAATGTGCAGTGAAAAACAATGTACGATGAATAACAATAATTTAATAAATAACAATCGATAAACATGTTCAAACAATAACAATGAATGACATGTGCTAACGATACAATGATAACTATTATTAACAATAAATAACATTAATAACTATTAAACGATAAATAACATAGATGACTCTCATAACAATAAATAACAGACGCAACGTAGCATAATTATTATTTTGACATCTAACGCATGATAATAATGTTCACAGCAACTGATGAAACTGACAGGGGAGTTAAACTAGCCGAGACAAGTTAGAGGTGATCTCCTTTCTGAAGGTGTAGATGCTTCCATTGAAGATGTCAGAAAAAGGAGAGGACAGGTCCCCAAGTCTGTAAAGACGGGCTATTGGGCTATTGGCAACGTCGTTTGAAGAGTGATGTCGCCTGACAAAGACGTCGTTAGACCTAGTCTGAGAGAGAACTCAGAGTAGAGACACTCAGAGTAGAAAACAAATTTCATCGTCAATATAGAAATTTGTGATAAAAAGTTATTGTTTAATTACTGCTATTGTTAAATTATTGCAATTTGTATTTTATTGCCATTGTTAATTTTATGGTTAAGCTATTGTCTTTTGTTGTATTAAGTTATGTTCATAGGAGCAATTTAGGTTAGATCCTTATCTAGGCTTTAAGCTATTAAAATTACCACCTAGACATAGGCATACTTTGTCACGTACGATACACAGTTCGGCCTTAAAACGGCTTTAAGTACACTCTGGGTCCTTTGCTACGTGCCAGGTAGTTCTTGATTAACACACCACTTGGCCATATATTGGCGTCCAGTATCATGGAGTCAAATTTTGAAGTTGCTCCCCCATGTCGAATGACTTGTATGTATTAAACTTGGTTTTCACTTCAGTACACTCACTGTTGGAATTTCCTTTTCCCGATAGATAAGACTGGATTTAGTCAATCGTTGCCTCAGACAAAACTGTGGAGATGAAAAATGCAATCTTTCCCATGCCGACTTTAGGCCTAGAGGTTGTTAGCACCAACTGCCCCAATTAAAATCTCGGTTTTCCTTTTCTAGCAGGGTGAAAAGTTGTTAACTTTCTTAATTTTATATAAATCAGAAAAACTTCAGAAAAAAGAGTTCATGCTCGTTCAAATTCTCACTAAAATCATGATTTACTGATTTCATTCCTTTATTGACTTAAAATCCATTAAAAAATTTTATACTTACAGGAGTACATTTTACTTAATTAATTAAATAACCATGTGACAAAAAAAATTGATACATGCGTACATATAAAGTACCTAAATATCATTTATAATGAAGACTAATAAATAAGGACATTAAAAATGTTAACAATATAGACAACAAATTAAAATACAATAATGTCTTAATAATAGAGAGTACAATGATAAAAAATAAAAAATAAGATACAATGCAATAAATTTTAGAATTAAGATACCTCAACCAAAAGATCCTGACTGCATATGGAGAGCTGTCGTCTGACATAAGTTAAGCTGAAATGAAAGATGTCTACATCTTGGGGCAGAAGATTCGCCAGGCACTGGTTTCGAAACATTGTACTACTAGATTCGTAAAATGATCCATAGTGAAGTCTCGCAAACATATCTCTGGACCTCCTCCCAGTTGGTATACGGGAATTTACCATTTCAAGAAGCACGGGACTGTCAATAAAGCAATTAATAATCTTATAAAGGAATAAGATAAGCCTCCCTCAGAGGCTGCAGTCGAAGTTCGTTCGAAAAAAAAAATTCACGGAAACATCCATATAGCGGTAGCCGAGGCAAGTCCAAACAAGTCTGAAAAATATGGTTTGTATTCTCTCGAGCATCTCAGCAAAAAACTTCTGATGAGGAGACCAGACTACAGAAAAATACTCCAAATGCGATCTTAAAAAGGATACATAGAGTGTCCTTAACGCTGCTGAATCCCAAAATACCCTTGATACACGGAAGATTAGTCCAAGATTTATTTTGGCTTTAGAGCCGGCAAAGGACACATGTGACTCAGCTGAAAGAGACGATGAGAATATGACGCCAAGATCTTTCACCTCACCACCATTAACACCACCTTTACTTTTCACCAGTTCAATTCCAGGTTCATTCTATACAGTTTTTACTGGTTCAGATTCCCGTTCCTTTTATACAGAAAATCCAGTTTAGACTGACATTCTCCCCATTTTCCTGAGTGTCTGCATGGTAGACAGCCTGTTGGATTTAATCACTTTTCACCTCTACCAATAGCGAATCGCCCTCGTTAAAACTGTTGCCCATCATATCGATTTTGTCAAACCTGTCATTTATTGAAGTTAGATTAACATATAATCTCTATTAATTTAAAGTTAATAGAGATGAATCTCTATTAATTAATTAAAAATCTCCTGTAAATCACCTCTAAGACACCTTCAAAATTTCTTTCACTAACGTGGTCTTCAATCTGACATCACACAAATCACAAAACCAACGAATTTTATTTTCTACCTTGCTCATGTCGTTAAACCCTACAAGGGTAGTTGACGTTCCAACTATAAGGTACGCCCTTTTGGGCTGGCGACCCCGGAGTACCCAAGCCAAGCCCAGATCTCTTCTCTTCTGTTCTGGTTTATGTGACCAGCAAATTTTCCAATTTTTTGCTGGTCATCTGTCTCTTCTCCTTCCTTTCGAAGAACTCTTCTTCCCTCTTCCCTTCCTTTTTGTTTTTAGTACCAGGGGGACCGAGCTTAAGCTTGGTAAAAATTATTACTTTCGTTCTCACCCAAAGCTCGTTCGCTTCGCTCATTCGCCCAGTCGACGGGTTCTGCACTTTGGTATAATTGTCTTAAACTGCAGGTTAAAGATGTAACAAATTGGTTTATTTCTACAGTTATCAGCTGATTTTTGTTCAATTAATAAAATCTCCATAAGGATAACATGGAAACTTTGAAGGGCTCTAGCGCGAAAACCAGATTTTTCCCAGACATGGGACCAACTCCAATCGATTTCTGGTGGCCAAAACCCCCATATTCAATAAAAAAATAAAAAATCCTTGGAGCGAAAGAAAACTTTGCCCGGACAAACGGAGCTTGTTTTAGAGTATAAGATTTTTCCGCCTAACTCGAGTGGTGTTACCTGACTCATGCCGAAGCACCGTATGTGGTGCATACGGAGCCTTCAAGCTACCGGGCGAACTCCTGGTGTAAGCAACTTTACCTGTTCATGCGGGGCTCTGCTCGGGTCGACCTACACATCAATAACTACATATGAAATTTTATATTCACAAAAACTCCGAATAATTCAAAAACAAATCTTGAAGTAACACTAGAGATTTTTCTACCATCACGGGTTTTCTACCATCGGGACCAGCTCTTTTAGAACAGACTCCACAGAGTAGTGCATCAAGGACACTAAAGGTTCTGACGCTCTCCCACACAGAAGCTTCCACAGTCAAGGAAACTTATGACACAGAAAAAATGGTATAAGACAGTCTTTTTACGCCAGTTCGACTGGAAAGAGAGGACGAGCTTCCCCTTAGTCCAAGCACTACACAATCCACGGGGACTCTCGATGGTGCCGAAGAGCAGTTAAGGAACCTGAAGTTGAAGAGGCTAAATCTTACCAATGCACAAAGAAGAGAAGCCTCGAAGGCTAAACTTCTGGAAAGAGGTGAGGTATTCGACTCTGCCAAGTGGCACAAGGGCAAATATAAAATATACCACAAGAAGGAGGAACTCCGGGCCTAAAAATGGATCCGACTGCTGAGGAGAGAGTGGAAAAGAACCCCAGAGGTGCCACAGCTACTCCACCCTCGGCAGAAGGACCTGCTAAGAAGGCTATGAGTGGCTCTTGCAGGTCTGAAATGGGATGTGACCCAGTGAAAAAGGAATTTCCAACAAGGAAGTCTCTTACAGGGACAATTCCGCAAAAAAATTGCCATCATTCCTTAGGGGTTTCCTGAGGCTAAGCTTACAGCAGACCAAGGAGACACCGTCGAGTACGCCATTTAAAGGAGCTTCAACCCATGTACGTGGATCTCATCTACATTTCTCAGGCACCTACATGGAGAAAGGTACCCTGATAATATCCTATACGAATGACGGAACCAAGATTTGGTTGGAGACATTGGCCCCTACTTTTCAACCGCTCGGGGACCAATTCAAACTAAAAGCGGGGCTGAGGAAAGGCATCTTGAGATCTACAAGGGTGTTCTTAAGAGGCTTTTGAGGGAAACCCCAGAAAAGGTCGTTGAGATGCTTGACTAGCCAAACCCCACTCTCAATGTCAAGGAGTGAAAGTGCTGCCATCCAAGCCAGATCCAAAAGGTTATGGATTCGTCTTTTTATAGTGGAATCATTTTATGAGAAAATATGGCCTAGCCCCAAAAAAATTGCAACACGAGCGATTTTTGTTTTAAATGATCGCTAAGAGTGCCCTTATTAACTCCTCAAAAATCGCCATTAATCGCAACTGGGGAACATGCCCAAAAATTCAAAATGGCCGACAAGATTGCTGCCAAAATATATATTTTGGCATATATCTCGAGAACGGTTAGTTCTATCAATATTCTTTATTTTAGCAAAAATGTAGCTCTTTTAATGCCAATCAGTTTTCACATTTACATTTTGTATGTCAGACGTACGGTATGGCCGCAATTTGCCGAGTCGTAATTCATTAAAATCTGCCTTTTTAGCGAATTTCCCTATAGTGAAATTAAGCTATTACCGTAGGTCTCATGGTAAGACTTAAGACCGGGACCATCATAACTTTTCATTTTGGGGCCCCCAGAAGCCAAAAACAACATTCTTTTGAATTTTTTAGATATGCACACATATGTATATCCACATATATATTTATCTATATATCAATTTATCTGTAAGCACGATAGCGGTCACAAAAATGGTCCGATCATAATGAAATTTGGTATGGAGGTGTAAAGTGGTAATTATTCGGAGGAGTTTGAAAACCAGCCCGATCGGACTATTGGAAGGGGGGGTAAGGGGGATTTTACCCCTCAAAAATGGGTTTTAGCGAAGTTCCATATTGGAAATTAAGCTATTACCATGGGTCTCATGGTAAGACTTAAGTCCGGAACCATCATAACTTTTCGTTTTGGGGCCCCCAGAAGCCAAAAACACCATTCGTTTAAATTTATCTATAAATATACATATATATATATATATATATATATATATATATATATATATATATATATATATATATATATATATATATGTGTGTGTGTGTGTGTGCGCGTGTGTGTGTGTGTGTGTGTGTGTGTGTGTGTGTGTGTGTGTGTGTGTGTATGTATGCATGTATAAATATGTCTGTTAAAAGGATAGCGGCCGTAAATATGATCCGATCTTAATGAAATTTTATACAGACTTGTAAAGTGGTAAACCCTTGGACGCGTTTGAAAAATAGCTAAATCGGACTACCGGAAGGGGGTGTAAGTGGGGTTTTACCCCTCAAAAATGCGTTTTTTTGGTTTTTATATAAAAAATTATACTAATCAAATGTTCGTTGACTCCATTGATTCAGCTTGAAAAAACTAACAATTTTGCATCTTGAATCATCGCTCTATTTCCATTGGTTGCCGAGATATTGAAAGCGGTAAACACAGAACATTGTCACTATGTTAACCTTAAGGGAAATAAATAAAATGCTTTATATCCATTATTCCTCAACATATCTTAATAAAACTTGGTATGTGGCTTCATTTAGTAGAGATATACTTTATTATGGCCTAAAAATCCCCATTTTTGACACTTCAGTGGCAGCAAACCTGCATACTCATTTTCCATGTTATTCTAGTGGAGAATATTTCGCTGCAACTTGGGTATTTATTTATTTTTTTTTTTAATATTCTAAGTTTGTAATTTTTGATGACGAAATTTTTGAAAATACAAATTTTACGTGAAAACATCATATTTAAAAGATGTTTTCCATATTTTTTTTAGCTGAATTCAATACAGTGTGAACTAAAATTTGATTTTTTTTTAAATTTTATATGTAAAAAACAAAAAAAACCGTTGCAGCAGACCTGCATACTCAGCAAATTTCAAATGCTTCAATAAATAATCAATAAAATGGTGAATTACATCAAGATTGGTCAACGTATGTTCATAAATAAACATGCAAGAATATTCTCCCTTAGAATAACATGGGAAATGAGTATGCAGGTTTGCTGCCACTGAAATGCCAAAAATGGGGAACTTTAGGCCATAATAAAGTATATCTCTACTAGATGAAGCCACATACCAAGTTTTATTAAGATATGTTGAGGAATAATGGATATAAAGCATTTTATTTATTTCCCTTAAGGTTAAAAAAGGGACAATGTTCTGTGTTTACCGCTTTCAATATCTTGGCAACCAATGGACATAGAAAAATGATTCAAGATACAAAATTGTTTGTTTTTTCAAGCTGAATTCAATGGGGTCAACTAACATTTTATTATTTTAATTTTTTTTATGTAAAAGCCAAAAAAAAAAATTTAAGGGGTTAAATCCCCTTTACTCCCCCCCCCCTTCCAATAGTCCGATCGGGCTGGTTTTCGAACTCCTCCGAAAATTTACCACTTTACACCTCCATACCAAATTTCATTATGATCGGACCATTTTTGTGACCGCTATCGTGCTTACAGATAAATATATATGGATAAATATATATGTGGATATATATATATATATATATGTGTGCATATCTAAAAATTCAAAAGAGTGTTGTTTTTGGCTTCTGGGGGCCCCAAAATGAAAAGTTATGATGGTCCCGGTCTTAAGTCTTACCATGAGACCTACGGTAATAGCTTAATTTCACTATAGGGAAATTCGCTAAAAAGGCAGATTTTAATGAATTACGACTCGGCTGATTGCGGCCATACCGTACGTCTGACATACAAAATGTAAATGTGGAAACTGATTGGCATTGAAAGAGCTACATTTTTGCTAAAATAAAGAATTTTGATAAAACTAACCGTTCTCGAGATATATGCCAAAATATATATTGTGGCAGAAATCTTGGCGGCCGTTTTGAATTTTTGGGCATGTTCCCAAGGTGCGATTAATGGCGATTTTTGAGGGGTTAATTAGGGCACTCTTAGCTATCATTTAAAACAAAAATCGCTCGTGTTGCAATTTTTTTGGGGTTCAACAATAAAATGATTCCACTATTACTGTATGCAGTCTGCTTCAATGCTGCGTGGTCAGCCCACTTCAGAGCCTACCTAGGACTCCGGTGGGTCTCATTTGTTGCAAAAATATAGTCCAGTCAATGAATGGTCAAATACAGGGAGTAGACGACATGGCAGGAGGTATGGATTTATCTTTTTACAAAAATGTGTATGGGGTGATTATCGGATGTACATACTAAAAGTCCCTGGAATTTCACGTGGAGATTCAGCGGCAAGAGGGTCGGAAACGTAAAATTTTATATTTTTTAATTCATATTTCAAAAACTGTAAATCATAGCAAACCGATGTAAATTACAAAAAGAATCCTCTTAAAATTTCCTACAAATTTTTCATTTACTAATTTTTTCTATGTATTTTAGTTTCTGAGATATAATTTCATAAATAATCAAAATTAATTTATAAAACAAATTGAGTTTTTTTTGGTAAATTTCTCAAAACCCATAAATTATAGCAGAAAAATGTAAGTTAAAAAAAGAAAGCTAATAATATTTACTATACTTTTGCAATTTGCCATTAGTTTGTTCTCTTTTAATTTTTGAGATACATATCTCTGAATATATGACATCTATTGCGATAAATTTATCCTGTCGTAGTTTTTCCTCAATAACTTGAAAACCATACAAAGCAGCGAAAAAGTGTACACTACTAAATGAAAGGCACTAAAATTGTCTAAAAATTGAACTTTACTACGTGTTTTTAGCATTTATGTTCATATAGATATTTGCTTACAAATATATAGGATATTTGTAACAACGCACCTCTTTTACTCTTACATACTCTCAGAGGGTGTAATCAATGAATAATTCTCAGTCTTATTAAACATTGTTCATAAAGGATTCTTTTTCCTAAAATCGTACATGAGGAATCAATTACAAACGTTTTTACCTCATACGACGGGTTGTACCAGTTAACGTTTCTCAAACTGATAAAAAGACCTTTGCAGATATTTAGGCTATAGTTCTCTTAATGTGCATATAACGGGTGTCCCACACCCCTTTTAAGATTTGCAAAATTATTGTAACAAAAACCCGTTGTACCTTTATTGGTAAACCGTTTTGCTTTATCGATTTACAGTAATTCCAGTGAAAATAATGTACCATAAGTCACCTTTCCAGACAGAAAGTAACTAACAATCACGCACTCTTTATGACGTTTTTGGATTCAACACGTTATTTTAAGACGTTATTTTAAATTATTTAAATTTTTATTTCCATCAATAATCCTAATGTTTTAGGATGTAATGCGTTCCTGTAAGAATAACATGGAAACATTTTCTAAATCTATTATCTCTGAACACACTTGATTAAACAAGCATGCTCGAGCAAAAATGTCTTGGACCCTCCAATTAAATATTTTTGCGTCATAAATTATTAGTTTTGGCCTAAATTTATTAATTATCCCATAAAATAAAAAATTTGGCTGAGAATATTGAACATGTATATGCAATAAAAGTCAAAACAACGTGATAAACGGTCTTTTTTTAGGAATATAATTGAAAATGAGGTTCTAAGACATTTTCATGCTTGGACAGTTCTGTTTAACGATGATGGATAATGATGCATAACCAATACACCGATGCATGAATATATATCGTTCAGCGATAGTGGATATGAAATTTTTTCCATGTTATTCATAAGGGAAAAAATAAATTTTGATTGCAGTAATATCTTAAACCATTAGGGTTAGGAGTACAAATCAAATTGTAAAGTTATTTTAAATTAGGCCTAGGATAAAATGTCATGAAAAGTGGGGTTGCATTTAAAATTAACGTCTGCCGGTCTGGATAGGTTACTTCTAGTGTCCCATTGAAATTGTTGTCAATCAATAGAGTGTAACCGGTTTACCTATAATGGAACAATTTTTGTGTGAAAATTCTTAAAAAATTTAAAGGGGTGTACGGGTGGTCTGGAACACCTGGTAAAACATTTTTATCATTTTTTGAAACATTAAAATACTTTCCGGTACCTAATTCAGTACTGTAGTATAATTGAGATAAAAAGGTTTGTAATTGATTCCTCATGTTCGATTTTAGGAAACATAATGTTTTATGAACGTGTATTTGTTACAAGTTCTGAGGGTATCTATATATAATACGTGAAGCAATTTTTTGTAAAAACTACTCCTCCCTTGTTTCTGGACGAAATTTAATGTTTGAGATGTTATAAGATTCGTCTCAGTTCTTAGTTTTGCAATAAAATTTAAGATTTTTGTTATTTGAACTCTGAAGGGCACGATAAGCCCTTAAATTTAGTTTTTTTTTGTTCTTGTTGATAAACTAATCTAATGTATTAAAAACTTACGAGTATTTAAGAACACAAACTTTAATACTTGAACTCATAATCATAACAACTAATAACAAAAATATAAACATAAACATAATCACATGTCATTCAAATAATCATATGATTTAATTAAATTAAATAAACACCATTGCCAACACCTTCCCTTTTCCAATTTTCATTCTCGCAAAAATCTTTATTTCGTACATAGCTTTTTCCGTTAACTTCAACTTCATACTTTCTTCTTCCTTCCCTCTTAAGTACTTTTCCTTCAACCAAGGGTTCATTTTCCAGCTGAGGTCGTTGTTTTACCCAAATATCTTGGCCAGTTTTCAAAGGGGGGAGTTCTCTCGTTCCGCGATCATACTGATTCTTGTACTGCATTTTCTTACTATCCCATTTTGCGATAACACTGTGGGGTACTTCAGGTAAAAGCATGCTTGGATTGATTGGTAGCTGTGACTGGGTTCTTCTATTCATTAGCAGTTGGGCTGGACTATACCCTATACCTTGCAGTGGCGTGTTCCTTAGCTCCAGAAGTGCCTGATAAAAATCCAACACATCATCTCGAGATTTTCTCAGTAGATTTTTGAAAACCTTAACTGCCGATTCAGCTTTTCCGTTAGCTTGATGATGATATGGCGGTGATAACACAATCTTGAACTTTCAGTCTTGTGCAAAATTAGTAAAACTTTGAGCTTTGAGTTGTGTGCCACTGTCTGCAACCACTACTTCTTTCTGGTATACCATATCTTGCAAACAGCTCTTTGCAGAAGCTAATCAGAGTTTCACTGGTACATTTGGTAGTTTTCTTCACTTCAAAGAAAGATGAATAGTAATCACTTACGATCAAGTAATGGACTGAGCCCTCTTGAGCGAAGTCGATAGCAATTTTCTGCCATGGCCTTTCAGGGGTTGAATCTTGCAAGAGAGGCTCTCGTTGTTGATCTGGAGCATATTTTTACATATTCTACAGGAGCTTATTGCATTTCTCACGTCTTTATTCAAGCACGGCCAGAAGAAGACGTCTCTTGCTCTCCTAATGCATGATTCTGCACCCTGATGAGATGAATGTATAACTTTGATTAAATCTAGTCTTAAACTATATGGAACTACAATTCGCTCTCCTCTGAGGATTATACCCTCTTCCACTGCTAGCTCATCACGGAATGGCCAATATGCTTTCAGTTCATCTGATAACTGTTTTCGTGAAGAAGGCCATCCTTTTTGAATAACATCCATTAGTTTCACCATTGTAGGGTCTGAAGCTGTATCATTTTTTATCTGAGACAGTCTTTTATCTGTCACATTTAGGTACTGGATTGAACTTGTTTTTTCAAGAGTTTTCAAAGTATTAGAAGAGAAGATCTCAACTTCTTCGTTTTGATGTTGCTTGTTCCCAACCATAGGGGCACGTGACAAGAAATCTGCTATCAGCATGCTTCTTCTTGGTTTGTAGACTACCTTGAATGTAAACCTTTGCAAACGCAGAAGCATGCGTTGCAGACGTTTGGGAGCTGACGTTAAAGGCTTCTTAAAAATTGATTCTAAGGGCTTGTGGTCTGTTTCAATCGTAATGTCAGGTTTCCCGAAAAGGTATTGTTCAAATCTTTCCAAAGCATAAACAACCGTCAAGCATTCCTTATCAATCTGCGCATAAAAGGATTCCGTTTTACTTAGTGTTCTAGATATGTACGCCACTGGCTAACCTTCCTGCAAAAGAGAAGCCCCTATACCAAACTGGCTCGCATCGCATTGTACAGTAACTGGTTTTTCCATATCATAATACTGCAAAGTTGGAGCTGATGTAACCATCTGGACCAGCTCATGGTATGTATCATCATGTAGCTTTTCCCACAACCAAACAGTGTCATCTTTCAAGAGTGATCTCAGTGGTGCTGCGATTTCAGATAATTTAGGCAGAAATTTTCCTAGATAATTTATAAAACCAAGAAATCGTTGGAGTTCAGTTTTATTCTGAGGTGCATTCATGTTGACAACAGTTGATATATTCTCAGGATCTGGTTTAAGGCCATCAGAACTGATGATGTGGCCCATGTATTTGATTTCTCTCAAGCCAATCATGCATTTCTTCAAATTGAATTTAATATTTTTTTCGTGAGCTCTCTGCAGAAGCGCCTTCAAATTCTTGTTATGGTCTCTCAGAGCTTCTTCCTCCATGTCTCCACTTCCAAACACAACCACGTCATCAGCTATTACAATCGTGCCTTCAAGATTTTCAAATTGAGCATTTACACGTCGTTGAAATTCCTCTGGAGCCGAACGTACACCGAATGGTAATCTCAGCCACCGGTATCTGCCATAAGGGGTCCAGATTGTTGTTAATTTACTTGCATCATCTGTAAGCTTGACATGCCAGAAACCGTCCTTTAGATCAAGTTTGCTAAATATCTTTGCTCTCTTTAGCCGAGGTACAACTTCTTCAATAGTAGGTGCCTTGTAGTGCGAGCGTTTGATCGCTTTATTCAATTGATGTGGATCAATGCAAATGCGTAGTTTATTTGGCTTTTTAACTACTACCATAGCACTTACCCAATCAGTGGGTCCTGTTTCTTTCTTAATAACTCCAAGGTTTTCCAATCGCTTGATTTCTTCCTTTATTTCCTCCTTTAGTGCTACAGGAAATCTTCTGGGTGGGATTACTACGGGTCGCACGGAATTGTCTAGCTCGAAACCATATAGGCCTTCGAAACATCCTAAGCCTTTTCCGATATCTGGATATGAGGTCAGCATTGCATTGGGATTTTCAGAGCATTTAATTTGATAAACCATCTCATCAAATGAAATAAGTCACAGTTTTATACAATCTTGGATACCCAGCAATGGATTGTGAGGAGTTTCAATTACCTCAAAGGTCAGCTTGTGTCTCCGATTCTTCCACCAGATGTGAATTTGAATTTTTCCAAGCGAATATTGAGACTCACCTCCATAAAACGTTAATCTAGTGTTGCTTTCTTTCAGTTTGGGGCTCCCAACCAATTCCTGCAAAGTAGCGATTCCAATAACATTGCATGAAGCACCACTATCTATTTGACATCTTAGATGCTTGTTTTTGCCCTTAACACACATAGGAAGGTTAACATATAACCGCTTCTTAGGTAAATCATCATCAACGTTGTAAACATCATCATCGTTATCACTACCATCGAGACTGGGCTGATCGTTACATCCAGGAGTTGTCCCTAATTGCCTTACTTCACGACTGTTTTGCCTGCATACTTTGGAAAAGTGATTTTTTTCTTTTACACTTATTGCACACTTTTCCGAATGCTGGACAGTTCTTTGCACTCCAAACATGATTAGTTCCACAGTATTTACAAGGTTGAGTGTTATTACTACGCACTTTAAAGCTGGTTTCACATTTGTCATTGGTATTACTTTCGTCAAATTTCATTTTTGATGCAAATTTCTCTGACTGTTCATCAGCAATACACACTTGAGTAGCCTTGTCCAAGGTCAGATCTGTTTTGGACAATAAACGCTTCTTCAGGCGAATATTTTTTACTCCGGCCACCAAACGATCACAGATTAGTCTCTCTTCTAATTCATTTTTCCGTAAATTTACCAGCGAGTTAAAATCACACTTTCCTGCTAGCACATGTAATCTGTTGATAAAATCTTTGCATGTTTCGTCTGATTCTTGCATGGCACTGTTGAATGCGAATCTATCGTAGGTTACGTTTCTCGCATCTTTGAAATAGTCATCCAACCTATTTATTACTTCTTCAACATCGGATGGCTCATTGCACAATTTATTTATTAATTTTACAGCTTTTCCACCTATAACCGTTAGAAATAATGCGAGTTGTGTCTTCCGATTAGTCAAATTCGTGCTTTTTGAGCTGCATGCCTGTGCCAAGGTAATATAATTCTCCCACTGGCATTTAAACAGTTCCCAATTTTCTGCTGAAGATTGTTTATCTGTGAAATCAAATTTATCCGGCATTGGTATACTATTCATTTCATGTATTTTAAAATTCTGACACCATGTTGATAAACTAATCTAATTTATTAAAAACTCACGAGTATTTAAGAACACAAACTTTAATACTTGAACTCATAATCATAACAACTAATAACAAAAATATAAACATAAACATAATCACACGTCATTCAAATAATCATATGATTTAATTAAATAAACACCATTGCCAACAGTCCATAAGATTAACATGGAGAACAATTTATAAGACGCGCAAAATAAAACAGCTGTTGATAGTAAAACAGACAATAGTAGTTTTCATCACTAGGACGGAAAGTGATTGTTTTCTGTGCGCAATTTAAGCACAGAAAAAACACTTTCTGTCAGTGTGTTGAACAACGTTTTCATCATACTGCAAAAAAAATCAAATGGATAACTCATTTTAAAGTAAATTAACTAAAATTTTACAATCTGTTTACGTCTATTAGTTGACTTCCATCTTAATTTAAATATTCCTTACAAACAGCTGATATATACGTTAAAGTAAAGACATGTCAAAATCTTGCATTACAATTATTTGTAGTCTGTAAGTCGTTATTTGCTTACATTGCCCTTATTCGCTTTGAATTAGTATGTTTTTTGCTTAAAAACAAAACAACTTTTGAGGTTAGCGCATGGCAAAAATTAACAGATGTTTTTTCGGTGCACTTATAAAAAGGCTACAGAAAACGCCAACTTTCTAGACTAAATAGAGTCCAGAAAAAGGCTGTTCTACGTGCGGTATGATGAAAATACATGTTAAAAGCTAGCAGAATAGAAGCAAGGGGGTGTCTATTGTGTGGAACAAACTGTGTGTTTGACCTTTTTCTCAAAATATAGCAGCACAGAGAATTAATTAATATATATTAATATGTATTACTTCTCTGTGGTAGCAGGTAGGTTTTGCTTGAACTTTGTATTTGTGCATATTTGAGCACAAAAATAAGTTTAGTTACTTAATCCCAGAAAAAATCATTTCCCTGAACAAAAACAAGTTTGAAAATTGAACTTTTGACTTGAGTCTTATGGGTTATCAGATTGGTATTGAAACAACAACGAAATTTAACAAAAATTAATATAGAACCCTAAATGTTTGCACATATTTTTTTTTTAACTGCTGTGAACTAGGAAAAGGGTTAGTTGGTAGTGGGTTTAAATTTAATAACCTGTTTACTGTGATACTATATTAAATTTAATGCAGAATGCTACACAAATGAAACACCTTTTTGAAATAGAAAACATCTATAGCTTTACAGATGTTTTCTATAAAACATCGATATCCATATAGCTTATTGCTAAAATGGTTTGTATAAAGAGAAATCTATATCTATAAAAGAGGAAGTATGTATATATATATATATATATATATATATATATATATATATATATATATATATTATATGTGTTTTCCCTATAGACTCCAAAACCGCTCGACAGATTGCAATGAAACTTTTAGGTATTATTAATGGCAAAAGTTTAGTGCAAATGTGTCCAAAGGGCTCTGACCCAGAGGGCATACAATGCTGCAGTGTCCGGTTTTAGAAATATAGTGTTTAAAAAATTAACTGCTATAATTGAAAAAAATGAAAGGTTTATTCAATCAAATGCTTATAATCATAGAAGTAATTAGCTGTGATGTAAAATGTTTATGTTTATGTTGTCTTTAGGTCTCTGCCCCACAGAAGCTCACAATTGAATTACTGTAATACCCTACACGTGTTAAAAAATTTGACATTTCCCAAATTCAATTGCTAATTTGAATTTGGCCGAATTCTTTGTTCATATAGGTACTCTCACTAAGAAACAGTTTTGCAAATATTCTTTTTGAAGCTCTTTAGGACTCCGCCCCACTGGACTTTTAAACTACTTTAGGGCCACCAGGGTTGAAATTTGATGGACGATTCTCTTTGCTCATTCGTGCTCGCTAAGAAACGGTATATTGCAAATATAGTTTTTTTTAAGCAATTAAGGGCTCCGCCCCACTCGACTTCGAAATTACTTTGGGGCCCCTGGGGTTGAAATTTGATGGACGATTTTCTTTGCTCAAAGGTACTCAATAGGATAAGGTTTTGCAAATATAATTTTTGAAGCCTTTTAGGGCTACGCTCTAATGGACTTCCAAATTACTTTAGGGCCACCAGGGTTGAAATTTGAATGACGATTCTCTTTGCTGATAGGTGTTCACTTTGAAACAGTTTTGCAAATATAGTTTTTTAAGTACTTTAGGGCTCCACCCCACTGGACTTCAAAATTACTTTGGGGCCTCTGGGGTTGAAATTTAACATGTACGTGCCTCTTTGCTCATAGATACTCACTAGGAAACGGTTTTTCAAATATAGTTTTTGACGCGTTTTAAGGCTCCGCCCCACTGGGCTTTAAAATTAGTTTAGATCCACCGGGGTTGAAATTGATGGATGATTCTTTTTGTTTATAGGTGCTCACTAAGAAACTGGTTTGCAAATATAGTGTTTGAAGCTCTTAAGGTTTCCGCCCCACTGGACATCAAAATTACTTAAGGGAAACCATGGTTGAAATTTGACATGGACGTGCCTCTTTGCTCATAGGTACTCACCAAGGAACGGTTTTGTAAATATATTTTTTTAAGCACTTTAGGTCTCCGCTCCACTGGACTTCCAAATTAATTTAGGGCCTCCAGGGTTGACATTTGGCATGGACGTGCCTTTTTGCTCATAGGTGCTCTTACATTTGCAATTACGATTAATAAGGCACTAATCTTTGACTAATGCGGGTTTAATTTTGGAAAATGCCTGTTTTTCGTACTGCCTTATACGTTCGCAGGAGTTATACGTGGCGTGCTTACGAGTTGGTACGGCTGAAATTTTTACATTTATACACCAAATCAAAAGACAAAAACATTGTTTATTCTTTGGCCATGCAATAAAATTAATACACTTACGTTCTATTCCATTGACATTTTTTGTTGTAAAAAAGAAATTAAAATAGCTTTATTTCTGTAAACAACTTAATTTGAGCGCAGCAACGCGTGCCGAGTAACTGCTAGTTTTAACTAAAATATAAATGCCACATCAAAACAAAGTTGATCACATCAACAAAGATATGGATTTTCCTATTTTTGTTATTTCCTTATTTTAATTCTTTAATGCCATGGAAAGGTAAGTTAAAGAGGATGTAGTTCGTTGTAAATTATAATAGTGTGGTTTCATTCACTATGTCGACTACTAGCTCATACAGAACAGGGGGAGTTGTAGTTAAATATTGATTTTTCTTCTGTTGTCATTTACGTTTTTTGTGTGATGAACTATCTAGATCCAACATATATGAGTTTATTCTAAAATTTTAAGGAGTTTTTATGCAGAGACCCTAAGACAACTCGACACAAGAACCATCACGTAATTACATCTAATTTGGACCTAAAAGAACAACCACCAAATCTCAAGACATCACATTAGGAAGATAAAAAATTAGTGATGAAGATGGATTGATAAAAACCCAATATGGTGTAATCTGATTTTCAATACAATTTAATTTTCATTCAAAGTAACTCGGTAAATGAACATGGAGCAAGGTTTGATCACCAGGTACTCTGATAAGTGCAGCGCATTGCACTACACGGGCCCCCTAGTGTAAGTTAAAAAAAGTTCGTCCGTTATTACGAATATCCTATATATTTGTAAGCAAATATAAAAAATGAATATAAATGATAAGAATATGAAGTAAAGTTCAATTTGTAGAAGATTGTATTGTCTTCCATTTAGTTGTTTACACTTTACCCTGCGGTATAAGGTTTTCAGGTTATTGAGGAAAAACTATGACAATATAAATCTCGCACAACAGATGCCATATATTCAGAGATATGTGTATCTCAAAAACTAAAAGAGTAGTGCCAAATTGCCGGTTCTGAGCCATGACGTCATCACGATGACGTCAGCAGTGATGACGTCATCAATGACGTCACTAATGACGTCACAAATGACGTCATATTACGTCACATGACGTCACACCTATGACGTCATGGTGACGTCATTACCGCTGACGTCATCATGATGACGTCACTGACGTTAATTAGGTCAAGGTCACACAAGAGTACAAAAAAAAATTTTTTTGCACTTTTGCGATTCCTCAGAATATGGCGAGAAATTGAAATTTCTCAAGGAATCACAAAAGTGCAAAAAAATATTTTTTTTTATTCCCTAGCGATCAGACTATTGACCTAATATGTCCGCCAGAGGTCATTGACCTTACCCCAGAACCGGTAAATAAAAAAAATTATTTTTTATATTTGACTTACCCACCGAGACTGAGAGCCGAAGAATAATTTCTTCAAACACCCGACAGTGCGACAAACGACACGCGATGCGAACAGCACCGTGTCCGAAGACATACTGACTTGGGTGCAGGCGGTTCCCCAGGTACCCGGCCCTGTGGTGGGGATAAGGAGGGGGTGGGGGTAAAGTGGTCAGATAGAAGAAAAAATTTAATTTTTGCAACAACTCGTCCGAGTTTGTCCTTTACCGGATCTCCGTAACTTGGATTGGAAATATTTTCTGAGAAATATTTATTTTTTATTCTTTCTCAGGTGATCTTGGGACTTGGTCGGGAATTGGAGTCACCAACGTTACCTTACTGGCAAAAGTTAGCTCGTCTAAAAGTTTCTGAAACATTTTATCATCCATAGTGATATTTGTGTCCCTTGAGTAAAATTTTGAATTATTTTTGAAGCAACGTTTCATTTTTATTAGATTGGAAGTCTTGGACACCTTAACAGAATTATTTTGCTTGGCCAGCAAAAATTTTACTCTTAATAATTTTTCTCGCAAAGTTTCAGCCATAGGTGTGTCTCACAGTAAGGTTTGGATAAAACTGAAACAGTCAGTCAAGTGTTGCACCTTAGCTGGAAGTAGTGGGGGAACAGGTATATAGTGGGGGAATGAGTAGTGGAGGGGGTAATGTGGACTGTTGTTGCTAAATGTAGAAACAGTTTGCTGCGAACTGTGCAAGGAGTAACACGTACTGTGCAGAAAAATTAACAGAGAGACTTGTGGAAAATTTAACTCAAAGAAATCTTTAATGTAAGACTAAAAGAGGTAGAGCTAAATGAAAAATAATTTTGTCGGAGACGGGCATGGATCAGTTTTGTAGTATCAGTTTTGTAGTAAAGTTTAAAATCCACTTGTGTGGAATAAAATTAAATTGTGAGCGAAAAATATTTAGCCACACCTGCAAAATACAAGTGTAGGAAAATATTAGGAGACCTGTATAGCTAAATAAAAATTAATTTTGTATCAAACAGTCTTCCAGCATTTCAGTTTCTAAGTCTTAACAAGTAAGGAATAACATATTAAATAAGGAGTGGAAAATAATTTGTTAAGTAAACGTAAGTGTAGCAGTGTAACAAAAATTAATTTTGTGCAAAATGGGCTACGTTCTGTTTTGCTAAGTTTAATAAGAAGTAAAAATAAAAATTTACTAACAGAAAAGTCCCGCGGCGGCGAGGTGTGGCGTGTATGTTGGCTTGCAATAAACTGACTTACTTTCTGTTGAGCTACAGTTGGCCAGCTGGCCAAGAAATGAGTCTGTTATATAAGCATTATGTAACCGTCTCTGCCGGCTGTGCTGAATTCGGCAAGCTAAAATATTATTCTTTACTACACCTGTCTTGGACCAAAAATATTCTAAGTCCCAAGACCCCCCCCCCCCCGGCTCCGGACGAGAAGTGACCCCCCCCCCCCCCCGGGGAGGAGGAGGAGGTATCATAGCCCGAGGCGTTGCCATGCCTTGAGGCGCTATTGGCACTTAACTGGTGACATGTGTTGTATAATGAGATCCGGTTAGTAATGTATTTAGGTGTGGCTCTTGGAGATTGTCCAATGCCGCAAACAAGTACGTGTCGAGGTCTGGCTGTTTACGTAACCAGGTCCGGTTCCCAAACTCCTGACCGGCTCAGCTTCGGTTCTCTGAGGCTTAGCTTCCTTGCAGTTGCTTTCAAACACTTCAGCTGAGTGGTTGAAGCTCTGCCCTACAGGATTCGCCATGTAATGTTGGCGCCGCATTATATTGGGAATTCTTTTAGTCTAAGGCATGGCATGTGTAGTTTTAAGAAATATTTTATTTTGCGCTTGCTGCTTCTGCTAGGTATTGGTGTTGGATTTATTTAGTCTAAGTCTTGTGTGTTGAAAAATATTTCTTTGTACTAATCTTCACAGGTTGTCCACAAGTAGAAATTTTTCAAAATTCGTATTTTGGAGGTACTCCTCTGTAAATTGGCAGTTAAAGTGTTAGGCTTTTGAGACTTAACAGTCTCTGTAAAATAAAAATTTTTCGAGGTTCAGAACCTCAAGAATTATTTGTTACCAACAATAGCATGGCGCCTAACGAGCCCGGGGGTAGGCCCCTGGGGATCCACCCTTAGGCCTCTTTTGGTCAGGGGCGCTACTGGACCTCATCACTCTAGATGGGTGGTTGGCACCCTTTAGCACGAGGCGTCGGATCCTGACACTGACCGGTGTGCTAGGCAAAAGTCAGTACCTACGGGTTAAGACGGGATCCTGGTCATGGTTAGCATGACCTCTTCAAAATTATTGTAGCATGTTTCCCTTAAGGAGACTCAAAATTAAGTAAATAATTTTTGATAAAATCACCTCCCCCTAAATGTTGAGATCCCCCCGATGCCCCTGGCCACCGGCGGTCTTAGGCATCGAGGGATTTCTTTTTTAATTCTTGAACAACCTTGACCCATATTCACGTATGAATAAAATAATATTCTGTTCCACATGATATGTAGGTCAACCATGACTTAGGCGGATTTTTGCCTGAGTTATGGGGACTCCTCAGGACTTAGAGCGAGATGCGATAAGTGTTGGCTGTCCAAACAGTGGTGGAACAAAATATTATTTGATGTTGACAAATTAGTAAGGGTAGCAGGTATCCAAGAGTTAAAGTCTTAGGGGTAGGTGACCCCCCCCGGATTTTTTTTTTTTGGATTTTGACCTTGACCAAAAATTTTTTGCTCCGGACGAAAACTGCGCCCTCCCCCGGATTTTTTTTGGATTTTGACCTTGACCAAAAATTTTTTGCTCCAGACGAAAACTGCGCCCCCCCCGGATTTTTTTTTTTTTGGATTTTGACCTTGACCAAAAATTTTTTGCTCCGGACGAAAACTGCGCCCCCCCCCCCCGGGGAGGTGGAGGTGCCAAGCCAGTAGTGTAAAATTGTTACTCCTACAACAAGTTAAAAATAGTAGTGGCATACTGTTCCCCCACCAGTCTACCACTAAGGTACCTCTGAAGCAAGTTTGACTCATCTCATTCTCTTTCGAGCCGCCAATGGGTTGACATGGATGTTCCACTGTTTTAGATGTAGCATAAGTATAAAGGTAATATTTCGCACAGTGGTGTCATGTATGTATTTTAGTAATGGTTAGATTAGAAAAAAAAATTTGTTTCAGTTTGTTCGTCTCTGACAAGTTTTAAACTGTGAAATTTTAAGGATAGAAAAAGTATTTGTAATTATCTAAAAATATAGGTAGCACCGTTTTAGTGCTACCTTAAATATAAATTTTAAAGATTTTAATTTTGAAATTTTTTATGCTGGTATTAATTCTATATTGTTTTTGAGCTAAATTGAATATGCAGGTAACACTTTAGTATTTTTCCGTGGAATTAGTCTTAATTCTCTACATTTTTTGAGTGTTGTCATGTGGTAAGTGTGTCAAAAAACATCTGATGAAACAAATATATTTAAAAAGTATTAAATTTGTTTCAGTTTGTTGGTCTGTGACAAGTGTTAAACTGTGAAATTTTAAAGATGGAAAAAATATTTGTAATTATTTAAAATATACGTAGCACCGTTTTAGTGCTACCTGAAATATAAATTTTAAATATCTAAATCTTGAAATTTTTTATGCTGGTATTAACTCTATATTGTGTTTGAGCTAAATTGAATATGCATGTAACACTTTAGTTGTAAATAATTTTTTTTTGTTTTGCATTTTACAAAAATCAAAAAATTATTAAAATGTAAAAAAAATATGAGCGAGGGATAGAGCAGCATTTTTTTATGCTCTATCCCCCGCTCAAAATAATAATTTCTAATGGTCTTGACCCACTTTTTTTAATTGATTGTGGTGGAGGAGAGCATTAGCGGTGGGGGAAACGTCATATATACGGGTAGTCAAATCTCAGTCTCATTTGGTAAGAAAGAGGGAACGCTGGATCGGAGGTGATGGTAAGATTGACTCAATAGCAAATACTTAACACTGCAATATGTTAACAGGTTGTCAATGGTTAGGAAATATATTTTATTTTTATACTACCTAGTTTGTTTAAGGTTAAAATTTTAAATATATTTTCTTTTGGTCAAATGCTTTTGCCACACTTCCTACACGCTAAGACTCATATAAAGTACAGGATTTAAGCTGATCTCTCGGGGAAGTACTATGTAGCCACCTCACACTGGTTATCTGAATCGCATAGTATTGGTGATTTATACAACATAATTTTTTTTCAATATGTTATATATCACCAATTCTTATTTGAGTCAGATGACCAATGTTAGGTAGCACATTAGTATTTCCCTGCGAGATCAGTCTTAATTCTGTACATTTTTTGAGTTTTGGCGTGTGGTAAGTGTGCCAAAAGCATTTGCTCAAACAAATATATTTAAAAGTTTTAATTTTGAACAAGTTGGGCAGTAAATAAAAAAAAATATTTAACTTTTGAACCAGTTGACATATTATTGAAAGTATTTGTTAGAAAGTCAATCTTACTACCATCTCTTATCCAGTGTTCCCTCTTTTTTACCAGATTTAAGGTGGCCTTGACCTATATATTTGTCTGAAATAGCAAATTCTAAATAAATATATTACATTTTGTTCTGCGCATGTGCAGATTTGTTCTGCGCATGCGCAGAACGGGTCTTTCCCAAAGATCACCCCCAACACCCCCTATAAAAGGAGGTCGGTCAAGAGCGTCTCTCATTCTTTGGTGAACTTTTGTGAAGTTAACATCTAAAGACGCTCGTGGTAAAAAGTGTTAAAAATGCTTCTTTGCCATATTTGTGGGGAATTTTTCCCAGATGAACTTATTTTGAAAATCCATATGGAATTGCATGAAGAAGAGGGGAATGTGCAAGTAAGTGAACACAATTTGGACTTGCTTGACCAATTTTTAGCCGAACACCATCGAAGGCTGGACTACTGGGAAAGCGAGCTTCAAATGATGCAAAGGAGACGATCCAGTGTCATACAGTTTGGAGGCGCCGGAACATCAGGAGCTGGAAGAACTACGGCACGGGCAGACCTGGACACGACACGGATGTACCTGGGACATGGACACTGAACCGGAAGGAGAAGACGGAACAACGCAGCTACGAACTACAGCTCTGCCTGGACAGAAGGTAGTTCACTTTAAAATAAATAATTTGCAACTGGAATTGGACAATTTCTTAGCACAGGCGAAATTACTAATTAAACAAAAACTACAACAAGAATTGATCAGACTAAATTTTATTAAATTTGGATTAGTTTTAGATGCAACTTTTACAAACACTGATGGAGAAACCACTTTAAGAGGGTTTATAACTAAAAACCGTACCCTAATGTTCACCTCAGATATAAAAAATATAATTGATGAATGTTTAGAGGAGTTAATAATAAAATTGCAAGAACACCAAGGCCGAGGCTCGGGATGGAGGTTGGTGTCAATAGAAGGTTTAGATCTGAGAGTTCAAAAACACGGATACGGTATGAGAGGAAGCAGTTACATCCCTCTACCCAAGAAAATTGAACAAACTAAAAGTTGTATAAATGTACAGAACCAAGATCAAGAATGTTTTAAATGTGCCATGCTTTGTAAATATATTTTGCCTAATCAACACCCATGCAGAGTGAGTTTTTTTTTTTTTTTTTTTTTTTTGAGGGAGAGGCGGAAAAATGCATTACGCACACAGGTGGCCAGCCTGTAGTGTGGGGCTCCCCTAAAAACGGGTTTACCCACTAAAAAACCTCCTCTACTCTTTAGGAATCTAACCTGGAATTGTTTGTCACATTACGTCAGGCTAGGCCTAAATTTGGCTTACGCCCGTGGGGCTCGCTCCTTATCCAGCCGCTCGATCAAGGGATCTGGGCCACTTCGCGGTCCAGATCGGTTTTCTTTTCCAGGAGGATGCCCCGGACGAACTGTGACAAACAATCCCAGTTGCCCTCATCCTCCAAAATCTTTTGGCAGACCGAGTCCACCGAAAATGCACCAAAGATTTGTGTGGCCTCCAGGCGGGGCCCTTCCCAACGGGGACAGCGGAAGAATGTGTGTTCCGCATCGTCGGGAACACCCGGGCAATAAATGCAGTCCGGTGAACCGGTCTTTCCCATCCGGTTCAGGTACGACCGAAAATAGCCGTGACCTGTCAAAAATTGGGTCAGGTAGTAGTCCACCTCCCCATGACGCCGTTCCACCCATGGTTGGACCTGCTTGATAAGTCGCGCAGTCCATCGTCCTCGGGTGTCGTGCTCCCAGCTGTGTTGAAACTGCTGGAAGGTTCGGGAGCGCTCTTCTGTTCTTGCCGTGTCCTTGCCGATCTCGCCTTGTCTCTGATAAATCGCTTTCCTCTCCCCTGCCAAGAGCTTGACAGGGATGACACCGGCGACCACCAGGACGGCAGGCTCGGACACTGTCCGGTAGGCGGAACACACCCGGAGCGCAGCTTGACGCTGAACCCGGGCGAGTCGCAACCTGTAGCACTCCTTATCTAGAGCGCCTGCCCACACCTCTGCCCCGTAAAGAAGCACGGACTGGACCGCGGACATCAACAGACGTCTTCTGCTGGATCGGGGACCCCCGACATTGGCCATCAGCCTACTAAGGTAAGTCACTACCTTAGCGGCCTTGTCCGCCGTACGGAAGATCTGATCCCTCCAGCTTAACTTGGTGTCCACCATAACCCCGAGGTATTTGGCGGCACGAGTTGATGTGACCACCTCCCTTCCCACTCGAAACGGGACGACGGTGTCGATCCTCTTCTTCGTGAGAATCACGATCTCCGTCTTACTGAGAGCAAGTGAGAGACCGTGATCGGACATCCAGTTGTTGACCACCCGCATAACTCGGTTCAACTTCAGTTGGGCCAGCTCAACGTTGCGTGCAGCAATGAGAGCTGCGACGTCATCGGCGTACCCAACCAAAGTGGTTTCCTCAGGCATCTCGGACCTCAGGAGGCTGTCATAGGCAACGTTCCAGAGATCCGGGCCGAGTATTGAACCTTGTGCGGCACCAGAAGTGACTTCCATCGTCCGCGTTCCGTCCCTCGTGTCATAAATCAGGCTTCGAGAGCGTAGATAATCCTCGATGAGCCGCAACAGATATGCAGGAATACGAAAGGTGTTGCGAAGCGCATCCAACATATCGACCCACCTCGCCGAGTTGAAGGCATTCTTGACATCAAGCGTAACAAGAAGCACTACTCGGCGGGAGAAATGGTTGTGGCTCTCGGCTCTCTCCACAGCTCTCTGAACTTCGGTGACAGCGTCGATCGTTGACCGTCCCTTTCTGAAGCCGTACTGACGGGGGCATAAGTCCCCGGCAGCTTCCACGGCAGAAGTCAGGCGGGAACGGATCAGCTTCTCGAAAAGCTTCCCAGCCGTGTCCAACATGCAGAGAGGCCTGTGGGACGACGGCAGCTCGGGATCACCTTTGCCCTTGCTGATCAGTACAAGCCTGGCTGTTTTCCAGGGAGCCGGAAACACCCCTTCTACCAAACAGGCATTGTACATTCTCAACAACAAGTCAGCGTTGATTGAAAATACTTTCTTTAAAGCCTCACTGGGAATCCCGTCCGGGCCAGGAGCCTTGTTGCTCTTCAGGGAGAGAACGGAGGTTTCCAGCTCCTCGAAAGTGAAAAGTGGAACGTCCTCTACCCGTCCGAAGTCAACCGGCGGTCGCTGTGGATGTTCAGGAAACAACGCAGCGACGATCCTCCCCATGGTGGCGCCCTCCATGATGGAAGGTGGAGAGCGGGCGCCGAGTTTCTGTGTTACAAGTTTGTAACCCAGGCCCCACGGGTCGGAGTCAACGTCGTCACGAAGTCTCCTCCAGCTATTCGCCTTGCTCCTGTTGATCGCCTGGCGGAGAGATTTTCTCGCAGCTTTATAGGCCTCCGACTTACGAACTCTGTCTGCGGGGATTCTCGCTCTTGTGGCGGCTCGTCTAGTTCTTAAACATGTTCTTCTGAGTTCCGCAATCTCTTCAGTCCACCAGTAAACTGGTTGTTTGTCGCGTCGGGGTTTCCTTCGCGGCATAGACTGGTCGCAGGCCGAGACGATCAGTTCCATCGTGGATGTTACTACTGCCTCGGCCCCAGCCTCACCAGGATTCCCCTGCGCTCCCCGAGAGATGACTTCGGTGAACTTGATCACGTCCAGTTTGTTGGTGTTCCACCGGCGTGGCCCTTCCCGAGATGCGGAAACTCGACGATTTGCCTGATCATGCAGGTCAAACACGACGTATTGGTGGTCGCTACCCGTGTAGTCCTCCACAACCCTCCAGCCAGAGATCCTCGGAAGGAGCGACTCAGACGCAAAGGTGACATCGGGGATCGTGCCTCTCTGCCCGGGGCGCCGAAAAGTAGGTGTGTCGCCCTGGTTGAGGACGACAAGACCGGCCCTGGCGATGAAATCCAGGATGTATTTCCCCCGGGAGCTGGTAGAGGGCATTCCCCACTCGACGGCCCTGGCGTTGAAATCGCCACCAACGACGACATGCCCGGTGGTGCCGAGAACGCACTCCTCTAGGCTATCTATTTTGTCGCGGAAGTCCTGGACGGCCTCGTTGGGTGTGAGGTAGCAACTGAAGATAGTCACGTCCCCACACCGAACCCAGACGAATCCTCGGCCGCGCCCGTGACTCCGCACCAAGACATCTCGTGTATTACGTGCCCAAAATGCAGCAGTACCGAGGCTGTCGGAGATCCAAATGTTTGGGTCTCTGTCCCGATACTGTTCGCTGATAAGGAGCGCGTCAGCACCAAGTTCTCGGGCGAGCTGATCTAGAAGGTTATCAGCTCCCCAGGATCTATGAAGGTTGGCCTGGAGGATGCGAATTACCGGCCGCTGCCTTTTGCCTGTTCAAGTGCGGCTCTGAAGGCACCGCACTGACCAGACCCGGGTAAGTGACCGAGGGCACTGGAGCCTGAATCATTGCAGAGGAAGCAGGAGGGGCTCGAGGAACATTCCTTACGTTTGTGGCCCTGGCTTCCACACTGGAAGCAGTTGGCACTCCTGTCGGGCCCTTTACAGTTTCGGGAGGAGTGGCCGAAACCGAGACAGCGGAAGCATCTCGAAACTACCACCCTCCGTTTGAGCCTGCAACTGACCCAACCGACTCTGAGGTGCTGAAGGCTAAGCAGCTTATTGGCGTGCTTTTCGCCCATCTCAGCAACAGCCATCCGGAGTTGACTTCGGTTGGGCTTAGTCAGCCATACCCTCACTCCATCAGCCGGTATCTCCGGGAGTGCCACCTGGATCGCACGGGTCACCTCCTCTTCGGTGGAGAGGGCATCAAGGTCCCGAATCTCGACCGAACACTTCGGTTCTAGGGCCTTGATTGAGCCTTTGTCCCCAAGTGCAGTCTTGAGGGAAGCGGCAAAACCAATCTTGTCACTCGACTTCCCCAGTTCGAGGAGGACATCCCCATTCTGGGTTCGCCGAATAGACTTGATAACGGTGTCGGTCTCTTCCGGTTTGGCCTGCGATCTAATCTGACCCAGAACATCGGCAAAAGATCGCCCCCCTAAGGGCTTGATCAAGATTGCCTCCGTCCTGGGTTTCTTAGGCCTGGGTTGTTTAGGCTTTCTGACAGACTTGCCAGAGGCCTCCCCAACCGGGTTTGAGACTTGCGTCCGCTCCACCCTCGACGCACTTTTCGAAGCTGCCTCTGCTTGCTTCTGTCTCCTCCTTTCCTTCTTGGAGAGGCGCGTCTTCCAGCCCCCCAAAGGTGTTGAGGCAGAGTTTGCTGCCAAGGCAGGATTAGCCGCCGGAGCAGGAACCTCTGCAGGAGTAGCCGCTGGAGTCTCGGCAGCGCCCGGGGCGGATTGAGTAGCCTGGACAGGAGATGTCTGCGATGCCGCAGTGACAAAAACCGGTCTCGGCACTGAGTCCACCTCAACAAGCTCAGGGCTTCCCGGCGAAGAACCGCTCTGCCTCTTCTTTCGCTTTCTGGCTTGAGTCTGGGACTCAGCCAGATGAGCTTGAGGCGAAGCAGAGATGACTCGGTTCGTGACATCGCGCTCCTGCTTCACTGCCTTTAGCCTGATTTTCCGGCACTCCTCGATTTCTTCTAGAGAATCTTCGAGTTTCGGGATCCCCTCTTTTATCGCCTTGTTTACGTTCCTTTGAATTAAGAGGGCCTTGGCCATCTCCTTCAAAAGAGCTTTCATTTTCTTCAGACATGAGTCTTCCTCCTCGTGGGCGTCGTCCTGCTGCTGCCGAAGCATTTGCAGCTCGAATGCCGCACGAAGAGGGCTCTTCTTGGGAGGAATCCCTTGGATCTTGGCTAATGGTGTTGCCTGCTCGGCAACCTCCATCGCCATATCGATCTCCTCCTTCTTCTGTCCGGATTTGGACGACGATCCGGCATCACCAAAAGCCTTGAATGGCACCGGCGGGGGGGTGGTTTTAATACCCTTCGTCGGCGTTCCAGTGTTCAAGGTCGGAGACCTCTGCAGTTTTGAGCTGCGCTTAAAGGCGGCCTGCTCTTTCTCATCATCATTCGTGTTTTTGGCATTCATGTCCATGGTTTTCTTTCACCAGCGCATCGTGCGGCAAGGGGCGGCCCGTTCATTGGCCGAGAGCGGGTGCACCCTCGGAGGTCTATCCCCCGTAGGAGATAAGACACCCCTACCCCAGGACTCTGGGGCCCGAACCTCCGTTTGCCCAGCACCGATACACACAAGGTGCCGGACGTGCTGGGGGTCGCACCGTGGCAATGCAGAGTCCGATCCCTGCATCCATGCCGCACTCCCTGACTAAGGTCCGAAGCGGCTGGCTTCTGACGACACACTGGAGGAGACCATCGGCAGTGCGAGGCACACATCAGTCCCTGCAACACAACAGGGACACTCCCAGGACCCCCCAGCATGCGCCGGTCGAAAGAAGGTGGAAAGACACCCTTGATTCGGGGTCGAAAAAAAAAGAAGGTGAGCAAGGTTAGCTCAGGAAAGAATAAAGACGGTGAGCTAAGACCTGAAAGATGAGAAGAATGGCCTTAGCTCGGGAAGAACTGTGAGGAGGGTCTCACAGCTTGGCTCAGGTACCCCGGGGTCGCCAAGAAACACCCGTACAGTGGAAAGCCCACTGCCCCTGAGGGAATGCAGAGTGAGTAGACACTACGATCGTGTAAATACTAGATATAACTTTCAAGGAATGTCATACCCTGTAAATATTAAAGATGTTTGTAAATTTGAAAAAAGAAATGTAGGTGTTAGTGTAAATATTTTTGGTTTGGATGATTCTAACACGGTGTATCCAATTAAGGTTGTAAAAACAGAATTAAGGAATCACACTGATTTATTGTTAATTACGAAAGGGGAAATTTCCCACTATGTATATATAAAAGACTTTGAAAGACTTGTAGTTGCACAACTAACAAAAAACGAGCATAAAATTACAGTTTGTAAGCGTTGCTTCTGTTTTGTAAATAGGGATTTAAGAAGAGGTGGTGCTCAATGGCTACTTGAACATCAAAGGCTTTGCAACAAAAATTATGAGGTAAAAGTTAGTTTACCTTCTGCCAATCGTTCAGTGGTAAAATTTAAAAAAATTGCTCACCAGTACAGAGTTCCATTTGTGGTGTATGCTGATTTTGAATCGATACTCATACCGGAAGATGTGGCAGAAGGAGAAATCAATAGGAGGACAAAATATCAAGAGCATAAAGCCAATAGTTTTTGTTTGATTGTAAAATCTACCTTGACTGAGGAACATTTACAAGATTATGGACTTTCATCAACACCTGTATTATACCAAGGTGAAAACGCACCAAAGATTTTTCTTGACAAATTATATGAGATTGCTTTGAAAGTGCAAGCTATGTTTGACAATATTGTACCAATGACACCATTGAATTACGAAGAGGAGGAACAACATGACTTGGCAAGAATTTGTTATTTGTGCAAGAACCAGTTTACAGATGACAACCATAAAGTTAAAGACCACGATCATTTGACTGGACAGTACAGAGGTGCAGCGTGTAATAGATGCAATGTAAATTACAAGTTACCAAAATTTATTCCAGTGGTCTTACACAACCTTAGCGGGTACGATTCACATTTCATCATACCTGAATTAGGTAGAGATGATGGGAAAATAGAGGTATTGGCAGAAACGACAGAAAAATTTATTAGTTTTTCAAAAACTGTAGATAAAATATTAAACTCCGATTTGTTGATTCATTTAGATTTATGCCTTCTAGTCTAAGTAAACTGACTGATAACCTAAGGAGACACGATCTAAGGGAAACAAGTAAAATTGTTCCGCAGGACAAGATGAATTTGGTTCTACGGAAAGGGGTGTTCCCCTATGACTACATCGACAGCCCGGAACGTTACGAAGAAAGAAGACTACCGCCGAGGGAAGCATTCACCAGTAAATTGACTGGATGTGAAATCACTAACGAAGACTACGAACATGCCTGCAATGTGTGGAATGAATTAGGCATGCAAAATCTTGGTGAATATTCTGATTTTTACATGAAACTGGATGTGACACTTCTCTGCGACATAATGGAAGAATTTCGCAACACTTGCTTCGACGCCTATGGACTGGACCCCCTTCATTCGTTTACATCTCCCGGCTTAGCATGGCAGGCGATGCTAAAATCCACCAAGTGCAAGTTGGAACTATTAACCGACATCGATATGGTTTTGATGATTGAATCGGGTGTACGCGGTGGATTGACCCAGGCCGTTACAAGACATGTCAAAGCTAATAATAAATTTCTACCAAACTATGATGAAACTAAAGATTCGATTTTTCTTGGCTATTTTGGTGCGAATAATTTGTACGGTTGGGCCATGTCTAAACCGCTACCTCATGGAGACTTCAAATGGATAAACCCAGATTCAATTGGAAATATTATGGATATTCCCAAAGAAGGTGACACTGGATATATTTTAGATTGCAATTTTCAATACCCGTAAACACTCCACGATCATCATTATGACTTGCCGCTGTTGGCAAAAACTGAAGTATCACTAACAGGTAAATGGCCCAAACCTGTGATGACATTAAACAACAAAAATCGTTATGTGGCGCACTATTGGGTTGTACAACAAGCGTTGGAGTTAGGACTGAAAATAACAAAAATTCACCGAGTATTACAATTCTCTCAATCATGCTGGCTAAAATCTTACATCGATGGAAACACCGCAAGAAGAGCTAGAGCAACATCGGCAATTTCAAAAAGACTTTTTTAAATTGATGAATAATGCTATATTTGGAAAAACATTGGAAAACAAAAGGAAACACAAGATTGTAAAATTAGTTTCAGACCCTGCAAAATTGGAAAAACTTGTGCAGAAACCAAACTTCGGATCGACAATGATAATAAATGAAAACCTCGTAGCCGTCAGCATGAAGAAAACCAAAATTGTTATGGATCGGCCGTTGTATGCAGGAATGTGCATATTGGATATTTCAAAAACCCATATGTACGATTTCCATTATAACTAGATGGTTGACTACTATGGCCGTGACAACATAGGAATAGCATACATGGACAGTGATGCATTTGTGTATTGGATAAAAACTTTAGACATGTACGAAGATTTAAAAACGTTCGTACACAAGAATGATTTTGATTTCTCGGAGTACCCCCGGAACCATCCAAACTTTAACGAAAATAATAAAAAAGTTTTAGGCAAATTCAAAGATGAATGTCAAGGATCAATAATGGAAGAAATTGTTGCATTGATGTCAAAACTGTACTCTTTCAACGTGTACAAAGGAGAAGAAGAAAAAAAGACCACAAAGAAGGCAAAAGGAGTTAAAACAACATATCTGAAGAAACACATTAATTTCAATCATTACAAAGAATGTTTATTTCAAGACAAAACGTTAACTGCGAAATTTAACACCATCAGAAGCGAGAAACATGAAGTTTTCAGTGTGACTGAAGTGAAAAAGGCCCTCTCGAACCAAGATGACAAACGTCACATTATGGATAATAAAATTAACACTCCTTTTGGCCACTACTCTCTCAACCCTATCGACAACTAACCTATTCTTCGTCCCTCTTCGTCCTTCTTCGACCTAAATTCCTTTTCCTTCCGTAAAAAAATGGGGAACACAGCAAGTCCAACGCCTTGTTCCCCATTTTTTTACATCAATTTGAATGACCTTGACCCAGTTAAATAAAGTTGTAAACTAGTAAAAAAATTATTTTTATTTCACCCACGAAATAGGAAAGATAAAATTATGGATTTGAAACAAAAAATTGTTCATGAACTTCATAAACCGGCTAGGAGAAAATTTCCCCGAAGAAATACTGTTATAAAAGGAATGAATGATCTATATCAAGCGGATTTAATTGAAATGATTCCTTATAGTAAACAAAATAAAGGATTTAAATATATATTGACTATTATCAATTGTTTTACAAAAATGGCAGATGCTTTACCGCTAAAAGATAAAACCGGCGAGAGTGTAACAAAAGCCATGGAATCTGCGATACAGAGGGACAAAAATACCATAAAACATTTACAAACCGATGATGGTAAAGAATATCATACCCAAAAACACAAAGTGTTGAGGGGTTGCCAAGTCCTAAAAAGGTATGATATCAAAATTTGTTCCAAGTCTATGACATTGGTTTTAGAATAGCTACTAGACAAATCAATTAGATTTTTTATTGCTTGATAAAAATTTCTTAAAACATTATTGTTTTATTTTGAAACCACACTTGGCCAGCAGATGTATGATATTTTATTTTATTTTTTATTGAACTGTACGTAAATTTAGCATTTTACCATTCATCTTAGTATATTCCCATTAGTAAATAGGCCTAATTTTGCTAAAACATCTGCTGGCCAAGTACGGTTTCAAAATAAAACAATAATGTTTTAAGAAATTTTTACCAAGCAATAAAAAATCGAATCGATTTGTCTAGTAGCTATTCTAAAACCAATGTCATAGACTTGGAACAAATTTTGATATCATACCTTTTTAGGACTTGGCAACCCCTCAACACTTTGTGTTTTTGGGTATGATATCATTATTTTTTTATCATGTTTGGCCATTTGGGTTTTAACAATAAAATCATTAAGTAGGAAAACAGTTTTGATTAAAAGCTTTAAAGTTGACCAGAACACTGTTTGTATTCGTTTGTCTGGATTACATAGGAACAACTGCTGTCGTTTATAAGGTAGAATTTAGCTATTTAGCTGCTTTAATGCATGGCCCCATGCTGAATACCAGTGATTCGTAAGGGATATGCCAGGAGTTATTAATTTGAAGGTCTCTTAAGTCTTGGTCTCCAACCAAAATTCCTCTTTAAGATCGAGATGTAAAACAAGTATTGTTTAAGTCATAAGTTTGTGCAGTGTTGATGTACCAAGTTTTATTGCTCCATCTGCAGTGTTCAAAATATTTACTGCACTTTTACTCTCTGAATAACTCTGCAAGCGAAATTTTCAGACTGCATAGATCTATTTTCAAATAAAGACAACCTAAGATTAATGATTTTCTACTACAGTTCTGCTCCATAACCTTTTTGGGTTCTGTATGTAAAGCGTTAAATGTAAGTAAAGCTATAAAGATATAATATTGCACATATGATTAAGTGAATGGATGAAGCAATGTTGCTAAGGATATGATTTTTATCGCATCATTACCATAATATCACTCTATTTGAATATTATATCATATTTAATATAAAAACATTAGTCAATCACCAAACAATCCAATAAATTAGAATTATATCATATTGGAATTTTTTTAATAATTCACTGCACAGTCAATCACCAAACAATCCAATAAATTAGAATTATATCATATTGGAATTTTTTAAATAATTCACCGCACCAACTCCTGTACATTGCGATCTATGAAACGTCCTCAGTTTCTAGTTCCAAAATTCCGCTAGCAGGATTTTTCAGGTAGTACAATAAGTAGGCTTACCATGCATTTTCTGAACACTATGCAGATAAAGCCATACAACTTGGTACATCAATACTGTCATTAGGGGGCGGCCTACCGGTATTATTTCCTGACCAAGAAATGCGTTGGTCCAAACCAAACGTTCCAAGGGCAATAGAGCGTAACTTTATGAGAAATTACGCCTGTTAATTTTATGAAGATTTGTCAAATGTAACATAATTCCTTATTTCACCCATAAATCGTGAAGATCGGTTCAGTCGTCACTGAAAAGTTAACATAAAAACTAATGCACGTCTTGATGCATAGGTGGAGGAGGATGATCAATCTTTTTTGGCACCGTATAGTCACTTCTTCACTGGTTTAGATAAATGTTTATGTCTTCATTTTTTGTTTTACTTTATGCATTGCAGAGTTACCAACATTTAAAATAAAAATTTTCTTTAAAACTGTTTTGGAAGAAAAATGTTTCCTAGTTGGTTTAGTTATGTGAGTTTTGATTAAGTGTGTTGTTAATTTTCGGGTTGTAACTTAACCGACAAAAATTTACACAGTTGTAACATTAATTAAGTTACAACAGTGAGCATACTAAAGATTCTCCAGGTCTGAAGATCAAAACATTTTATTTTTAAATTCAGTCATACAGATAATTTGAATCAATTTGTTGGCTAGGACGAAAGCCAACACTATTTTAAGTAAAATAATTTTCTGTATAACACAATCTATAAATGTCAGCTGATCAAATAAACGAATATGATACCAGATGTTTTACTTGGTTTCTTTAAACAAATCAAAATATAATGTCAAATGTCTGATTTGTTTACCATTAAAATTTACGAAATGTAAACAAAGTGCTTTAAGAAATCTCATATTTGTTTTATTTTGTGATATTTAAAGTGAATAAATTTTATCTTTGTACACAAAGGTTTGTACTACGTACAAATAAGAATATTCCTGCAAAGTTTCGTGTGATTCCCATCAGTGATAAAGGCTGTAGCTTTACTTAAAAATTTAAAAAGTTTGTTGTGCGTAGGAAACCACATTTCTGACTTTTTTTAGGCTAATTTTGAACGCATATATTTTACTATACTGAGAGTTTTTAAAGTAAGCTTGGTGATTTTTAGTGTTCATCAACCCAGTTAAATGGATGGAAAACGAAAAAAGGGTCAATTGTAGCCTTTTAGTGACCTTTCGAGAAGTGAAAATTGGCCGTATTCTGCTTCGTGTCTATATAGGCACGCGTCGTCTGTTTGGTTGGGTGGGACTTGGCGACGTGACACGACCGTGCCACTGGATTTTAATAAAGAATTTTCAAATTTCATGAAGAAACACAATATAAACCATTATTCCACTAATTCAGAGGTAAAAGCATCAATTATTGAAAGATTCAATAGGACTTTAAAAGGTGCGATGTACAAGATGTTTTCAAACAGAGGATCGCACGTATGGATTGATATGTTACCAAAACTAATAAATGATTACAATAACAAATACCATAGAACTATTGGTATGAAACCGAACAAAGTGACTAGTAAAAATGAAAAACTCGTATTAAAACGTATAAAAATGAATTCTAAACCAAAAGCTGAAAAACTAAAGCCTAAAACGTTTAATGTTGGTGATAAAGTGCGAATAAGCAAATATAAAGGTGTATTCAGTAAAAGATATTTGCCAAATTGGACAAATGAGGTTTTTACTGTATTTAAGGTACAACCTACAGTACCGGAAACTTACATTTTAAAAGATAATAAAGGGCAATTGCTTGAAGGAGGGTTTTATGGACATGAAATGTTAAAATCCACAGTAGGTGATGTGTATCTCGTTGAAAAGGTGTTGCAACGGAAAAAAGATAAAGTAAAAGTGCGATGGTTAGGATTTAATAAGAGTGAAGATTCTTGGATACCTAAAAAGGATCTCATTTAATGATGGAGCAACATTTTAGGTTGAACCTTTACAAAGGATGGAGGTAATACCGCAAAAGGATAGTTTTCCTATTAATAATATTGATGAACTCACGGTGGACAATTCGGAATTAAACAGCGGCAAACATGGTGTTTTGTTACCAAACACGGTGCGTTGTCTTGTAACCGGTCCATCCAATTGTGGTAAAACAAATGTAGTATTCAATTTGATTACAAACCCAAAAGGATTGCGTTTCAATAACTTGTATGTCTTTTCCAAATCATTACAACAACCCAAATACCAATTATTAGAAAAAATATTTAATAATGTGCCAGAAGTGAAACATTACAAGTTTGATGCAAGTGAAAGCGTAATGCAACCGCATGAAGCTAAACCATTTTCAGTTTTTATATTTGATGATGTATCCTGTGAAAACCAAAACACTATTAGGAGTTATTTCGCTATGGGGCGACATAACAATATAGATAACATTTACATAGGCCAGACTTATAGTAAAATACCGAAACAACTGATAAGAGACAACGCAAATGTGTTAACTGTATTCAAACAGGATGAAACTAACTTAAAACACATATATTATGATCATGTCAATGCGGATATGTCATATGAACGGTTTAAAGACATATGTGGTAAGGCTTGGGCTGAAAATTATGGATTTTTAACAATTATGAAGGAACAACCACTAAATAACGGCAGATACAGGATAGGTTTTGATAAATTTATATTAATTCACTAATCACTATATCATACAATCATTCTTGTACAGCACGTCTTGCTACAAACATGGTTAACGAGGAAAAGTTAGTAAAGGAAATTAAATCACTTAGTGATTCTATTCGGGCTAAAAACAGAGCGTTAAAGTTAGGTATCAGCGAAAGGGAGAAATTTCTCGAATCTACTTTTAAACCTATTACAGAGCCTTTGAAACAATTGAACAAAAATTGGCTAAACCTTCTTTTCAAGGAGATATTATTGCTCCGATAACAGAATATGAAAGGGAAAGTGTAATATCAGAAGATATTAGCGAGGGGGACCCGGA
Organism: Neoaliturus tenellus; assembly: GCA_030545055.2. Lineage (NCBI taxonomy): Eukaryota > Metazoa > Arthropoda > Insecta > Hemiptera > Cicadellidae > Neoaliturus > Neoaliturus tenellus. The sequence continues at coordinate 77,719,202 of CM061532.1, forward strand.
AGCTTCCATATTTAGTGATACAACGGCAGAAAGAGAAGATGTATATGCTGGTAGTGAAGAAGAAATGGTATCTATAGCGAGTGAAGAAGAAAAAACAGAAGGAGAACAATCAAACATAAGCTTATTGGGTGAAAATATTCATACAAAAGGACCTTTAGGAAGAAAATACTTAATAAAACTGTTAATTGGAACTAATCCTACTAAAAAATACCACAGTTATGGAGCTAGATTGTCCAAAGAAGGTGTAATGATTGGTAATAGCATATTAGAAGTCGATGAACGTGATAATGTTCGCGTAGGTGATCAAATATATAAGGGAACGAGGGGACTATTTGAACTATTATTTGAAAATAAACCTTTAAAAGCATTGGTAAAAAATGATGATTTTGAAGTGTATAGCAAATTTTTGGAACAAACTAATGCATATAGAAGAAATTATTTACCTGAAGCACCCATATATAGAAATAAATCTGTAAAATATAGAGAATTTGTTTCAAAACTTATACCGATTATACGAAGAAAACCTGTAAAAAGAAGACTAGTTGCATCCACTTTAGATCTAAGTTCCCCAGAACCGAGGAAAAGAAGCAAATCAGTCACCGGTAAAGGATTGATGAAGAAACTATACAATACAAACGTAATTTATTACAATAATATTAATAAATTGGTGGATAGAATGAAACTAATACATGAAGCCAAAGAAGCGGGTCATAAGGAATCTTATTAAGGATCTTATTATTAAGGATTGGAAAACGAATGGGTGGCTTTAGTGGATGAACTTAGAAACCGCGGGGTAATCTCATAAAATGCGTTACTCCCTAAAATGCTATTCAGTTGCACCATGAGTGTCGACAAGTTCGGACGTTATTCCTCGGATGGATTACATTACGCAAATAGTTTAAAAAGAAGTGCTGGTTTACCACAGACACCTGAGGGAAATTATGATATTAGCAATAAAAGGTTAAAAAACATAAAAGATCCCACGGATGAAAACGATGCAATAAATTTAAAAATATTAAAGGAAAAGATATCACCAACATTAAGACTACACAATAACACATATGACGCAGAAAATCATAGAATTATCAACGTTGGTAAACCAAATCAAAACGGTGATGCAATAAACAGAGGTTATTTGACATCTGAATTAAAAAATACGTTAAGATTTAATGGAAAAACGTATAGTGCTAACAATAAACGTATATCCAACGTAGATGACACTAAAGATGAAAAAGACAGCGTAAATAGACGCTATTTACATTCCATAATACCTGAAAAGACAAAAGATGGATTTTCTTTTTATAAATTTGTTATTAACGATATAGGTTATCCGAAAAATGAAAATGATGCTGTTAATTTAAAATACATCAAAGATCATTGTATTACTCATGATGTTGGAGTCATCGATTGTCTTAATAATTGTTTAGCGAATGTAAAAGATGGTTCGGCACCGTCAGATGGTGCAACGGTGGGTCAAATGATGGAAACCTTAAAACAAGAAACAACCTCTTTTGTAAAACAAGATCAAGTAGTATCGAAGCAAGGGGATGAATTTGTTCAAGGTAATGAAAAATTTAATTTATTAACATACAAAAATAATGCTTGGGATTGCATGGATAAAAAGTTATCAAATATGGGATGGGGTTATAATGCTCGAGATGCAGCTGCTTTATCACAAACCGTACATCTAGATCCAGATCATTATTTTAGATTTTTTACATGTAATAATAGAGTGATAAAAAACTTGCAACATGGAAGAGATCCAAATGATGCTGCAACTGTAGGACAAACATTACAATATGACAGTGCAAATAAAGAGTTTATTCATAATAAGCAAAGATTTAAATTAATGGATGTAAATGATTATCAAAATATACTAATTGCAGATCCAAATTCATTTAGCGGATTTAGAAAATTGTCTGGTGAAGAATTTATTCATAAAAATCATGTATTTAGAAATGAAACGGACAGAGCATTAATTAGTGCAGATTTAAAGTATTTTAAATGTCCTGGGAATGATGAAAATGTAACTGATGAAGACTAAGAATTTGTATAAAAGGTGATATGGGTTAGAAATCGGGGGCTAATATTATAAAAATGGTTTACACTCTAGAATGTTATTCAGTTGCACCATGAGTGTTGACAAGTTCGGACGGTATTCATCGGATGGATTATATTACGCAAATACTTTAAAAAGAGAGATGTTGGATTACCACAAACACCTGATGGAGATTATGATATTAGTAATAAACGGTTAAAAAACATCAACGATCCTACAGATGAAAAAGATGCAATAAATTTAAAAATATTAAAAAAAGAGATATCACCAACACTGAAACTAGACAAAAACACATATAACGCGGGTAATCATAGAATTTCCAAAGTCGGTAAGCCAAATGAAAACGCTGATGCAATAAACAGAGGTTATTTATCATCAGAATTGAAGAATACGTTAAAATTCAATGGAAAAACGTATAATGCTGAAAATCGACGTATATCTAACATAGCAGACCCTATAGATGAAAAAGACAGCATAAATAGACGCTATTTACATTCTATTATACCTGAAAAGACAAAAGATGGGTTTTCTTTTTATAAATTTGTTATTAACGATATAGGTTATCCAAAAAATGAAAATGATGCTGTAAATTTAAAATACATCAAAGATCATTGTATTACTCATGATGTTGGAGTCATCGATTGTCTTAATAATTGTTTAGGGAATGTAAAAGATGGTTCGGCACCGTCAGATGGTGCAACGGTGGGTCGAATGAAGGAAGCTTTAAAACAAGAAACGTCCGGTTTTGTGAAATAAAACCAAGAAAACCAAGTAGTAACACGTCAAGGAGATGTATTTGTACAAGGAAATAAAAAGTTTACTTTACTTGAAGAAAACAATTATGTTTGGGATGGTAAAGGAAAGTTATTAACAAATTTAGGTATTGGTGAAAAGCCTGGTGATGCTGTTACTTATGAACAGATAATACAATTAGAGCCAACTGGAAAAAAATGGTGAAATTGTGATAACAAACGATTAACAAATGTTGCAGACCCTGATTATGCCGATAATGCTGTAACTGTTATTTTTCTTGTTAAAGTAATAGGTAGTTTATTATTTGATATGCATAATTATATTGCAGCAGGACAACATAAACCTATTGACGAAAAAATGAGAAGTACATGGATTAAACAAGAAATTCTTTATAAATATTTTTTTAATCATAACACACAAAAGTTTAGATCATCGGATTGGGGTGATTTTGATATTTAATTGAATAACTTGATAAAAAAACTTCATTTATGTTTAACTCTTCATGGAGGTAACATATTAGTTGCACATTTTGATTATAAAAGACAATCATGACACTTCAGTATATCAGTCCATATAGAGAAACTGTAAGGAAAGGAGGTGGGATCACGTCCACAGCGGTTTCTCTGTTAAGTAAAGCTTTAAATCGAATTCCAGTAGGATCTGTCGTAAATATAGCAATAGACGCTTTACCATACGAATTTCACATACCGGGAGGTTATCAGTGTTGCGGACCAGGAACTAAATTGAAAAAACGACTGGAAAGAGGCGATCCAGGCATAAATAAGTTAGATCAAGCTTGTAAAGAACACGATATAGCATATTCCACATTTAGCGATACAAAAAATAGATCGATAGCTGATAAAAAGCTCGCGGATATAGCTTGGCAACGAGTAAAGTCTAGTGACGCTAGTATTGTAGAAAAAGCGGCGGCTTTAGCGGTAACAGCAGGTATGAAGGCTAAAACAGCAGTAGGAGGTGGAAAAAGGAGGAGTAGGGGTAAAACAAGTTTAACTAAGACGAAACATGAAGGAAATATTAGAAGAAAACGACGTTCCAACAGAAAGGGATGGTCAATGGTAAAAAACGGGGCAGGTCTATACCTAAGACCATATCGTGCACATTAAATGAAAGAAATCAATTAATAATCCCACATAAAGCGTTAACAAATATCGAATTATTTAAATACATTTCATGTTTAAAAATACCTTTCTTTCGTGGTGTCTTTATGAAAGATGATTTACCAGTTAAAATGTGGAAAAACGAAACAGGCATTGTAAATTTAGATAATTCTGAAGGTCCTGGCACTCATTGGGTTTGTTATAAGAAATTAGGTGATAATATATATTACTTTGATAGTTTTGGCAATTTACCACCACCTAAAGAACTTCAAAATTACTTTAAATCTGCTAAAAACATATATTACAACTATAAAAGAGAACAACCTGATAACACTTTAATATGCAGCCATTTATGTTTGGAATTTCTAGCTAAAAGTATCAGTCACCATTGAGATGTCATCCTATACGGTATCATTAACAGGAAAATCGTCCACTTTACGAAGTATCCTTTTTCCAGCGTTACGCTTGCAAAAAGGAAGATTTTGGGAGGCGGCACTATTGGATTTTACAACTTACAACTCTATTCCCAATGTAACGGAAGGTAAAAATAACTTATTGCATTATTATAAAGCAAAAGATGCCAGTGGGAAGTTTACAGACTTAGAAGTTTGCACTCTACCCACAGGTTCTTATGAAATTGACCATATTAATGAATTTTTGCAAAATAAAATGGGAAAAGACAATATAACATTAAAAGGTAATAACAATACAATGAAAGCAGAAATAAACTCCAAGTATTATACAGATTTTACTCAGGAAAAGTCAATCGGTGATTTATTAGGATTTTCCAAAGATAAGCCAATTTTAGAACCATATAAAACACATTCCGGTAAACAAACTGTAACTATACTAAAAGTTAATAGTATAGATATAACTTGTAACATTATACAGGGAGCTTACAGAGATGGAGCAAATATCCATATAATACATACTTTTTACCCGAGTGTACCTCCAGGATTTAAAATTGTTGAAAAGCCACAAAACCTAGTATATCTACCGTTGAACACCACTTTCATTTCAGACATCGTGTTGAACGTATTGGATCAAGACGGTAACTTGATAGATTTCCGAGAAGAGCCAATTACAGTTAGATTACATTTAAAATCGACACTTTAATACAAAAATCATGGGTTTATCATTTAAAAGTGGACAACCTACGGGAAACCGCATTAGTAGCTCTTCAGCTGTGGAGGAGTTAACACGCGAGAACATTCGTTTCTTAGAAAAGATTGGTTTAAAATTAACCGATTATGGATATACTGGATATAGCGCAGGGTCCGACATTCGACGAAACCCTATGGGGAAAAGAATATCACACCCACAACCCTTACACTTCATCAAAATTGAACAATAACGATGAAATTCGTACACACGACCATGTGAAAGTTACTTGTATATCGAAGGAAAAGTAACAAAAAAGGACAATAGTGTAGGTACAACAGTTCCATTTATAAATAATCCTATGGCTTTCCTGTTTTATGAAATTAGATATGAAATATCAGGTGTAACAGTTGATTCTACTAAAAAAGTAGGTATTGCAACAACTTTAAAGGGGATAACATCTATATCACCCAATAAAACCAATTTACTTCAACCTGCCGGATGGGTTTTACTTGAACATGACACAATCACTCCGAATACAAAGGGATATTTTGATTTTCATATTCCATTACGTTTGTTGCTTGGATTTGCTGAAGATTATAGAAAAATAATATTAAATGTTAAACAAGAATTAGTTTTGTTGAGATCTTCTAACGATAAAGACATTATTAAAGCTCCAGATGGTACAACGGATGCAAACCTAGAATGGAAATTAACATTAGACAAAATTGTATGGAGAGTTCCACATGTTAAATTAGCTGACGAGCATAGAAGACTACTATTAAGGAAGTTAAAGGCTGATCGTGATATTGTAATTCCTTTTAGAAGTTGGGAATTCCATGAACATCCAAGCCTGCCAACTACGGATCGTCACACTTGGACTGTTAAAACATCTAATTACGTAGAACGAGCCAGGTATATTATATTTGGTTTACAAACAGATAGGAGAGACAGCATCACAAAACATGCAGGCAAATTTAATCATTGGTACTTAAAAAATATTAAAGTTTATTTGAATTCACAATTTTTCCCCTACGACAATTTGAATGTGTCATTCAATAATAAAAAATACAGTATATTATACGATATGTATGCGAGATTCCAAAATTCGTATTACGGTAAAACAAATACACCTTTACTATCACCAGAAGAACACTTAGATAGTTACACAATAGTTGTAATTGATTGTTCTAAACAAAATGAATCAGTGAAATCATCAAGTGTTGACATAAAGATTGAAATGGAGTTCAATGCAGCTATACCTGCAAATACATCTGCATACTGTTTAATTCTACATGATAAAATTGTAACATACACACCTCTAACTGGAATTGTTAAAAATGTTTTGTAAAAAACCGGTTTTGTTACATTCCGCGAGTATAAAAGCGGAGCGCGCAGACCGCTCCTGATCAGTTTGTTGCCTGACGTCGTATGGGTAGCATCATCCTCAATATGGCTTCTACTAGTGGTACAACGGAATGTGATATAGAAAAAGAAATTTCAGAATTTTTGGACATTAATGGACAGCAACACGGCGCAGATCAAGAAGAAGAAGAAGAAGAAAAGGTAAAAAGAAAAAATATTTGTCCAAGAGGAAGAGAAATGTGGAAGAAAATATTTCACCAAATATTTTGATGGAAGTATTTTTACGAATTTTTTATCCAATCTCTTCAAGTTTGGATAAAAGTGTTTTAATTGGAGTTATGAAATCAACCAACTATTCACCTACAGTAATTTTAACCCATGGAAAAAAATGATTTTGTTTACAGCCAACGCTTGGGAATCTTTTATAAAACACCTCCATTTGTTGGAATGTTACTTTAATACAGTAGCAACATGTTTGGCAGGAAAACTAAAGTAGGACTATTGGATTCTGACTTGGAAATTGATATTATTAAACACCGAGGTGAACATCAAATGAGATTCAGAGATACAAACAAACATGACATAAAAATTCAACTGAATAGAGAAGAATTTTTTATTTTAACATGTGCAACTGAACCGATAACAAGATATTTAAGACAGCTAGTATTCTCCAGTTCAATTATTAAAGATTATTTAACAGACACTTTGGACAAACAATCGGATGCACCAATTTTGTATGGACCTGTGGACACTTCAATATTCAATAGAATTCCTCACGAAGTTCAAATGTGGAGACAATTGGAACAATAAGTGCAAGAAAAAATAATTTTGTAAAATCGGATGAAGAAACACATTTAAGTGATGAAAAGGATCAAAGTGATGAGAATGACTACAACAAAAATGACCAGATGGAAAGTTAAATAAAATTTTAAAATTTTTCACAACACTTTACACTTGAATTGGCAAATTTTCAATAAAAAATACAAAATTTTGTGGGTGTAGGCCTACCGGGGATGGTGCCCACGTTAAATATACACCAACGCGCCTTCAACTGTACGGCCTGGCATAAATAAATGCCTACCGTGGTGTGGAAAACAGTTGACCTTCTGACACCGTGATGGATAGACGGGTGACCTTTCAAATGGACATGGAAGAAGAAATCAAGTCCAAGCCGGGTATTATTGAATTTCAAGCTTTTCGTGGTAACGATGATCGGTTTATAATTAAAGAACTCTTATTTTACGATACAGATAAAAATATTCCTTACACATTTTTATTTAAACCACCATGCTCTTTTTCTTCACTAACCATTGGTATGACGGTTTTACCAGTTATTCAGACTTGTATCATATTATGCATCAATTTTCAAACAGATTTACTAATATTTACACAAAGGAACTTGAAAAGAAAAGATGGATAGAACAATTTACATCTACTCCAGTTAAAGATGTGCAAATAGATAAAAATTTTAAATTTATTGCTGAAAACATATGTATTTGCACACAAAGTGTGGAACATGAAAGGGACAGGAAGTGTGCGTTAAAAAACGCTTTAAAATTAGCGACTTACCTGCAAGATGGAGAAATTGGCGATGGTAGTGGGGGTAACGGCGATTATAAAAGCGAGGAGCAGACCGAGACCTGGCACGAGTATTACTCGAGATTCCGAGACGACAACATCTCAGAGCAAGAAGACAGCGAGGACCTCTAGAACAACCATGGCATCCAACCAGTTTCTGCAGACTTTGGTGGAACAATTCAACGCCCTCTCCAAGTCTACAATTTTGCCAGCAAAAAAATGTTCAGAGCTGAAGGATGAAAAACATTATATGTATTATACATGCCATGAAGAAGATGAAAACTACAGTCGGCGAGGCAATCTGCTGCAGCTTGAGCGAAGCACCATGCACTCCAGGAGATGAGCCGAAATTCCAAATTTACCTGCCCAAAAGATTTGTACACCTACTCCAGAACGAAGATCTCCACTCCATACAACCAGGATGTCTCTACTTGGTGTCCCACGGAAGCAGCGGCAGCAACTCCACCGAGCTTACCATCCACATCGCAGACAAGCAGCAGTGTTAAAAAAATTTTTTCTTTCTTGTATCTGTTTGTATTTTTTAACTATATAATTTTTGTCATGTAATCTTGTTTGTACTGTTTTAAATAATGATAAAATACAAAAAAAACACAAAAAATACAAAAAAAGGCAACATATCAATATGTGAAAAAAAAAAAATTTAAATTTTAAAATTTTTAAAAATATTGATATGTTGCCTTTTTTTTAAAGCTCTGGGGTGACCTTGACCTTTGACCTTTGCACAAATTAAACGAAAAAGGAAAAATATTTTTTTAAACAGCAATGTGTGTGTGTGTGTGTGTGTGTGTGTGTGTGTGTGTGTGTGTGTTTTCCCCCACCATTTCGGGTTACCAGCATACAGACTGTAAAGAAGTTCAATTTGATTGCAACTGTCAAACGATGAGCACCCTATTTGAGCTTTGTGTAAGAAAAATTATTTAAGATCAACAGCTATTTAGCCATACTTTACGATCCAACGCTCCTCAGCAAATTAAAATTTTTATCAAACAGTACAAGCTAGACAACAGAGGTTACAACACTTTTGGTTGGTACAAGTTTGGTGATGGTACAAAATTTTGTCGAAGTTGTGGAAGGGCTGCTGTCTCTAACCCGGCACAATTCCTACAAGATGATGGATGTTTACAATATGGTCATGTGGCTCCAGTTTTAAGTTACCATACACCTAAAGGACTTTGCGCCATTTGTTCAATCAATATGTTTAGTTGGAAAAAATTTAACCACCTCCCATCAGACAGCGTGTAAAAACTTCCCCCACCACTATTTCATACTACCTTCAAACAACCATGCTAATATTCATTCCGCCTTTGGACATCATACGGAAAACATCAAGATGGCTCTGACTGTAAAATGTGCAAATTATGAAGAAGTATTATTTGTAAGAAATATGGAAGAATTAAACAATATTGTTCAAGAATTTAAATCACTAATCGAACAGGGATACCGATTGAACATGCAAATTTTTGCTTGCAACACAAAATGCCCTCATGTCACCAGGGATGACGAGCCGCCTAGGTCACCATCATCAACTTCTTCAGCCTATTCCTCCAGATCATCCATGAAGACTCAAGCCAGTCCAAACTTGGAATATTTCTCCTGACTAATATTTATATTTTGTATCCTCATTGTACTTCAATATGCATATTTTTGTATTGTAATAAAGGAATGATAAAATAAAAACAAAATAAAAAACCTATCTTGCTACAGTATTGTAGCAAGATAGAATTTTTTTAAACACAAATTGGATGACCTTGAACATGTTCTAACATGTTCAACATGTTCCTACCACTTTTCCTCTTGGAGACCTGAGATGCAGCACCAATGTGTTCCTTTACATCTTCATCTTTCGAGCTGCAAACATGGATGTTCCACCACCAATATATGAAACGGAAAGCCTGGGGAGGAGGAGATGCCAGCATGTGGATCTAGTGGAGATGATGGAAAGAAGGATGGAAGAAAGACGAATCAGGAAGGACCATATGCTACTTCAGAAAATTTTAAAATTAGATCTCTTCATGATCTTGGCCTTATTGATTGCAATCTTCTTCTACTTGGTATACGCAGTTGTATACTGCCTAAGATGCATCGAGTGTTCAGATAAAGCAGCCAAATTGCCAGTTTTCAACACTACTCTGTAAATAAAATTTTCTTTTTTAAAACTCCAAATGGTTGACCTTGAACATGTCTCAACCTGTCTGGTTGTATCAATTACCCCCACCACCACAATTCCAAAATACCAATCCTGCAAGCAAGACTTGCTTCATTTCCAACTCAGCTACGCTAGAGGTTACACAACACAATGAAGTGGGAATTACTTGTTGACAACCTTCAATACCTAAAAGAAATTTATGAAAAATTGCACATGCGATTACTTCAAAATCCAGGGATGGTAATTAAAATGGACTTGGAATACGACTGTCCAACCATCAACGACAGTATGGATGAAGCAGAAGGGGTAGTCCAAAATACGCAAGGAACATGTTGCTGTGAAGAGAATTCTTCTAGAACATCAAGCACAAGTCCGGACAGCACATATGGGGATGAAGGAGGATTTTTGTAAATAAAAATTTAAAGACAATTTTTTTTTTTTAAACTTCAAATGGTTGATCTTGAACACGTTTGAACATGTTGAAGAGTGTAGGTAAAAAAATTATTTTTTTTATACCTAGTCATGAACAAAAAACTCGGTTGTAAGGTTTCCAAAAAAAAAAAATTTTTTTTTATTTCATCTGACCACTTTACTTCCACCACCTCTTTATCCCCACCACGCGACCGAGTACCTGAGATACACGGAGCGACTTGCTCAGTTGCTGTTCAACTCTTGTGGTGTGCACATCTCACTTTTTGCACTCAATTTACTTATATTGAGTTTAAATTTAAATATTTAGCCAAATATCAAACATTTTTTAAGTTTTCGGCAAAGTTTCAAATAACAAAAAAAAAAATCACTTTTGGTTTAATTAAAATTTCACAAGTTCCAAGATCACATGAGAAAGAATAAAAAAATAAATATTTTTCAGGAAATATTTCCAATCCAAGTTACGGAGATCCGATAAAAGACAGACTCGGACAAGTTGTTGCAAAAATTTTAATTTTTCTTCCTTCTGACCACTTTACCCCCACCACCTCCTTATCAGCACCACTAGGCCGGGTACCTGGGGAACCGCCTGCGCCTAAGTCAGTTTCCCTTCGGACGCGGTGCTGTTCGGATCGCGTGTCGTTTGTCGCACTGTCGGGGTGTTTGAAGAAATTATTCTTCAGCTCTCAGTCTCGGTGGGTAAGTCAAATATAGAAGTTAATTTTTTTTTTATTTGCCGGTTCTGGGTTAAGGTCAATGACCTCTGGCGGACATATTAGGTCAAGAGTCTGATCGCTAGGGAATAAAAAAAATATTTTTTTTGCACTTTTGTGATTCCTCGAGACATTTCAATTTCTCGCCATATTCTGAGGAATCGCAAAAGTGCAAAAACCGTCCCATTATTCCTACATAGGCGGGAAAAGCCAAAGTTTGAAAATTCCCATTATGTCGATAGAACCGATCCCAAAAGAACAGTTCCCAAAAGAGTCGTTCAATTCAGATCGTTCCCGGCCATGCGCAGAGTTGATGCGCAGTCGAACGACACAACCTGTTTCCCTCTCTTTCTACTTCGGCACCGTCCTCGCCTTCTTTGCAAACCACGCAACCCCGTGCTGGTGTGTGTGTGTAACAGCGACCACAGAATTAAATAGACTGGCTATCCCATAATTGTCGGATTTGACGCTAAAGTCGGCCATCTTAGCTGAGTACAGAAACGTAGAGCGACGCTGGAAAGGCGAGAAATTATAAATGTGCGCTTATCATTTACACCGCAGTTTAAATACCTTAAAATGCTCGAAATTCTTTGAAATTTTACCCACTCATATCTTAATAGTACGTGACGCTAATGGTGTGGTTTTAACTCGAAAATAAAAACTGCTTGACACTTAAAAAACTAAATAAATTCCAATCTTTTTTGTACATTTTAATGAGTGACATAAAAAAGTTACATTGCGAGGAAAATTTTTGTTTTAAGGTCAGGTGCGTTATGTAAGCCAGAGAAATGTAGCTAAAAAGTTGTTTTTTTCGAAAAGTATTTTTTGAAAAAATTAGCTATTGTAGTTTTTATCATGAGACAGGTAGAACACGAGCTTCGTGACGCGGTAATGCGGCCTCTCGGCTCCGCGGCGGCCCGCTACAAACAGGGGAATTTAACGTGGTTAGCTTAGTTTCTTGATTTGATTTTCAAAAGATCTCATGATTACATGTTTACAAAACTTGGTCTTGCATGTTTGTATCTACTAACTACATTTACTTGTAATTAGAATTATAAATTGTTGGCCAGATAATTTGGAAAACAAACAACAATCATAATCAGTACAGATCTATTTATTTTACATCAATTCAAATTTACAAATCAATAATTAAAACTATGTTTTAATAACATTACTGACTGCTTTGCTACTACAAAGTGTTTATGTGAAAACATCATCTAAGCAATACCAAAAAGGTTATAAAAACAAATAAAGACAATAAACCACAATAAATAGTTTAATAAAATATGAATTTACCATAGGGACATATTTCAAAATACAAAGACAGTTTAAATAAGCAAAATATAGCCATATAAATGACAAAGTACAAATAATGAAGTAAGAAGAATAAAATGACGAACGTCTGCAATAAGTTTCTTATTGTTTTACTGTCCCATAAAATGTGATTGTTTTAGTTAGGAGGTTTCTGATATTTTGTTTGTGTACTGCGTCAATGTAAATTTTAGTGTAATGATGTATTCTGATTGTGAAAAATCTTTTGCATATTAGTTTGGTAAACAAGACGAAATGGTTTTAAAAAAGATCTTGATCTAAAATGTCACCGTGAAAAAGGTTAAGACCAATACAATAGTTTAAAATTTAGTCACCATCACGTCTACGACATTTTTAACTTCATAACTTTGTTTGGAGGCCTACGCTAGCACTGTAAAAAAGCATGTGGCATATATTACTATAAGACAGTTAATAGTTTATGCCTACTGAAGTAAGACGAGATCAAAACCGAATAAAAATAACAATCTATATATTTAAAACACAAAGGTAAAAAAACCTTTGGACAGTTCGTCTGTGATTTCTACTGGACCGATATACATGCGGGTTGTACCAAAATAAACGTTTTTGGTTCTATATTAGCAGGTTTTATTCGTATTGCAAAAATATTTACGTTAAATTGGTCAAAAATGAAAAATATACTTTTCTTATGGAGATTTAACATGGGAAAAACCAACATTTCCAATCCTTTAATCAGTTCGTCTGAGACTTCCACTGAACAAATTTACACGCAGTTTGTACCAAATAAAACGAAAACCTTTGTATATTAGCAGACTTTATTTACTTTAACATTATCTTACTCCCTTAAATTAAAAATGTCGACATTTTCAAATTTTAACAATATAGGCCTAATTATTTTACACGATATCAATCAGCTGATTGTAAACACACGAGGTATTTTGTCTAAATACAGAGTGGATGAACAAAAGCTCATGAAGGATTTGGTTTATTATCGTCAGTACCTAAAAAATTTTACAATTATTATGATGTATTATCCTTCAAATGGAAAGAAATTAATTATGTAAAATAGCTGATTGCTTTAAAATTAAGACTACATTTTAAAGGTTTAGTTTAAATAAATAGAAACGGCTGTACATTATCGGAAATTCTTTGTGCAATCAATTTGTCGTTTGCAACGATGTAATGCTTTACATATACTTCCCTAAACAACAGTGTTTGTGGCGCAGTCCGTAGCGTGACTTTCTCCAAATCAGATGGTCCGGGTTCCAGACCGATCTTCACATTTGCACTTTTTGTAACGTGTCCAATAACGGCGTCTCTAATAAATGTTTTACTGATGGTACCGATATTTATTTTAAGCAAAATAGATACATTAAAATATTTATAGGCCTTTTAAAACTCTCAAAAAAAACTTATTTATTAAACTAACAAGTTTACAAATTGATAGTTTAGGCTTGCTTATTTTTTATGTTTTTAACTAATATAACGCTTTGATTAGGCTACTAAGGCTTAGGCCTAAGTAAACAACCGATTTTTTTATGTTTATAAAATACTAAACAGTGCCTGTGTTACATAGTAATAGTGCAGCATTATTGTTTTTAACTAATATGCCTATAGGCCTACTTTGACAGACACTCCAACTAAAATTATGTAATTTTGTGTGAAATAAATTTGTATTCTTTAAATTTGGATAGTTATTGAAACTTGCACACTACAGCATAGATATTGCGATATGACAGTGGTTATAAATGGTTTTTCTACCCTTGCTATCTTACCCTAATACCAATTTTACTTAAAGCCAACCTTAACTTACAACACTGTGGGCCTTCTTTCTTAATTCTTGAACAAAACTGTTAAGAACAATTTATCCAATAGGCCTACAAGTGGATATTAGTCTACTTATTTCTGATGTTGTTGAACCTAATAGAACGGTTTCCTTAGAGCTGTATCCGTCGAGTGTATCGACGGGCAACAACTAGTACATTTTATTCTAAAAACTACATTTACTATAATACTTATATGTTTATATTTTGTTGTTTGTAAACTTCGGGATATAGTAATAACGGAGAACGTGATTTTCAACTGTGACATTATGATTGCACACAGTGAATATAATAAATCATGACTGGTAGTTATATCGTATGGCTCATTTAGCCAGTCACCAAGTGTTAAGAATGTAAAAAAAAAAAATACTCAAGACAGAGTACTTGAGTCAGCCTATGTAAAAACTAAACACTAAAATAATAATCAAATCTCTATAGAGCTAAATCCAGAGCTAAATCCAATGTAGCCTTTAAATGCCTATTCGTCTTTTGCGCCTCCTTTTCGCAACAACAGCAATCAAAAGAAACAGTTCATCTTCAACGGTTCTTTAACCTCAATAATAATATTTTGATAAATAAACAATATCGTGGACGCGTGGCGTGGCGCCACTGAAGTTGAGCTTTCTCCTCCCGCTAGCAGACGAAGTCCCATGTCACGTGCAGCGTGCCGCCGCGTAGCAGATGCGCCACCTAAGTGTGTAACAGGCCTAAAATTTACTGCGAATCCATCTTGTCAGCGTTTGATCAATCAATGTTCAATATGCTACTAAACCTTAGTAGCCTAATCAAAACATAAGAAATAAGCAAGCCTACACTATCAAGTTGTATTTATTATTTTTTAATTGAATAAATAAGTTTTTTGAGAATTTGAAAAGGCCTATAAATATTTTAACGTCGATACTATATTTTGTTTAAAATAAATATCGGTACCATGAGTAAAACATTTATTAGTGACACCGTTGTTAGACACATTACAATAAGTATTTGAGGAGATCGGTTTGGAACCCGGGCCTTCTGGTTTTGTATAAAGTTACGCTACCGACTGTGCCACAAATTCCGTTGGTAAGTGGGAGAAATGTAAAGCATTACAACCTGGCAACCGACAAATTGATAGCACAACGAATTTCCGATACATCCGTTTCTTTTAATACAAATGTAAACAATTCATTTAAACTGAACCTTTTCAATTCACTCTTAATTTCATAGCAATCAGCTATTTTACATAATTAAGCAAATTTCTTTCAATTTAAAGGATAATACATCATAATAATTGTAAACGTTTTTAGGTACTGACCATAATAAACCAAATCCTTCATGAGCTTTTGTTCATCCACTCTGTATTTAGACAAAATACCTCGTGTAATTACAATCATAAAGATAATGTAAGATAATGTTAAAGTAAATAAAGTCTGCTGATATACAAAGGTTTACGTTTTATTTGGTACAAACTGCGTGTAAATTGGTCCAGTGGAAGTCTCAGACAAACTGTCCAAAGGATTGGAAATGTTGGCTTTTTTCCCCATGTTAAATCTCTATAAAAAAAGTTAATTTTTCATTTTTGACCGATTTAACGTGAATGTTTTTGAAATTAGAATAAAATCTGCTAATATAGAACAGAAAACGTTTATTTTGGTACAACCCGCATGTAAATTTTTTTCAATCCTATACTATAATACGAGAAATGTCGAAAGTGATGTGTGTTCCACGATCTCGAAATGTAGCGGGTAGATTTTGCTTAAACTTTGCAAAAGTAAAATTTATTTCAAGATAACAGCTATTTTTAAAATAAAAAATTGATTTTTAAACACTTTTTACTGTATACCTTTTGAACGCGTATTTTCTCAGAGATGCGGGTGGTGTCATTTTATTCAGCATTTTAATATGAATAAACCAAAAATTTCAATCAAAATCGTTAGAGCCGTTTTCGAAAAATTTTGATTTTTCACGTTTTTGTCCAAGCACACTCTTTAACACGTTTAGTGCTAGTAAAATTTTTATAAGTCACATGTATTGCATAAAAACGTAAGTTATAACGTTTTTCTCTTATTTGTAGGTGTTGAAGAAAAACTTTGTCGGATTGTATCTAGTGTTTAGGAGATGATATGCAAATTCCAGAATGTGGCAAATTAAATTAGACCCTGAGTCAGGGACATTATACCAATAACTAGGGGGCCCGTGCAGCGCAATGCGCTGCATTTATTAGAGTACCGGGTGATCAAACCTTGATCCATGGTAATACTTTGAAAAAATGTCGCTATAGTGAAAATCAGATCGATCTTCATTACCAATTCTCCCACTTCCCAATGTGATAGTGCTGAGATGTGCTGCTCGTTCTTTTAGGTCTAAATTAGCTGAGATTACGTAGTTGTTCTTTTGCCGATATGTCTTAGGGCCTTTGTCTAAACCCTCCTATAAAACTTTAAATAAATTCACAGATGTTGGATCCACATATAGTTCATAAAAAATAAAACGTAAATGACAAAAGAATAAAAATTAACATTTCATTACTCCCCCGGTCCTGTATGAGTTATGCAGCACTCACTGCGGTTGTTTTTTTAGTACTACTGTATGAGGTAGTCAATGACATAGTGTATGAGTCCACATTACTATTTATGCCTGTATCCTCTTTAACTTAACTTTCCATGACATTACAAAATTTAAATAAAGAAATCAAATAAATTAAGAGAATCTACATCTTTGTTGGTGTGGTCCATTTTGTTTTTAGTGGCATTTTTATTTTGGTTAACATTTTTCTTTATAAAAACCATTTTTGTAATAAGCTTGTTTTCTATACTGGAGGTAAAAAACTTTTAAATGTTGTCTTTTACACAGGTTTTTTTAAATATGTGTAGCATTGTGCATAAAACATGTTTATACTATAATAGTAAATAAAAAGGTTATTACACTTACAACCAACTATCAATTTTCCTTATAGTTTACAGCAGTTTGAAAACCCATGCACACAAATTTGGTGTTCTATTTTAGTATTTGCTACCTTTCATTATTGTTTCAATACCAGTCGGACAACCAATAAGACCCATGTCAAAAATTTCAATTTCCAAAATTTGTTTCGGAAAAAAATGAATTTTTCCAGGTTTAAGTTACAAAAATTATTTTTGTGAACCAAATACGTGTGAATAAAATTTTCAAGCAAAATATACCTGCTACATTTTGAGAAAAGGTTAAATCCCCAGATTAGACACTCCTCGTATTAAAGTATGAAATTGTGTTGATATTTTAGTACCAGTTCAATTTGCTTCTATTCAAGAAATCTAAAATAAATAAAGAGATTATTTTGTCTTCATTTGTTTTAGATTCCTTGCTTCTATTCAGCTTTTAACACATGTGTTTGTTTGTTCAACTATCAACAGCTGTTTTATTTAGCAATTCAAAATAAATTGTCCCCCATGTTAATCTTATGGACAAAAAATGAACTTTGAGAGCTTCCAGTGAGCTTCAGAATTTAAATATCAAAAATCTAAAACCTTATTGCAAAACTACGAACTGAGGCCATTCTTTTGACACCTCAAACTTTAAAATTGGTCCAGAAATAAGGGAGGAGAAGCGTTAACAAAAAAGGGGCATCACGTATTATATATATAGATGTAATCGGTAAGACAATTGGAATCTAACAAATCGAAACAAAGTTAAAAAGTTTTATTATTTACATTCCCATAGACCTACTATTGTGAAACCATATCATAGTAACTGTTATAAACTACTTATAAACATATAAACGATTATCGTTATATAACATTTCATAAGTAAAAACATTACTAACTATGCTGTATAAAAACAGTACAAACTTTATGGAATTAAAAAATTATCTTTTTTTTGTAAATGTTGGATACGGTTGGAATGTAATTGAATTTGTTTAACATAGCCTATAATTATTATTTTAATCTAATATTATTTTGTTATAAAATTATAAAATGTACAAAATAAATCCATTACGACGTGTTAATCTAAAATTGTTTTCCATCATAGTAACTAAAAATCTAAACAAGTAATATAAAGTTTACCTTAAGAAAGTTTTAGAACAAAAATCATCGTCACGATGTCTTAAGATACCAGTGTGTAACACGCCTTACTATCTAACTTAGCGCAAACGGAACATGGTTAAAAGTGTACTGTAAACAAAAATAATACATACCTGAGTCCGAATACGTAAGAGAATTGCATACGGCATCTCTACTGACAACCTTTTTGATAGGGTGAAATATAAATGGGTGGTGGGTAATGGTGACAAATACATGCAATTCATTTATATTTTTTATTTATATCCTCAAAATAACAAAAAGTACATACAATAGAAAACACAAATGATAAACTGTATTAGAGATGTTTTCCAACATCTTTAACTACATTACATAAAATCAAAATATGGCTGCTAAACATAACACAAATTTATTCAATTAATTAATTATTAAATGGTAAACTTATGCAAATACGTATAATATATAGGGTGTTTCAGAACTCCCTAACAATATTTTAGGGGATTGTTTCTGGGTTATATAGAAACATATCTAAATATCATATTTAAATTGTCCGGAAGTCTTTAATTACTCACACAGCCGCCATTTTGTTTTTCTTCACTTTTTATTTTTATTTTTATTTCCGTAATGGATGGTTGTATCTATAATATATACAGCCCCATGTGTAACTGACTGACTGACTGACTCACTCACTCACTGATGATCTTAAATTCCTGAAGCGACCGTTTAAGATAGAGACTTGAAATTTGGCATGGACATTCTTTGAGATGTTACAATTTAGGGAAAATCATAAAACTACAATTTTTGTACTTTTAAACTATAAAAAAGGTAAAAAATATAGATTTGTCGGTAACGTAGTTCAGCCGTATCATCGTATATCACCTCGTGGTATCGTAGATCACTTTGCAGGTTTAGTTCTCGCTAGTGTTTAAGTGATCTCGCTACGCTTTCGTCCGAATTTCGCATTCAATGAATTTACTGTGTAGCTCGTGCCGTGATCTTAACGTAATATACTTCTATTACTTTTTACAATAATTAATAGACAGTTAATTATTATCTTTCTATTTTATTAATATTCAGTATTTTACATTATATTTTAATACACACTTAAAATATGTTTTTGACAATTTTTAAATGAGTATTGAACAAAAAGAACAGATTTAAATGTTAGGTTCTCGTTTCATTTTCACCTTATTTTAGATTACTTATTTAAATTCACCCCAGATTATGCTTTAGGCCGAATTTCGCATTCAATGAATTTACTGTGTAGCTCGTGCCGTGATCTTAACGTAATATACTTCTATTACTTTGTACAATAATTAATAGACAATTATTGTAACTCTTTCAGTATATTTTAATTTAACCAATAATTCTTTTTTGGCTATTATTTCAAGTAGATGGATTTTGCCGATCCTGGCACAGGTCAAGGTCAGCGGTTGTAAGTGGCAGGTGTGTGTTGTTGATTTGGGGGTTTTTCGGGGGTTTGGGGAGGGGTTGGTAAGTGTGTCAAGGTCATCCGGAGGGGGTTTTAAAAAAGGTGGTGAGTCTGGGGATGAGTCGCGGGCGGGAGTGTGGCGGGAGCGGACGGGGGGCGTCGGGCTGTGGGAATTAATAATTTATTTTAGGAAAGCCAAGTAGAATTTTTATTTGAAATGGTGTCCAAGCGATGTTTAGCGGTGATAGTCTGGTAAATGCCTACGGTGATGGCGATTAGCAGATAGAGGCATACCAACCACAGTACGCACTTGAAGAGTTTTAACAGCCGGATCATTTCTTCCTGATTTTGTGCTTCCAATTGTATTCTGTTAATTTCGAGTTTTAATCTATCGTCTTCCAATTGTGATGTGATTGAAAAGCTGTCCATCATGTTTGTGTACAGGTTAGAGAGGAGCGGTGTAGATGGTGTAAAAGTAGGCGATGAAATGAGGAGAGCAAATAAGGGGAGGATATATATTTAATGTAAGGGTGGGTTTACACGTGAGAGTTTTTCACTCTCGGAGAGTGGTTAGTTACTCTCATAAAAATCTCAGACAGCTGTTGATAGTACTCGCAGAAAACTGTCTGGGATTAACAATCTTGGAAAATTTCCTTGTTGTGTAAACACCTCTGCGAGTACCTGCTGAGAGTACAAAACTCTCTGAGAGTGAAAAACTCTCACGTGTAAACCTACCTTAAAGTGGTGGGGAATTGAAAAAGAATATTTGTGCAGGATTAGCTTTCATCATCTGGTGTTGAATCGTGGGCGGATGAAGGACTGTTGTTTGGCATTTCTAATTCTTCAATATTATCGCTTTCCATCCTTTCACACTCTGGACAATTGTAGGTTATTTCAACAGTAATAGTAACCGTGTTGTTTGGGGTGTTTACAACATCGGTTAAAGTTTGAAAAATATCCTGTAAATCTTGTTGCGATGTTACTGCAAAAGTAGTAGTATTCTTTGCTAATTGAGGCTGGCTCATCGTTCGGCGGTAGGCAAACAAATGGTGAGCGACGGTAAGGCGGTCGCTTATATGGAAACGGGGAATAGTGGTGGGGGGAAGAAAAAGAGTGGGGGTAATCCAAAACGAGAAGCGAGAGAACTTCGGTTACCGCAGTTCGCCGCGAAACGCCGTCCGGGTAGGTTGTGGGAAGTGTATAGAAATAAAATAATAATAGCTTTAATATAGAATAGAAATACCAATCACTTTTGTAAACTAAATATTAAGTTTATTTATAATTTGAATTTGATTGTCTTGTTCGTCGCTTTTTAATTCAATAATTGTAATACCATAAGTTGGTTCTTCTTCTTCCCCTGCACTGTTGGAAGATGATGATGATGATGATGATGATGATGAAAATATTCTGGTAGGATCTACATATTTTACTTTGATGTTGATCCATCTTAAAGGATACCTATCCATAAGTGTGAGTAAGTTGTGAAATAGAGTTTCCATCTCATCTCTTTCGGTAATTAAATGTTCAAAAGAAATAAATCCGTCACCCATGTTGGTGTTAGTCCAAGCAATATAGTGTAAATGAGAAGTGTGTTAAAGGGTATATAGAATATATATATTGTAAAATAAGTGGTGGGGATAATCTCAAGGTCAACCAAATAAAATTTTAAAAAAGAGCTGCAATCAGTGACTACAGCTATACATCTGAAGCTTGAATAGGATCAGAAGACCAATCTGATCTATATTTGCACAAATTTTTGATGCATGTACAAAAGTCGTCTTTATAATATGCATCACACTTTCGGCAATTAAAAAGTCTTTCTGGGTGAAATTTAAAACATCTCTGGGGACAGCAAGTGTGGAAGTATCTTGATTTATAAATTTTGAAGGTTTGCAATTCTGGTGGTGGTAGTTGTTTTGTTTTGCATTTGCAGTAACAGGATCCGAAGAATTCACATTTTCTACAAGCTAATCCGTCTACCATCCATCTTCCTATATCGGTACATTTTTGTTCACAACAGTAGCGTGGTTTGTAGTCTTCTTTTTTCTTTTCCATGTTGACGGTTCTAAGTGGAGTTGGGAAATGAAGGTGTATAGTATAGAATAGAGAGTTTTATTAAAAGAAAAAAGTGGTGGGGGTAATTTCAAGGTCAACCAAATGGAGTTTTAAAAAAGAATGAGGTACAAATATTAAATAGTTGCACACTTAAGATATAGGTTCGTCTTTTTTCCTTCCTTCTCCTTTTTAATATTTACTTCATGTTCTTGTTTTTTTGCTCTAGCCATTGCGACGAGATCTTCAGTGGATAGTGGATGTACTTCTGGAAACTTTAGAATTAACTTTGGTTGGAAGCCTTCTTTAGTTAATACATCAAGATCGGAGCTCATCTCTTCTACCGTTTGATAGTCCTTTCCAAATATTTTACCATTAAATTCAATCATCATTCGGTACAGCATAGTAGTTGTAGTTGTTATCGCTGCGGTTGTCAAAAAGCAAATGATGATTTAGTCTGGGTTGAATAGCCTTTTTATAGCGAAGCCTCAAGTTGATGGAGTATTGTTATTGTAATTTAACATTAGTAGTATTTGTGGAATTTAACATTATTTTGAGTAGAAGGGCTGGATGTTGTTGCCGTTTGTGTGGAAAAGTACACTTCATCATCGCAGTAGTTTTGTTTTGAAAACATCTTCTTATTTGTAACGTAAACATCGGCATTTAAGTGATAACCGCCTGCGAGAAGTACTCGCAATTCATTAGTGAAATTGTCGAGTTGTTCAAAAGTTGTTATGGTGGAGGTATCGTATGATGCGCATTTGATTTTGAGAGACATGTTGTCGTTTAAAATAATTGGACAACCAAGGGAGATGTGTACAGCGCGGAAGTCAATTGTAGACTGAGGAAATCCCCTTGAAAATTACTCCATTTATATAGTTTTTGTAACTAGGTCAAGGTCATCTAAAATTATTTTTTTAAAAAGCAATATATCACCATGTTCAAAAACACATAGTGATATATTGCTTTTTATTTTTTTATCTTTATTTATTTTTAAAATAATTCACAAAGGTGTACAAAAGTATTACAAATAATAAATTAGTTGTTGGCAGTAGGCATGACGTGAAGTGTAAGTTCCGTTGAATTGCTTCCGCTTGGACCGTGGGATGCCAAGTACAGAGAGCCGGGGTGGATAAGGCGTAGATCTTCGTTTTGCAGGAGGTGCACGAAGCGCTTGGGAAGAAATGTTTGAAATTTTGGTTCATCACCGGGCGTGTAGGGCGCTTCACTCAGTGTAACGTTGATGGCGTCCCCAACACTAGTTTCCATCTTCTTAATGGTGTGGATAACATAATGTTTTTCTTCTTTTAATTCTGAACATCTTTTAGTCGGTAAGACGGTAGATTTTGAATGTTTGTTAAATTGATCGACAAGAGATTGTAAAAATGTTTGTGACGTCATCTTTACTTTTTCTTCTTCTTATTTATTGTTAATATTATTCTTAGTCTTGCGAATCTGTGTGGGAGGCGTTGACTGTTTGGAGGCTAGAGTAATACTCATGCTGGGTCATGGTTGCGTTGTCGCTTTTATATCCTTCCTACCCCCCACCATTATGTTGTAGATATGCATTCAAACGATAAGCGTTCTTTAAAGCGCATTGGGACTGCCGATGTTTAAAGTTTTTGGTAGAGATACAAATGTTGGCAAAGTGACACTGAAAATCTCTATCCACTTGCACATTTATCACTTCATGGTTTGTAAATGCTTGTATCCAAGCGGTTTTCTCCAATCCCTTTGTGTAGATAATTTTAAATTCCTTACAGTAATGATTCATAATGTGCGGCACCATACTGTAGTGGATAAAACCTTCATCCCATCTCAGGTTGTGAAAATGTTTCATTAACCATTTGTTTGTCACTCTTGCTTTAGTAGTTAATCTGTTGAACGGTATAGGAGGTTGGAATAAATAGTGATAAACGACAGATGTGTTCATGTCTAGAATAACTAACTCTTTAATGATAAAATGTCCGTCGTTACCGCGAAACGCTTGAAATTCAATTATACCTCGTTTCACCTCCATTATTTGGTATTGGTTTGAAAATGAAACTTGTTTATTCATGACAAAGGTCGGTATCGGACTGTTTGTAAAATTATGGAGGGCGTCTTTTTATACTGCGGGTTGGTTGCTGCAAGATGCTTCTTCATTCATTTCTTGCGCTTCTTCATCTATACCGAAGTTAGTCTGATAGTTGTGCAACTGTCTCCACATATCAACTTCGTGAGGTATTCTATTGAAAATGGAAGTATCTACGGGACCGTATAGGATTGGTACATACGGTTGTCTATCCAATGTATCGGTTAAATATTCTTTTATGATTGCGCTTGAAAATATTAGTTGTTTTAAATATCTCGTGATAGGACCTGTAGCACAGCTGAGGGTGTAGAATTCATCTTTTGTAAGGTGTATTTTTATGTCATGTTTAGTTAAATCTCTAAAACGAACAATTTGTCCTCCTCGGTGTTTTACTATATCGATTTCAATATTTGATTCTAGCAAACTTAATTTTGTTCTTCTTCCATATGTATTGTTACTCAAATAACATTCTAAAAGATGTAGATGCTTCATAAACGATTCCCAGGAAATTTCAGAAAAAAACACCATTTTAGATCCATGATTCAAAATAATAGTTGGTGAATACTCCAATGATTTTATTACTCCGGCAGATACGCTTTTTGTCATACATGATGAGATGGGATAGTAGATTCTAAGAAATACCTCTGCTAAAATATTGGTGGAAATAATGTCATCGACTTTCTTTTTTTAATTTCTTTTTCAACTTCCTCTTCTTTTTTCTTATGTTTAAACTTGAGGAACTCATCCATTTCTTGTTCAATTTGTTTTTCTATATCGGAACTGTTGTCGGCTATAAGTGGTGTAGTTTCTTCTTCGTTAGTATTTGTATTAAGTGAACTCATTTTGCAAGCGATATTTCCCATATGATGGTCAAACAAATAATGAAATTTTCACTTCTTTTTCCTCCTTTTATAACAATCGCCCCCACCTAAAAACCGTTTTTTATAACACATTTTTAACTATTCCAGTTAGTGGGGTGTATGTTACTATTTTGTCATGTAAAATCAGACAATATGCCGAAGTACCTTCCGGTATTTTATCTTCAAATTCCATTTCGATTTTTATATCCACACTTGACGATTTTACTGATTCATTTTGCTTTGAGCAATCGATAACGATTATTGGAGCTTTTGAATAATACTGTTCAGGTGATAACAGTGGTGTATTAGCTTTTCCATAATATGACGATTGAAATCTTGCATACATATCGTATAAGATGGAATAACGTTTTTTGCTAAACATGACATTTAAATTGTCATAAGGAAAGAATTGAGAGTTTAGAAAAACTTTGCAATTCTTTATATTTGCAATGGTCAAATTGACCTGCGTGTGCGGTTATAACATCTTTTCGATTGGTTTTAAAACCGAGTATTATGTACCTTGCTCGTTCCAAATAAGTAGATGTTTTAACAGTCCATGTTTGTCGTTCTGTTTGAGGTAATATGGGGTATTCATGGAATTCCCAACTTCTGAACGGCATTACTATATCACGGTCAGATTTTAACTTCCTTAACAATACGATTCTATGTTCATCGGCTAATCTTACATGAGGTACTCTCCACACGATTTTATTTAATTGTAGCTGCCATTCTAGTTTACTTTCTTCAGTGCCACTTGCTGCTAGTATCAAGTCCTTGTTAGTTGAAGATCTAAGTAATACCAATTCTTGTTTGACATTTATTATTATTCTTTTGTAATCTTCAGAGAATCCCAAAAGCAATCGTAAAGGTATGTCAAAATCAAAATGACCATTGGAATTTGGTGTTATGCTGTCTTTATCGGGGGTAACCCATCCGGCGGTGACTATTGAATTCTTTTCATGAGGTGTTAATGATGTTAATCCTTTTAGTGTTGTTGTTATACCAACCTTTTTTGTTGAATCAACTGTCACTCCTGATATTTCATATCTTATTTCGTCAAAAAGATATGCCATTGGGTTATTTATAAAAGGAACAGACGAACCGGTTTTTCCATCCAATTTTAATACTTGTCCCTCAATATATAAATAACTTTCACAGGGTAATGTGTAAATATCTTGTTGTTGAATGGGAATCCTTATTTCATCATTATTGTTTAATTTTGATGAAGTGTAAGGGTTGTGCGTGTGATATTCCTTCTCCCATAGGGTTTCGTCGAACGTCGGTCCTTGAGATATATCCAGAATGTCCATTGTAATTTAGTTTTAACCCAATTTTTTGTAGGAAACGTATGTTGTCCGGTGTTAACTCGTCCAATGTTGAAGAGCTACTGAGCTCCCGGATTTTCCGTTGTGGTTTAAATGTTAATCCCATGTTATACTTAAGTTACCGCTTTTATGTGTAACCGTATTGTAATTGTTTCTTTTCTAAAGTCAACACTATTACCGTCCTGATCTGATATGTTCAGTACGATGTCTGAAATAAAACTGGTGTTTAATGGTAGGTATATAAGGTTTTGTGGCTTCTCAACTATTTTAAAACCAGGAGCTACTGTTGGATAAAATGTATGTAAAATATGTTGGTTTACCCCATCTCTATACGATCCGTGTATAATATTGCATGTTATATCAATACTATTAACCTTTAATATTGTTACTGTGGTATCACCCGTATGAGTAGTTCCGGGATCTAAGATTTTTCTTTTCTTATCTGAAAATCCGAGTAAACTACCGATTGAATTTTCTAAACTTAAATCTATATAATATTTTGAGGTAATTTCTGCTTTTAAAGTATTGTTGTTTCCTTTTATACAGATATTTTCTTCTCCTAGCTGCTTCTGTAATAGCTGGTTTATATCATATATTTCATATGCTCCTGTAGACAAGGTGATTATTTTTAATTCTGAATAATTTCCTTTTTCATCTTTACTTTCATAATAATGTAGTAAATTGTTTTTACCCTCTGTAATGTTGGGAATTGAATTGTATGTAGTGAAATCTAATAATGCCGCTTCCCATAATCTATCTTTAGATAGACGCAATGCTGGGAAAAGAGTACTTTTTAATGTAGATGAATTTCCGCTCAGTGACACTGTGTACGATGACATCTTAAAGCTGACTGACGCTTTTTGCTAAAAACTCCAAACATAAATGTCCGCATATTTCTGTATTGTTAGGTTGCTCTCTTTTATAATTGTAAAATATATTTTTAGAGTTTCTAACATAGTGTTGAAGTTCTTTAGGTGGTGCTAGATTGCCAAAACTGTCAAAATAATAAACGCTTTGTCCGAGTTTTTTATAGCATACCCAATGAGTTCCTGGACCATAGGAGGAATCTAAATTTACTATTCCAGTTTCATTTTTCCATATGTTTTTTGGTAATGCGTCTTTCATAAAAACTCCCCTAAAAAATGGTATCTTCAAACATTTTACATAATTTGATAATTGATGATTTGTTAAGGCTTTATTTGGAATTATCAATTGATTTTTCTTATTTAGTACACATGGTACGGTCTTAGGTATAGACCTGCTCCGTTTTTTACCATTGACCAAACGGAAGTCTTCTTTGTCTTTGTTTTACGAGTTCTACGACGTCTCTTTTTAATGTTTCCACCTCTTTTAGGAGCTCTTTTCTTTGCAGGTCTTCCTCTTCGACGTTTTCCGCCACCAAATTTCGTTTTCGCCTTCATAGCTCTAGTTACTGCCCAAGCGGCTGCTTTTTCTGCAATACTTGCGTCACTTTATTTAACTCTTTGCCAAGCTTTTTCTGCTAGCGCTCTATCTGCTATTGATCTATTTGTTGAATCAGCAAACTTGGAATACGCCATATCGTGTTCTTTGCAAGCTTGATCCAATTTATTAATTCCTGGATCCCCTCTTGCTAAACGTTTTGCCAATTTAGTTCCGGGTCCGCAATATTGATAACCTCCGGGCAGATGAAATTCGTATGGTAGAGCGTCTATTGCCCGATTTACAACAGCACCAACAGGAATTCGTTTGAGAAGGGATAACGCAGCCGATGTTATACCACGTCCTTTCTTGCCGCTGACTTGACGACGACTGAGCTGTGCGATCTTCATTATGTTGTTTTATATATATATATATATATAACCGGCGTGTTTACTCAACGAGATGCTTTATATAAATGAATAATTTATGCACAATTTTTATATTTAAATAATTAATTATTCAAATTAATTATATATTGATTTATGATTCTATTTTTAATCCATGCTTCTCGTTCATCGGGTTGAATCATCACATGACTTGTTGTACTAGCTATATGATTGTGGGTATCAATAAGTAAATTGCCCACTATTCTTATTAAACAATCTAAAGTTACAGCATCTTTTGGATGTTGAGGATCGTGTAACTGCATAATACGTTTATCATTACACGTGTAAGCGGTAGAATCATTTTTTGATGTTGTTATAACTTGTCCAATAGTAGCAGCATCATTGAAATCTTCACGTGGTAAAATATTAATTATTTTCTTCATTTTAGCATTAAATTTGGTTCCGTTGCGTTTATCCCAACTTATTGTTTGTTTCACTGTAACACAATCATTTTCTTCATAACCAGGCATTATATTTTTTATTCTTCTATTATGACCTTCATATGTGCCTAATAAAGGACCGCCCGCAATTAATGTTTGTGCCATTAAAGGTACATCCGAACTTTTTTCACCAAATCTTCCATTTGTTATTCTTTTACCTCCCGCATCCCATTTATCATTACTTCCTTGCATTAAATCAAACTTTTCATTTCCATGTATAAATGTATTTCCTCGCTTTAGCACGGCATCTTCATGTTTTACAAAATTTGATGTTTCCCTTTTTAATTCTTTAGATAATTGTTCCATAGTAACAGCGTCTTTTGGTTGAGAACCAAATTTTACATTTGACAATGCTTTTCCATGACAATCTATTTCATCAGCACCTTGTAAAATACAGTTGTCCTTGATGTATTTCAGGTTTACAGCATCACCGTCTTCCTTTGGGTATCCAATGTCATTTATAATAAACTTATAAAAAGAAAATCCTCGTTGAGTCTTTTCCGGTATTATAGAATGTAAATATTCTTTATTAACTGAATCTTTATCATTTTTTGGATTTGCCACATTGGTTATCCTATGATTTCCAGCATCATATGTTTGTCCATCTTTTAAATTGTTACCCCACTGCAATTTTAAAGTGTTTGAAAGTTCAGATGATAAATACTCTTTAGTAATTGCATCAGAACTGTCAGTTGGTTTACCAACATTAATTATTCTATGTGATTTAACATCGTAAGTATCCTTAAGTAATTTTAATGATGTTGAAGTAGCTTCTTTTACTGTCTTTAAATTTGCTCCATCAGTATCTTCTTCTGGATCTTTAACTAGTTTTAAACGTTTATTACTTATGTTATAGTCACCTTCAGGTGTTTGCGGCAATCCACTTCTTTTTCTGTCTTCTCCAACTTGCACTCCTAACGCGGAGTACCGTCCAAACTTGTCGACGCTCATGTTAAAAATGATACATTATATGCTTGCCATTCTTTTATATCTGCGGACAATTATACGACGACACCTCGACTTCTGAGTTCATCAGCTAGAGCTACCCATTCATTATTTAAACCTGTATGACCGGCTTCCATAGCTTCATGTAATAGTCTCATTCTGTCAACTAATTTATTAATGTCTTTGTAATAAATTACATTGGTATTGTACAGATTTTTCATTAGTCCTTTGCCAGATGTTGAAGTATCTCCTTTACTCTTTTTACTATGTTGTTCAAGAAGTGATAAATCCATAAGTGATAAAGATTTTCTTTTTAGCGGTTGTTTCACTGCTGGTGAGGTACGTAATGTTGGTAGTTTTCGTGGGGGAAACAACTTTTTTATAACAATGTTATATTTTGTTGCGCGTGAACGATTAATTATTGCATCCTTTGAGTAATTCCTTTTATGTGCATTAGTATTTTGTAGAATTTCCTTAAAAGTATTTAAATCTTTGGTCGAATATCTCAATGGTATGTTTTTAAAAATTAATTCATATAATCCTTTTGTTCCCTTATATTTATGCTCACCAATAATGATATAATCGTCTTCAGTTATTTTAAGTTTTGAATCACCTATTTTCAATTCATTCCCATCAATTCTTGCTCCGTATACGTGTGATTTACTTAAATTAGGGTTTGATTTTATATCATGTAGCATTTTCAATATATATTTTCTTACGAGAGGTCCGTGTTGTAATATATCGCTACTCAATTGAGTTAAATTTGGAATAGATCTTCTGCTTCAGGTATTGGCTGTTCTTCTTCCTTTTCAACAATAGGTTCTTCTTCTTTTGTTTCTTCTTGGTCACTAGCGCTTGTATATGAATCATCATTGTCTTCTTTTTTTAATGCTTGTACTTCTTGTTTAGAAACTGGTAGTAAAACATCTCCTTCATAACGAGGTTTACTAATGGTTTCTGATATTTGTTTTAAAGGTTCTGTAATAGGTTTAAATGTAGTCTCTAAAAATTCTTCTCTTTCGCTTATACCCATCCTTAATGCACGGTTTTTTATCCTAATAGAATCACTGAGTGATTTTATTTCTTTCAATAGTTTTTCTTGATTTACCATGTTTACACTATGAAGTCTCATTCATTACTAGACACACCGCTATTCATTTAATAGATTAATACAAATTTATCTAACCCTATTCGATACCTTCCATCTTTTATAGCTTCATCTTTCATAATAACAAGAAATCCATACTTTTCAGCCCATGCTTTGCCGCACATCTCTTTAAATTTATCAAATGTCATGTCGGCATTCACATGATCGTTATATATATGTTTCAAATTTGTTTCATCTTGCTTGAATATTATTAACAAATTCGCATTATCTCTTATTAGTTGTTTTGGAATTTTACTATAAGTTTGACCAATGTAAATACTGTCAATATTATGATGTCTCCCCATTGCGAAATAACTTCTTATTGTATCATGATTCTCACATGACACATCGTCAAATATAAATATAGAAAATGGTTTAGCTTCATTTGGTTTCATAATAGTTTCACTAGCATTAAACTTGTAGAAATTTACTTCTGGCACACTTGCTAATACCTTATCTAACAACTGGTATTTAGGTTGTTGCAAAGATTTTGAGAAAATGTATATGTTATTAAAACGTAGCCCTTTTGGATTAGTTATAAGGTTAAAAACAACATTTGTTTTTCCACAATTAGAAGGGCCAGTTATTAAACATCTTATAGAGTTTGGTAGTAATTCACCATGTTTACCATGGTTTAAATTGTTATTATCCACTGTCAATTCATCTATATTATTAATATTAAATCGTTCTTTTTGCTGTACAATATCCATCTTGTTTAAAGGTTAAACACATAATGAGCTATTTAATAACTATACCAAGTCTTTTGAAGGAATCCAAGAATCTTCACTCCTATCAAATCCCAACCAACGGAATTTAACTTTATCCTTTTTTCTTTGTAAAACTTTTTCAACAAGATATACATCACCTACTGTCGATTTTAATAATTAATGACCATAGAATCCGCCTTGAAGTAGTTCACCTTTGTTATCCTTTAAAATGTAGGTTTCTGGTATTGTCGGCTGCACTTTGTAGATTGTAAATATTTCGTTAGTCCAATTTGGTAAATATCTTTTACTAAAAACTCCTTTACATTTACTTATACGTACTTTGTTGTTAATTTTAAACTTTTTAGGTTTTAATTTTTCAATTTGAGGAGTAGTATTTTTCTTAATACGCTCCAAAACAAGCTTAGCATTATTGCTATTTACTTCAATAGGTTTCATACCAATAGTGCGATGAAACTTGTTATTGTATTCTTTTATAAGCTTCGGTAATATATCGTACCACACGTACGATCCTCGTTTAGAAAATGTTTTATACATTGCTCCTTTTAAAGCTCTGTTGAATCGTTCAATTATGGAAGCTTTTACTTCCGAATTTGTAGAATAATGATTTATGTTATATTTTTTCATTAATGCTGTAAATTCTTTGTTAAAATATTCTTTTCCATCATCAGTTTGTAAATGTTTTATGACAAATTTATTTTTCTTTATAGCTGCTTCCATAGCTTTTGTTACACTTTTCCCAGTCTTATCCTTGAGTGGTATAGCGTCAGCAAGCTTACTAAAACAATCTATAATTGTCAATATATATTTAAATCCCTTATTCAATTTACTATGCGGTATCATCTCAATGAGATCGGCTTGGTAAAGATCGTTCATTCCTTTAATAATTGTATTTCTTCTTGGAAACTTTCTTCTTGCCGGCTTATGAAGTTCGTTTACAATTTCATCCTTTAATCCTTCCATCTTCAGATGTTGTTTGTACACCGCTTGAGAAAATACTAATCCTCAAAATGGTTTATCACCTTTTATATTATTAACAAATATGGGTCAAGGTCATATCATATTTGTGTAAAAAAGAGGGAACATGGCATTGAACTTGCCATGCTCCCTCTTTTTTACGGAAAGGAAAAGGAAACAGGTGAAAGGACGAAGAATAGGTTTTATTGGTCGATAGGAGTTAAAGAATAATGTCCAAAAGGTAGAGTGTGTATATTGTCTTCCTGGATATGTCTATTATCATCCTTGTAGCTGAGTCCCCACTTAGTTTGCTTGACACTGTAGACTTGATGGTTAAAGCTTCTTATCGTATTAAAAGTTGCAGTTGTTTCCATGCTTTCAAATAAACATCTTTTAAAATGTTCAAACTGTACATTCTTCTTTAAATATGATGTTTTTATACCTTTTGCCTTCTTTACAACTTGTTGTTCTTCTTTTTCACTAATGTACAATTGAAAAGAATACAGTTTTGACATTAATGCTACAATTTCTTCCATAAGCGCACCATTTGTCTCATCTTTGAATTTTCCTAAAACTTTCTTGTTTATTCCATTGTCGTAATTAGGGTGATGTTGTGGGTAGTCAGAAAAATCAAAGTCATTTTTATAAACAAATGTGCGTAAATCTTTGTACATATCATTTGTTATAATCCAATAGATGAATGCATCGGTATCCATGTATGCTATTCCAATATTCTCTCTACCATAAAATTTTACCATTTTATTATAATGAAAATCATACATGTGAGTTTTTGATATGTCTAGAATGGACATTCCAACATATATGGGTCGATCCATCTTAATTGAAATTTTATTCATAGAAACGGCCACAAGGTTTTCATTAATAATTATAGAAGATGCAAAATTTGGTTTTTGCACCAATTTCTGTAATTTTGTTGGATCAACAACCAATCTCAAGTCTTTGTGATTTCTTTTGTTTTCTAATGTTTTACCGAATATCGCATTGTTCATTAATTTAAAGAAATCTTTTTGAAAATTGGATGTCGCTGCAGTTCTTCTTCTTGTGTTGTTATCTATATAAGATTTTAACCAACAGGATTGTGAAAATTGCAGTACTTTATTAATTTTCGTAATTTTTAATCCCATCTCTAGCGCTTGCTGTACTGTCCAATAATGAGCTACATACCTAGTCTTATTGTTAAGTGTCATCATCAATTTTGGCCATCTACCAGTGGGAGATATTTCTGTTTTTGCTAATAGTGGTAGATCATAATGATGGTCGTGGAGATGTTCTGGGTACTCAAAATCAATGTCAAAGATGTAGCCAATATCCCCATATTTAGGGATATCAGCGATGTTATTGATTGAATTTGGATCAACCCATTTAAAATTGTCATATGGAAGAGGGTTCGACATGGCCCATCCGTACAGATTATTCGCATCAAAATAACCTATAAATGTGCTAGGTTGTGATGCGTCGTAATTTGGAAGATATTTATTGTTTGCTTTTACATATCTAGTTACACTTTGGGTTAATCCTCCTCTGATACCGGATTCAATCATCAACACCATATCTATGTCAGTTAATAGTTGAAGTTTGCATTTTGTTTCTTTTAACATAGCCTGCCATGCCAATCCGGGAGCTGTGTACGAATGAAGTGGGTCTAATCCATATGCTGTAAAACA
Organism: Neoaliturus tenellus; assembly: GCA_030545055.2. Lineage (NCBI taxonomy): Eukaryota > Metazoa > Arthropoda > Insecta > Hemiptera > Cicadellidae > Neoaliturus > Neoaliturus tenellus. The sequence goes on from CM061532.1 coordinate 77,753,085, forward strand.
GGTGTTTCTAAATTCTTCCATTATGTCGCAGAGTAAAGTCACATCTAATTTAACTTAAAAATCTGAATATTCGCCTAAGGTTCTCATTTCTAATTCATTCCATACTCTACAAGCGTGTTGATAATCCTCTTCACTGATGTCCTCTTCATGTAATTTATTCTTAAAAGCTTCTTTAGGTGGAAGTGATGTTTCTTCAAATTTTTCCAAATTGTCAATGTAATCATAAGGAAAAACGCCTTTACGAAGAACTAAATCTAATTTATCATTGTTTACAATTTTTTTTGTTTCTATTAAATCTTCTTTTCTAAGGTTTTCAGAAAGTTTTGATAAGCTGCACGGCATAAACCGGTACGAATATACAAATTGCAACTTCATATTTTCAATTTTTTTACTTAAGGTTATAAACTTTTCAGTTGTTTCTGCAATAACATCAATTGCACCATCATCTCTCCCCAATTCTGGTATTATAAAATGACCATCATAACCGCTAAGGTTATGCAATATTACAGGAATTTTTCTGGGAATCTTACAGTTAATGTTGCATGCATTACATGCTGCACCCCTATAATATCCTGTAAGATGATCGTGATCCTTAACTTTATAGTTATTTAAAGTAAATTCATTTTTACATAGAAAACAGTGGGTAGCATTTTCATGTTGAATTTCCTCTTTTTCCTCCATTGGTATCATTGGTACTATATCATTATACAAATTTTCAACATGGCCAGCTATTTCATATAGATGATTTAAAAATGTTATAGCAACATCTTCACCACGATACACCACAGGTTTTGATGACAATCCATATGCATTCAAATGTTCTTCAACCAATGTGGATTTAACCAATAAACAAAAACTGTTAGGCTTGTGCATTTGATATTTTATACTCTTCCTTGCTTCAATGTTTTCATCTTCAATTGGAACAAGTGTTGATTCAAAATCGGCATATATTACTATAGGAATGCGATACTGATGGAAAACTTTTTCAAACTGTAAATATAAATTATTTGATGGTGGTAGAATAATCTTAGCTTCAAAATTTTCATTACACAGTTGTTTGTGCTCCAGTAACCAATTTTGTCCTCCATTTCTATGTTCTTTAAAACAAAAACATCTTTTACAAATTATTTTTCTATTTCCACTTCCTGATAATTGTTTATTGACAAGTTTTTCAAATGATTTTATCCATACATAGTGTGATACTTCATCCTTTGTAATTAATAACAAATCCGTATGGTCTGCAAGTTAGTTTTTTACCACTTTCAAAGGATACACCTTGTTAGAACTGTCCAAACCAAATATGTTTACAGATATTCCAGGGTTTTGTTTTTCAAATTTAGAAATATCCTTCAAGGCTACTCGATAAGACACACCTTGAAAGTTATATCAGTATCTATAGTTCTCATATTCTTCGCTGGGTCTTTGTGCATTGCGTAATATGAATTTTGATGTCATTGCATATCGGAAACATTCTGTATCATGATTTTGAACATTTACACATGATTTTGTATCTTCAATCCTTTTTGGAAGAGCTATATAACTGCTCCCCATTACCCCATATCCATGCTTGTGAACTCTAATATCCATACTTACTACACTAACTAAACTCCAACCTGATCCTCGTCCTTCATGTTCTTGGATTTTATTAATGATCTCATCAAAACATTCTTCTACTATTGAATTAATATCTGAACTACTCATGATGGTTCTGTTTTTAGTTATAAATCCTCTTGGTGACAATTCTTCTTCAACGTTTATAAACATAGCATCCAATAACAAGCCAAATTTAATAAAATTCAATCGTTTTAATTCTTCTTTTAAAAGTTTAACTACAATGGTTTTTGCTTCGGCAAGAAATTTGTTTAATTCTAAATTTTCATTTTGGATTTTGTGATGTGTTACTACTCTTCCGGGCAATGCATGAATACTTAAATTAGGTAGTGCATTAGATGGTCCCGCTGTTTCTTCTTCTGCAAATGCATTTTTATTTTCATTTTGTGTTAAATTTTCATTCATATTATGATATAACTCCTTATGAATGTCTAGCAATATTTCATCTTCATAAGTTTCTAAACATATATCACAACGATGCATTTTAGCGATGTTTATCCTATGAAATTCGGCATATAAATGAAATGCATCTTTTTCATACCTCCTTTTTATGCTGTATTACCCCACCACTTTTTACCCCCACTACTATTTTTAATCTTCTTCTTCATCTTCTTCTTCTTCATATGGAAATAATTGTCTTGCACAAAAAATTAATCTTCCACGTATTGATTCCAAATCTGGATCGTGACTGGATGTTGGAGTTTCATTATGAATATTTTCAAATTCCAATGATGGTGTGTATTCATTCTCTGTTAACTCCATTTCTACATCTTCACTTCCTTCATTTATTAATTCTTCTTCCATACTGTTAACACTATCTGTTTCTGAACTGTCATTATCCACATCTTCCATGCCAAACTCCTCTTGTAGAATTTTACACAATATTTCTGCAATAGGTTTACTTGGATAGTCGGTGGTATCCACAGGAGCCATGTCGATTAAATGAAAGAGCTCCTTTCTCGTAGCTGCTTTTATATAAATTATTTTATTAGGTCAAGGTCGACAACACTTAAAGCGAGAATGGGGAATAGAGCACTAAGTGGTATGGTAGTCCATTACCACAAAGTGATCTATTCCCCACTCTCTAATGCAAGTCCAATTAATAACCAATTTATATTCAATATTTTTAGTAATTTTGCAGTTTCCTTTGTTTAACTTTTCTTTATTGATTGTCTTTAATCACACAGTTCATAGGTTCTTCTTTTTCTTGGTGAAACAATTGTTTACGTTCATATTCCAATTGACGTATTCTTTCATTTTTTATAGTCAACTCTATAAGTAGTTGGTTGATGTAGTCAGCAGCCATGTCGATTGTTCGGGTTCTTACTTCTCCCAATTTCACTCCTGGTATTAGCCTCTGTAGTTTATAATATTTTAGTTTTATTCTTGTTTCTCTTGCCTTTGCCATTTCTTTCATCTTCATTTTTCGAGAGTCCGCATATTGTTTTTTATTCTTTTCACTTAATGAAAGATCCAAGATGATGTTTTCACTATCCATGTTGTCTTTTCTTATTATGTTAGTAAACGCCAGTTTAGGATAAGAATGACTCCAACCGCGCGTTGGACTTCTTTTATCTAGTTTCCCCCACTCAATTACCTTCCCCCACCATGTTTATGTAGGTCAAGGTCAAACATAATTAATGCGAGAACGGGGAATAGAGCACTAAGTGACATGTTATTCCATTGCCACAGAGTGATCTATTCATCGCTCTCTATTCTACAACTAATTTTTTTTACTTTTATATTTTATTATTTTTTTGTATTTTTTTACCCATCATCTTTTACACAGCAGGAGGTTGGTACTTCACAGGAGAGTCTCCATTAATATCATTAAATGCATTCCATGCATAAGTAGCAGGAAGATCGTTTGGCTCCATCTGCAGAACAGGGAGTTCATTTGCCGGATTCCATACATTTAGAGTTTGTAACGCCTTTAGTTTATCTTCCAATACTTCAATTTTACCCAACAGTTCTATTATGTACTTGTTTGCAGTCCGCAATGTATGTGCTCTTGTACAGCCCACGTCCAATGAAGGTACTAAAAGCTGCATTTGATACAATTCAGTTTTCTCTTTTATATGACGTTCCTTAGCTAAAGTGCTCAATTCCGGATGTGTTATAGGTTTACCTTTTCTTGACAAATTTACAGTCTTCTTCGACAAATTTAACGGTCTTCTTTCACTTGTTGAAGGAGTTGAATAGTCCCAAGATTCAGCCATTTTTTCTATGATGTTCTTCTTTTTCGCTGCGTATAGACCTTGTTTTATACACAATTCCCCCACCATTTTTATTCTCCCTCTACCAAGTTCTTTAAACATAAAACCAAACTTCTAATTCCGCGTTAACATTGTTGTCTTTTAAAAATTTAACAAAGTCCGAGCTGGAAGTTGACATATCTCTATTTCTTAAATAGTCTCTTACTATTTCTTCATCCCCTTCCTCTAAAATGTAACAAAATACCTTCATTAGAGTTCCATTGTCTTGTTTTGAATGAATAAAATTTGAAACTGTTGTCCACTCCTCTTCAACTATTTTAAAGCTTGTCACTTCTAGTTCAAAATTCATTTTTTATTAAATTACAAGTTACTTTTTCAAACAATATTACAAGACTAAAGAAATTGGTGTACATCGAGCAACATATATATAACCAATACCCCCCACTTCTATTTTCCCCCACCATTCAATAAATTTCCCCACCATAGTAATACATTAAACAGCTTTTTTAATATGATCTACACCTAATAAATCTAAATAACAGTTGTGCACAGATTGTACATTTTTCGTTCATGATTTCAAACCTTATTAGTGGTGCCTTAACACGATGGTCTACATATCCTCCTTCAAGATCAAATTCATCCCAATCATCTATAGCTGCTCGTGCACAATCTTGACAAAGAGTCGTCCCATCCGCAAATTTATAAGCAACAATAATGCCAAACCCATAATTTTGTCTTCGGTATTCATGAATAGCTTCTCTAATGCTGTTTGGAATAACACATTCTCCTGATCTTATTATATGGTTAAATAAAAAACCATCACAAATAATTTTCCTCAAGCAAAGTTCAAATAGAGTATCCACCATGTTTTATAAAAGAGATTAATATTTCAACTGAAGTGTTTACACATGTTACATCCGTCTTAAATACTTTATCCCCACCATATTTTATATATGTCAAGGTCAAATTATATTAATGCGAGAACGGGGAATAGAGCACTAAGTGACATGTTATTCCATTGCCACAAAGTGATCTATTCCCCGCTCTCTATTCTATATCTACTTTTTTAATATTTTTTTATTTTATTATTTTTTTTATTATTTTTGTTTTTTATAAGTTTATACAGATGTTTAAACTTCTTTTTTTTCAGATTCCCAATATTTCATTTCCTTCTTCTGCACCCTCTTCAACTACGACTTCATTATTTCCATTTTTCAAGAGCAATAGTTCATTTTTCAATTTCTTCATTTCATCTTCTAATTTTAGAATTTTAGACTCTCTATCTTCCAATAATAATTTCAAATACTTAATATAACTACCAGCCGCATGTACAGTCTTTACTCTGTTTTCTCCAAGATGCATGCCTGGGATTTGGATTTGTAGCCTATAATACTCCATATTGACATTAGACTGAATTTGTCTTGCTCGTTCACTTTTCTTCTTTCTAGCTTCGGCTTCTTCATGAGAGGCAACCAAGTCAGACAAAATTGGACGATACATTGTTGGTGAATGATTTTACAAGAATGAGAAACTATCCGGTTCAACAACACATTTATCTACTTTCCCCCACCCCTATCCCGAGTAGGGCCAAAAATGTTGAATACATATTTCAATAGTTACACTGGCACCATTTTCAACTAAAAATTTATAAAGAAAATATGGATACTCACTTGGTTTAATATTCATATTGTCCATCATAAAGTTAAACGCCAATCTTTCCGAATATTCATTGTGATATTTTTCGGTGACACCAATTAACATTCCTTGTTTTTGAAATTTAAAACCAATGTCTAGAATTTTTTTACAATCCTCCATATCTAAAAGTGGGAAATAATATGTAAAAGAATTTACCGGTGGAACCCAGGGTTCTTCCTTACAAAAAGCTTTAAACATTGCTTCTCGGTCCTCCATTATGAAATGATTTTTAAACTGTTTTCTATCCTGCTTAAATAACCTAACCCCCCACCATTTTATTCAGATTCTTCTTCTTCAGATTCGGTTAACTCTTCCGGTTGATGCATCATTGATATATTTCCAACACTATTATTTCCAGTTTCATTAGTTGTTTCTTGGTTTAAATTTATAAATTCTTCTACTATTTCTTCTATTAACTCTGCAAATGTAACATTCATCTCTTGTTCTAGTTCTTCTTGTTCTTGTATCTGACGATGTGTAATAATTTCAATAATGTATATAAAGGTAGTAGCTCTTGGAGACATAGTTTAATAAAGTGTATGGCTTCACTAACAACACAGCATATAATGAATAAAAAACCTGATGAACTCTTGCTTTTATAGCAAATATAGGGAAGGGGGAAGGGGGAGGGGGGAGGGGGGGGATCAGTAAGAAAAACATCGACATATCATTAGTCCAATTTAGAGTCTGAAGATTGTATAGGGGATATTAATGTATCAGTTGACGAATCTAGAATGAATGTTTCAATTGCTTCTTTAACAATTTCTTCATCACTATCATTTATTAGCTCTTCAAATATTTCTTGTTCAAAGGACGAAATTTCTTCTTCAAATATAGAATCATCCAGACTATTATTCATTTCTTCTTCCAAAACTTCATTTGTCTCTTCCATCCAAGTTATATCTTCAATTGCTGATTAAACTGATTTTTTACTTCAAAATAATTTAAAAAAGGTGTATCTTTAAAAACCATTATTAACTTTTTCTCTTCACACCAGTGTAATATCTTATGACAAAATGATACTGAGTATGAAGTTGCTGTCTTATATATTCTATTTTCCCCCACAATATTTCATATAGTTAAACATTTGTAACATAGTACTATTACTCTTCTTTATCAAGCTTATAATGCATTGCGGCTACTTGCAGCTCAAACTCCATTTCTTCTACAAAATTACGTAACTGCACCATCCAAGGAAATAAATTATTTAAATTTTCAATCCTAACTGTGCATGAACACAATAATTTATAATCACCTCGACGATATACAAGCACTTTAACCCCTACACCCATATCTTTCAAAATTGTTTCTTCAATCTTTCTATACAATCCATATAATAGTGGCCAAAGTTCTGTATGTTTAGCAAAGAATGAATCCAATCTTTTAGACATGTTCACTATATGGCAGCTTGTTAAATTCTAAGCAAACATATCAGCTGCGGGCTTTTATAATGCAACTTAACAAAATTTGGGGGGGGGGTCAAGTTCAAGTTCAAGGTCAAGGTCAACAAACTTTAACTTATGTAGTAAACAAATACCTAAACTCTCACATATAAGTCAAATAACTTAAATGGTTAATTGGTGTATTAGGTGGCTCTAAAGAGCCTTTTTTGGGGTTTAAAAAAACCCTGCTTATCTTAAACAGATATTAAACCAGTTATTGTACTCCTCATTTCCCCTAAAATCCTCAAACAACTCCGCCCATTGCCAGATGTATTCGGCGTTGTCTGCAGTCACATACAAAATTGGGCTACCAAGAAACAATACTGGTGATATGATTACTATAGTTCTGCCCAACTGCAACCAGTCCAATGCTTCCCACATGTATGGGTCAAGACTTTCTTCCAGGTCCAAAGTTACACAACGCAAATATTCAAATATTAATCGTTCATCTTCCTCAACTTCTTCCATTTCCTCTAGCTCAGATTCATCTTCCTCAACTTCTTCCATTTCCTCTAGCTCAGATTCATCTTCCTCAACTTCTTCCATTTCCTCTAGCTCAGGTCGCCTGTTGTAAAAGTTTGAACCGTCCAGCGGAGCCATGTTCACTGTACAGCAGGTGAGCGGGCAATGTTCCATGCCCAATTGCACAGCGGTTACTTATATAAGGCAAGAGAAAGTTGTCGGGGGGGGGGTGGTCAAGTTCAAGGTCATATGAAAGTAGGTCACGGGACTTAGAGTGACCAAAAAATAATGGGAGAGAAACACAGCGCACTGTTATATAGCGCTGGATTCTCTCCCATTATTTTTCTAACAAAATTTGGAAAAAGCTAATTCTTATTACTCTTTACTACGACCCCAGCGAGTCCAACCATCCGCACCTTTGTAGAGATAGTCTTTCGCATCAAGTGTTTTGATCGCTTTTTGGTTTCTCATAGGTACAGAGAGCTTAATTACCCATTTGTAGCCGTTACACCCTATTATAATTCTATTGCTCTTTTCTGTTCTACTTACAAAAAAGTACCTTAAACCTTCTCGCAATCTCTTCAACTTAGTAGCAGGGTAGGAATTTCTGGAAATCACAGTCGGTTGTGGCACAGAAATATGTTTTACAAGATGTACACGGCAATACTTTTCGTTAAAAACACATTTCCTACCACAAACCGATCTTTTTTTAGAACCCCTAAGAAGCTTCTCAGTGCATTTACGAGGATTTTTAAATGCCCTGCGACGCTCTGCTTTTAATAATTGAAAACGCTCTGAAGGAGCAATTTTGAAAAATGATTTTTTTACTTTCGGAATAGAAATGTTAGGATGAGAGGAGTTAGGTTCGGGAATTGGTGAAATTAGTGAAGGTAATGAAGAAATTTCATGGATGGATTTAAGAAGTAAGGGAGTATCTGGACGAAGAGACTCTGTTCTTGGAAGCTCCTTCTGTGGTGGTGGCACTGGTGTAGACGGCTCATTAGTTGGTGATGGAGGTGGTGAGAAAATGCTTCCAAGAACCGCCATGGCTTGAAGAAGTATATTTCCCGGAGCAGCAGTACTTGATGTAGATGGTGGTGTTTCCATCCTCTGTAGCATCGACTCCGGGACATTCTTCAAGCGAAGTCTCTTCATCGGTCTCTCATTTGAAGCAGCCATAGAAATAGTAGAAGAAGAAGGTGAAGTAGCAGCAGCAGAAGTAACAGGCAGCGACATGGTTCAAATGCAGCAACGTTAGCGGCTGAAATCAGAATAAAACAGCGTGTTAGCCAGTCCCTCTTATATAGTCCCAAAAGTAAAAGTGAGCGGGGGAGGGGGGGGGTTAATTGCCGGGGGGGGGGGGCATTAACTTAATTGAGGTCAAGGTCACCAAAAAATGATAATAAACCAAAGTGATGGGGACGGCTATAGCCATCCCCACCACTCTGTTTGCCTAACACTTCCCCAAATCCCAACCCACTACAGTTATGTCTTGCAAGGGATCCCAATTTTTTGCCCGCACGCACGTGGCGATCCAGTTTGGTGGGCTGTGATACGGGCGGCCGGCCTCGGGCCTGGGCACTGGACCTGACCATTCCAATTTTACAATAGGGAGTCTGGAACAGCTAATGCAAGACGCAACTCTAACCTCCCACCCTTAATCTAGACCCACCCAAATATAATTATTTCCTAACAAAAAAATTAAAAATTTTAAAAAATAAAAATATGCGCTACCTACGGCACAACGCGCATGTCCCACCCATATTTAATGAAGTTCAACAGAACTTCGGTAAAGGTGGTAATATGGGCCCTGTATTTATTATGAGCCCCCGTCATATTAGCTTAAGTATAGTCTGCAATCTAGCGGGATCCACCAAAAACTATAGTTATTGTTAGAGGAAGCACCGCTAGATTGGTCTGGCTCTGTTCCAATGTGGCTGTCTTTGGCAATAGGTGTTTTTCGTTTCTAGTGCTGGTAAAAACTTTGTAAGGGATGTACATATTTCCATATTAACCTGTATTCTAGTTCACAAAGATATTCTACAATAAATGCCCGTTGTCAAACAAGGTTTAAGGATTACAAAACCATAAATTAAGTTTAAGTTTAGAGTATGCAAAGTTGCCATTAGACTATTTCTTTACAAATATGGCGAGGGTTGTATTATGAGCCCCTATGTGTGCTTGGTATATGAGCCCCCTAAATTCCCCTGAAAAGCCCCCTAAATGATACCCCTGGAAAAGATGACGCTGTCTGCCTTTACTGTGAAACACTGTTCTCCGAAAATAAAAGAGGAGAGCTTTGGGTGCAGTGCCAAGTGTGTGAAATGTGGGTGCATAATGAGTGCGCAGGGTGTGAAAGAGACTATTACGTATATGATTTTTATAAATAACCGCTATTAAAAGCGTTTGCCCTTATATTTAAATAAAACTAGTTTTTTCACTTGAAATACATTTACTATCTATTTTTTAACATCTTGCATGTATGTTTGTCCTATTAAACTAAGGGGCTCATATTACCAGCACACATGAAATTTTGTAAAAAGTGTATTGACTCAAAAATTTATATTTTTTGTCCAGAAACTTTAATTTTATCGAACAAATAATAATAAAACTGATTTTGTAACTCCTTACTCTATATTACACTATAAAAAGAATGGGTGTAAATATTTTTGTAACAAAATTATTACAAAAAAACAAAATAGGGGCTCATAATACCACCTTTACCGGTATAATTTAAATTTAAATTTAATCTACCCTCCTAACAGCTAGCTGTGAAAGGTTATTAGTACATACACACAAATACACAATAGTTACATCAACACTCAACATTAAATGCATAAAACACATTTTTTAAACATTAGCAATAATATTATACACCTTAATGCTAACATCGCAATGCGCAAATTAAAACTTAAAAATAATACAACTTAAAACTAAAAAATAAATAACATTTTACACACACACACAGTCACACACAAAAAATATTAATATTAAAACCCTAACAGCAAGAGTAACTCAAATATATATCGGCCGCCTATATATTTAAGTTACCCTCTGAGTTCGTCCTGATCCTCCGCGTCCGGAGTTTCAGTACGAACTGATTCTAAAATTCTCGACGGAATATTCGTAAACTTCCAAAATGGTGGGGGAACTTGTAGGGGTTTGAGGGGGTTACAACGTTCAACGTACAACTTCAGTAGAAGGTTTTCAAGCAAAACTGTTTCATACACGTAGCGGCGGTTATTACAAGTAGGTCGTCGATAATTTAAGTGTTGTGTTGCGGCTTTCAATAATGTTGGCTAACATCTAATTAGGTTCCCCACTTAATCCAGCCACGACTTTCCTTATAGCATTACACCATAGTTGATAACTGCTATTATTTTAATAACAGTAGAAAGTTATATGTTCCCTTTCGCCGCTCAACTATAGTTATTATCTATTGCCAACAGCAGACCTAAATTGCCATTACTCTATCACTTTAATTTATCTTAAATATATGTTGTATTATCCTAACCACAGTAGTTACCGTTTGGTAACACCAAATTAGTATTACACAAGCTTAACTACTATTACCATTTCAACATAAAGTAAAAGTGAAGGGGAGGGGGGGGGGTTAATTACCTATTTTGGGGGGGGGGGGGGTCAATTTCAAAATAATTACCACCTGCTGTTATAAATACCGTTACACAGGCAGCTGCACCTCTTTCCACTCGCGGGACCCGCAGCTAACACAACACCTTTTTTTTTTTTTTTTTTTTTTTTTTTTTTGAGGGAGAGGCGGAAAAATGCATTACGCACACAGGTGGCCAGCCTGTAGTGTGGGGCTCCCCTAAAAACGAGTTTACCCACTAAAAAACCTCCTCTACTCTTTAGGAATCTAACCTGGAATTGTTTGTCACATTACGTCAGGCTAGGCCTAAATTTGGCTTACGCCCGTGGGGCTCGCTCCTTATCCAGCCGCTCGATCAAGGGATCTGGGCCACTTCACGGTCCAGATCGGTTTTCTTTTCCAGGAGGATGCCCCGGACGAACTGTGACAAACAATCCCAGTTGCCCTCATCCTCCAAAATCGTTTGGCAGACCGAGTCCACCGAAAATGCACCAAAGATTTGTGTGGCCTCCAGGCGGGGCCCTTCCCAACGGGGACAGCGGAAGAATGTGTGTTCCGCATCGTCGGGAACACCCGGGCAATAAATGCAGTCCGGTGAACCGGTCTTTCCCATACGGTTCAGGTACGACCGAAAATAGCCGTGACCTGTCAAAAATTGGGTCAGGTAGTAGTCCACCTCCCCATGCCGCCGTTCCACCCATGGTTGGACCTGCTTGATAAGTCGCGCAGTCCATCGTCCTCGGGTGTCGTGCTCCCAGCTGTGTTGCCACTGCTGGTAGGTTCGGGAGCGCTCTTCTGTTCTTGCCGTGTCCTTGCCGATCTCGCCTTGTCTCTGATAAATCGCTTTCCTCTCCCCTGCCAAGAGCTTGACAGGGATGACTCCGGCGACCACCAGGACGGCAGGCTCGGACACTGTCCGGTAGGCGGAACACACCCGGAGCGCAGCTTGACGCTGAACCCGGGCGAGTCGCAACCTGTAGCACTCCTTATCTAGAGCGCCTGCCCACACCTCTGCCCCGTAAAGAAGCACGGACTGGACCGCGGACATCAACAGACGTCTTCTGCTGGATCGGGGACCCCCGACATTGGCCATCAGCCTACTAAGGTAAGTCACTACCTTAGCGGCCTTGTCCGCCGTACGGAAGATCTGATCCCTCCAGCTTAACTTGGTGTCCACCATAACCCCGAGGTATTTGGCGGCACGAGTTGATGTGACCACCTCCCTTCCCACTCGAAACGGGACGACGGTGTCGATCCTCTTCTTCGTAAGAATCACGATCTCCGTCTTACTGAGAGCAAGTGAGAGACCGTGATCGGACATCCAGTTGTTGACCACCCGCATAACTCGGTTCAACTTCAGTTGGGCCAGCTCAACGTTGCGTGCAGCAATGAGAGCTGCGACGTCATCGGCGTACCCAACCAAAGTGGTTTCCTCAGGCATCTCGGACCTCAGGAGGCTGTCATAGGCAACGTTCCAGAGATCCGGGCCGAGTATTGAACCTTGTGCGGCACCAGAAGTGACTTCCATCGTCCGCGTTCCGTCCCTCGTGTCATAAATCAGGCTTCGAGAGCGTAGATAATCCTCGACGAGCCGCAACAGATATGCAGGAATACGAAAGGTGTTGCGAAGCGCATCCAACATATCGACCCACCTCGCCGAGTTGAAGGCATTCTTGACATCAAGCGTAACAAGAAGCACTACTCGGCGGGAGAAATGGTTGTGGCTCTCGGCTCTCTCCACAGCTCTCTGAACTTCGGTGACAGCGTCGATCGTTGACCGTCCCTTTCTGAAGCCGTACTGACGGGGGCATAAGTCCCCGGCAGCTTCCACGGCAGAAGTCAGGCGGGAACGGATCAGCTTCTCGAACAGCTTCCCAGCCGTGTCCAACATGCAGAGAGGCCTGTGGGACGACGGCAGCTCGGGATCACCTTTGCCCTTGCTGATCAGTACAAGCCTGGCTGTTTTCCAGGGAGCCGGAAACACCCCTTCTACCAAACAGGCATTGTACATTCTCAACAACAAGTCAGCGTTGATTAAAAATACTTTCTTTAAAGCCTCACTGGGAATCCCATCCGGGCCAGGAGCCTTGTTGCTCTTCAGGGAGAGAACGGAGGTTTCCAGCTCCTCGAAAGTGAAAAGTGGAACGTCCTCTACCCGTCCGAAGTCAACCGGCGGTCGCTGTGGATGTTCAGGAAACAACGCAGCGACGATCCTCCTTATGGTGGCGCCCTCCATGATGGAAGGTGGAGAGCGGGCGCCGAGTTTCTGTGTTACAAGTTTGTAACCCAGGCCCCACGGGTCGGAATCAACGTCGTCACGAAGTCTCCTCCAGCTATTCGCCTTGCTCCTGTTGATCGCCTGGCGGAGAGATTTTCTCGCAGCTTTATAGGCCTCCGACTTACGAACTCTGTCTGCGGGAATTCTCGCTCTAGTGGCGGCTCGTCTAGTTCTTAAACATGTTCTTCTGAGTTCCGCAATCTCTTCAGTCCACCAGTAAACGGGTTGTTTGTCGCGTCGGGGTTTCCTTCGCGGCATAGACTGGTCGCAGGCCGAGACGATAAGTTCCATCGTGGATGTTACTAGTGCCTCGGCTCCAGCCTCACCAGGATTCCCCTGCGCTCCCCGAGAGATGACTTCGGTGAACTTGACCACGTCCAGTTTGTTGGTGTTCCACCGGCGTGGCCCTTCCCGAGATGCGGAAACTCGACGATTTGCCTGATCATGCAGGTCAAACACGATGTATTGGTGGTCGCTACCCGTGTAGTCCTCGACAACCCTCCAGCCAGAGATCCTCGGAAGGAGCGACTCAGACGCAAAGGTGACGTCAGGGATCGTGCCTCTCTGCCCGGGGCGCCGAAAAGTAGGTGTGTCGCCCTGGTTGAGGACGACAAGACCGGCCCTGGCGATGAAATCCAGGATGTATTTCCCCCGGGAGCTGGTAGAGGGCATTCCCCACTCGACGGCCCTGGCGTTGAAATCGCCACCAACGACGACATGCCCGGTGGTGCCGAGAACGCACTCCTCTAGGCTATCTATCTTGTCGCGAAAGTCCTGGACGGCCTCGTTGGGTGTGAGGTAGCAACTGAAGATAGTCACGTCCCTACACCGAACCCAGACGAATCCTCGGCCGCGCCCGTGACTCCGCACCAAGACATCCTGTGTATTACGCGCCCAAAATGCAGCAGTACCGAGGCTGTCGGAGATCCAAATGTTTGGGTCTCTGTCCCGATACTGTTCGCTGATAAGGAGCGCGTCAGCACCAAGTTCTCGGGCGAGCTGATCTAGAAGGTTATCAGCTCCCCAGGATCTATGAAGATTGGCCTGGAGGATGCGAATTACCGGCCGCTGCCTTTTGCCTGTTCAAGTGCGGCTCTGAAGGCACCGCACTGACCAGACCCGGGTAAGTGACCGAGGGCACTGGAGCCTGAATCCTTGCAGAGGAAGCAGGATGGGCTCGAGGAACATTCCTTGCGTTTGTGGCCCTGGCCTCCACACTGGAAGCAGTTGGCACTCCTGTCGGGCCCGTTACAGTTTCGGGAGGAGTGGCCGAAACCGAGACAGCGGAAGCATCTCGAAACTACCACCCTCCGTTTGAGCCTGCAACTGACCCAACCGACTCTGAGGTGCTGAAGGCTAAGCAGCTTATTGGCGTGCTTTTCGCCCATCTCAGCAACAGCCATCCTGAGTTGACTTCGGTTAGGCTTTGTCAGCCATACCCTCACTCCATCAGCCGGTATCTCCGGGAGTGCCACCTGGATCGCACGGGTCACCTCATCTTCGGTGGAGAGGGCATCAAGGTCCCGAATCTCGACCGAACATTTCGGTTCTAGGGCCTTGATGGAGCCTTTGTCCCCAAGTGCAGTCTTGAGGGAAGCGGCAAAACCGATCTTGTCACTCGACTTCCCCAGTTCGAGGAGGACATCCCCGTTCTGGGTTCGCCGAATAGACTTGATAACGGTGTCGGTCTCTTCCGGTTTGGCCTGCGATCTAATCTGACCCAGAACATCAGCAAAAGATCGCCCCCCTAAGGGCTTGATCAAGATTGCCTCCGTCCTGGGCTTCTTAGGCCTGGGTTGTTTAGGCTTTCTGACAGACTTGCCAGAGGACTCCCCCACCGGGTTTGAGACTTGCGTCCGCTCCACCCTCGACGCACTTTTCGAAGCTGCCTCCACTTGCTTCTGCCTCCTCCTTTCTTTCTTAGACAGGCGCGTCTTCCAGCCCCCCAAAGGTGTTGAGGCAGAGTTTGCTGCCAAGGCAGGATTAGCCGCCGGAGCAGGAACCTCTGCAGGAGTAGCCGCTGGAATCGCGACAGCGCCCGGGGCGGATTGAGTAGCCTGGACAGGAGATGTCTGCGATGCCGCAGTGACAAAAACCGGTCTCGGCACTGAGTCCACCTCAACAAGCTCAGGGCTTTCCGGCGAAGAACCGCTCTGCCTCTTCTTTCGCTTTCTGGCTTGAGTCTGGGACTCAGCCAGATGAGCTTGAGGCGAAGCAGACATAACTCGGTTCATAACGTCGCGCTCCTGCTTCACTGCCTTCAGCCTGATCTTCCGGCATTCCTCGATTTCGCCAAGGAAATCCTCGAGTTTTGGAATTCCGTCCTTAATCGCCTTGTTGACGTTCTTCTGAATAAGGAGAGCCTTGGCCATCTCCTTCAAAAGATCGTTCATTTTCTTCAGACATGAGTCTTCCTCCTCGTTGGCATCGTCCTGCTGCTGCCGAAGCATTTGCATCTCGAATGCCGGACGAAGAGGACTCTTCCTGGGAGGAATTCCTTGCATCCCGGCTAGAGGTGTTACCGGCTCAGTCACCCCCATCCCCAGCTTAACCTCATCCTTCTCCTTTCCGGTTACGGCCGACGATCCGGCGACACCAGCAGCCTTGAACGGGATCGGCGGAGGGGAGGCTTTAATTCCCCCCGTCGGCGTCCCAGTCTTCGAGGTCGGAGACCTCTGCAGTTTTGAGCTGCGCTTAAAGGCGGCCTGCTCATTCTCCTTTAATTTCGTGTTTTGGTTTTGAAGATCCATACTTTTGTTTCACCAGCGCATCGTGCGGCAAGAGGCGGCCCTTCATTGGCCGGGAGCGGGTACACCCTCGGAGGTCTACCCCCCGTAGGAGATAAGACACCCCTACCCCAGGACTCTGGGGCCCGAAACCTCCGTTTGCCCAGCACCGATACACAAAAATGTGCCGGACGTGCTGGGGGTCGCACCGTGGCAATGCAGAGTCCGATCTCTGCATCCATGCCGCACTTCCTGACTAAGGTCCGAAGCGGCTGGCTTCTGACGACACACTGGAGGAGACCATCGGCAGTGCGAGGCACACATCAGTCCCTGCAACACAACAGGGACACTCCCAGGACCCCCCAGCGTGCGCCGGTCGAAAGAAGGTGGAAAGACACCCTTGATTCGGGGTCGAAAACAAGAAGGTGAGCAAGGTTAGCTCAGGAAAGAATAAAGACGGTGAGCTAAGACCTGAAAGATGAGAAGAAAGGCCCTAGCTCGGGAAGAACTGTGAGGAGGGTCTCACAGCTTGGCTCAGGTACCCCGGGGTCGCCAAGAAACACCCGTACAGTGGAAAGCCCACTGCCCCTGAGGGAAACACAACACCTTGGTAAGTCGCTACCGTCTAATAATATTATATATGCTTTTTTAACTTACTCCAATTAGGTCTGCTTGTTTTTAACACTACATGTATCACTTAGTTTTTAACTATTTCTTTTTATTTACTACATACACATATTACTCTCCCATTACTATTTTTTTTTATTTTTATTTTTTATTACTACACAAATTCACCTTGCATCAACATTATTTTTATTTGTTTTATTGTTACTTAATATTTATATTCACCTACTGCTAATTATTCATTTTTTACATCTGTATTTTTTTATTTAACTCTCAATTATATTTACACCTTTCAAACACTCATAGTATTACATTACTATTGATCTTATCCATGGTGTTAACTTACCGTTTTACACATTAATAACACTTATAATTATTGCTAAACTATAATATTTGTACAATTACTAGCTCTTACCTCATCAACTTATTAACAGACTATTGTTTACACTTGTACAACTCATAGCCAATTTATATAAAATAACAAATTCCTTTTTTTCAACTCAAATATTATCTTAATATTTTTAACAAAGTAATTTTTAAAATGTTTGCCTCTCCCATTAATACAAACTATCACAACGCTACGAAACAAATAACCGGGGTGACCGCGATCCCACCCTTTTATCCCATCGGCTTAGGGGGGAGGGTCGAGGAGGGGTTGCTCGTGACTCACAAATTGCTTAAATACGGGGTCAGTACCGCACGCGTCTCATTTATTCGCCGGGTTCCGTAGAGTAAACTTCGGTCTTTACTTTTCTAGCAATTTTCTAACTTATATTTCTTACTCTAAAAAACACACTCGCAAACACTAACCATTTATCAATTAGTTTTTATACATTGCACATTTACTCACCACTATTACAATGGCTTCCCACACTTTGCAGCTAAAACTTTTACGCACCAAACATATTTTACAAAAACAGTCTAACTACACAGTTTCAAGACCTCGTAATACATTCGCTAAACTTAAGAAACAGTTCAGCTTTCACCCCTTGTATTTTACAAAATCCAACCTTCACAACAGTTATTCTACTAACACTATTTTGCAAACAGTCTTAACTGATATGCTAAAATATCAACATTACAATCTTGTCACACCTATTGATGATGTTATCCAGTTATTCTTATTCACTATATTACCTGGTTTATATAACCGCTCTTCATCACACACATCTCTCATTCTGCTCTATCAACTCACAATATAAACATCTAACAGCTCTCATTTATTCAAAATATGGACACACAACAGTTTTCACCCATACAATCTCCTGTAGTGACATCCACTACTAACGATAACAACGGCAGTCTACCCACACAAAATTTAGCTACAAATACTAACACCACCAACTCCTAACCCGTGCAGAGCAATGAAATCAACAGTACGGCTGCAAACAACTTGGAAGCTATCCTACGATCATTAGTGGGCTTTGATGAATAAATTTATTTCCCACAGCCCGACGCCCCCCGTCCGCTCCCGCCACACTCCCGCCCGCGACTCATCCCCAGACTCACCACCTTTTTTAAAACCCCCTCCGGATGACCTTGACACACTTACCAACCCCTCCCCAAACCCCCAAAAAACCCCCAAATCAACAACACACACCTGCCAGTTACAACCGCTGACCTTGACCTGTGCCAGGATCGGCAAAATCCATCTACTATTTCACAATTGGTATTCTATACTACCATTGGCTTACTCTACCATTAGTTGAAAATGCATAATGTACCCCGATTTTATGGTGCTTAAGTTGCAATAGTACCTAATACCCTGTGATCTATTACATACTACTAGGGCTCTATTTTTATTAATTTTCTGAACTAATATATATAACATTTAAAATTGTTAAATTAATAATTGCTGATTTTGAATGATGAAATTGTTATCGTTCCTCTATATGGTACATATATGATTCCTGCGTTTCTTGGCCACCCCGTGGCGGAACTGAAGCATCTTAGCCTATACCATTTTTTTTTATTTCAAATATCTTGATTTTGTCCCTTTTTTCTTCTATTACATACAACGGATCCTCTATATAAACTTATAATTTTATTCTTTTTTATCTTTTCAGAATAAAGCTATTACCTCAATCATGTGCAATCATAATCGTATCTCCCAAATTTTTACACAACAACTTTTGAGCATTACTATATACATAGATCATTAATATTTCACAACTCCATTATTTTTTTTAACGAATTAAGGGGAACTAGGGAGTGGGATTAAACCATGAGCCGTGGGCAAGTTCAAAGCTTATTATTATTTATTGTGAGTAGTGTGTATTGGCGGCTTCTGTTACTGTCGTTGGAGTTGAGCCCTCAACTAGCCTGTTCATTGTATGAGGTTTTGACAGTAATTTACGGAATTGGGGCAACCAATTATTGGTTTGGATCCTCCATCAAGCATAAAACCTAGAATATTTACATAAATAATATTTATATCACAGCTCAATTTTTTTTGTAACTATTTACAAAGGAGGTTTATTAAAACCTACTAATAGGAGATTATTAAAGCTTTTTTTACTATTGATTGTGAATTTAGAGTATTAGATGGTTTTGTTACTGTCTTGGCTGTTCAGATCTTGTGTGGAACTAAACTATTTCAAACTTGACTTTTTATTAATTCAAACTAGAGGGCAACTCCTAAGGGGGCATGAGAGTATTAGATGGTTTTGTTACTGTCTTGGCTGTTCAGATCTTGTGTGGAACTAAACTATTTCAAACTTGACTTTTTATTAATTCAAACTAGAGGGCAACTCCTAAGGGGGCATGGGGGCGGAGCCCCCATCGAGCCGTAGGCGAGTCTAATAAACTATACAGCCCTATGTGTAACTGACTGACTGACTGACTTATATGGGATACGAATTTCTGACGTAACTATTTAAGCTAGAGACTTGAAATTTGGCATACGTCTAGCCTGAACGGTCAATGCTAAGTGTAAAATCTTAAACTTGCAAATTTTTATTTTTAACCTGCTAAAAAAATTCAAAATGGCGGATTTCCGAAATTGTAATTTTACTTTTTGGGCTCTAGCGGCCAAACGCTTCGTCCTATCTAAAATCTGAGAACAACACTACGATAGTCAATTTAATTTTCTACAATTTCGGTCCTTTGACTTTTTATCGTATCTCGCACCGTTAAGCCTCCAGAGCGTTTTTAATGAAATGCCGTTTTCGGTTTTCTAGTGACTAAACCGATGGCCGTAAAAATTTTTTTAAAGTTCATTTCGATAGATCTTTTTAATATCTACAATTTCTTTCCTTGTATATTTTGCCGTATCTCTACTCGTTTACTCACAAAATTCATTTTTCACTTTTTCTGGATTTTGTTAACGTAAGTAGTGGGAAAATACCGATTCTGGTCCACTAGAGAAATCGTAATTTTAGTTTTTCAGCTCTAGTGGCCTAACGGTTAGTCTTATCTGAAATAAGAGAGCATATAACAATAGGGAATTGGATGATCTACAATTTTGGTCCTTTGACTTTTTGTCGTACATCGCACCGTTAACCCTCCAAACTGATTTTTGTGAAATTTATATTTAGATTTAGGGCATTAGCGACTAAATGGTTTGTCCTACAAAAATGTTTAAATGACAACTTTTATAGATCTTTTTAATATCTACAATTTTGATTCTAACATACTTTTCCGTATCTCTTTCCGTTTTCTCTCAAAATACATTTTTCACTTTTTCCCAGTTTGGTGATAAATAAGTAGTGACTTTTGGCCAACTTGAGAAATCGTAATTTTAGTATATTTCAACTCTAGCGGCTAAACGGTTAGGCTTTTGGTCACCTGGCTTTTGGCCAACTAGAGAAATCGTAATTTTAGTATATTTCAACTCTAGCGGCTAAACGGTTAGGCCTTTCATAGATTTGAGACTACTACGGTACTGATTTGGATGAACTACGATTTTGGTCCTGTGACTTTTTGTCGTACATCGCACCAATTGCGTAAATCTCCAGACTAATTTTTGTGCAATCGCGTTTTCAGTTTTTCCACTCTACTGACAAAACGATTGATCCTATCGAAAAATGTTCCTGAATATGACTGAAATATTTTATTAATGGCTTACAGTTTTCAGAACATTTTGCCGTATCTATACACATTAGCTCTCAAAACAAATTTATTACAGGACCAGAATAGTGACCGAAAACTTGAAATTGGGGACCTTACCTTCTTTTAAGAGACAATTAAAAATATGAATTCAGCTATTGTCGGGGCTGGTGTTACTAATTTACATACTTTTAGTAAATTCCTCCTCAGATTTTATATTATTTCATTTTAATGTTATTTTATTGTTTTCACTGATTTATTGCAACAATTTTTGACGAATTTGAAAGCTTTAATTATTATTGATTGTGAGAAGTGTGCATTAGCCTTTTGTCACTGTCTTGTTTGTGCACTTCTTTGGTAAAGCTAACCTGTTTAACACTCGACTTTTTTATTTACAAACTAATTCAAATAACATATTGGAGTTAATAGCCCTCAACAAGCCCGTTCACTGCATCAAGTTTTTACAAAAATTACGGAATTGGGGCAACAAATTCGGGAGTGGACCCTCCATTCAGCATAACACCCAGAATAAATAATTATTATATCACACTCAAAATATTTTAACAAATTTTAACTACAAAGAGTTATTAAAACCGATTCATAGGAGGTTTTCAAAGCTTTTTTAACTATCGATTGTGAATTGTGTGTATTAAACGGTTTTGTTACGGTCTTTTCTGTTCAGTTCTTCCGTGGAACTAACCAATTTCATACTTGACTTTTTATTAATTTACGAATTTAGGGACACCCCTAAGGGGGCATGGGGGCGGAGCCCCCATCGAGCCGTAGGCGAGTCTATAATATATACAGCCGCAGTTGTGTAACTCACTGACTCACTTAGGTATACACATTTCTGACCCCACTGTCTGAACTACGTGATTGGAAGTTATTCACCTACCTACGTAAAATTGTGTGCATCCAAATAAAATTAAAAAAGCTGCCAAATTGAACAAAAATGCAGCAATAACACGCTCGCAAGGGAATAATTTACCAGAGGTTAGATCTCACATCGTCCATCTATCGCGCCACCTGCGTCAGTAACAGTAATAACAATGTCGGTAATGTAGTTCAACTAGCTCACTCCACTTCCGCCAAGTTTGAAGATTAGTTCTCGTATTTATTTTTTTTTTTTTTTTATTTTTTTTTTTTTTTAATAAAAGAGGTTGGCGGACCTCTTTTTGCCTTACTTTGCCCCGTCCACATAGACTATTGATCTGTGCGTGGATCGTATTAGACAAAGTAAGGGGGTGAGCCGCTACAGTACAAGGTGAAAGGTACTGATAAAAGTTCACTGGCAGAACGCGGATTCGAACCCACGACATCGCTGCCATGGTCCCGAAGTCCGGCGCGCTAACCACTACGCCACCGACTCACCCAATTTCACTACATACAATTTCATTTCACTACACAATTTTAACTACACCCCTGAGAACTTCTCCAACCATCTTAGCTTGTTCAATGTTCAATTAAGTGTGAATTTCAATTTGAACTGTGTGAAAATCGTTAGGAATGATGTTTACACCCTTTTTAAGAAATACAAAACTAATTTATAATATTAAACAATTGTGCCTTTATAGGTAAAGCGGTCTATCCACCGAGAGTAATTTCAAATACAAACCCTCACTTAAAATAATTTGTTTATGTTTTACACGGTTTTTAAGAAAACTTTACAATTTGATCTTGTACGCGTAATTTTAGCAGTTTAGGGAATATTTGCTGTTGAAATTTAGATTTTCCTAATTAGAATAACACGGAACAAATTTACAATTTTTCTCTGAGCATTTTAGGTTAAGCAAAAATGTCTCGGCACAAAAATGTCTTAGACTCTTTTAAATGCGTTTCTAACAAAATTTATCAGTTTGGTCCAAAATGTTTTTTATTAAATTAATAACATGACGGAGATTAATGAACATGTATTTAAATGTTTAGTAAAACTAATCACGTGATAATTGATGTTTTATGATGGTAAATTATTTTAAATTAGGTTTCTTAGACATTTACATGTTTGTTGGTAAGTTATGTCATATGTAAAATGTTCAGATTTTACTGATGTTTTTAAGATGTTCAATTTAACTCCGTGAAAACATTGCTTCTGCATTAAAATCAATGCAAATTAAGGCCGTTTTAACAGCAAAGTCAATGTTTGCACGGAGTAAAATCGCAATATCTCCGTTATTTGCTGTTAGACCCTTACAAACTTGGTATTATTAGTTAGATAATTACATTTGTCAACTTTTTTGTGTCTTGTAAAATTTTTATAAAACTTACAGATTTTGAGATATTTGAGTTTGAAAATTTGAAATGGCCGCCATTTTGAAAATATACCGTGGAAAAAATACTTTTTTCCTGAAAATGTACATTGGTATGATAAAGATTCATACCAAATATGATTTTAATAGAACCATCCGTTACGGAAATAGAAATTACCAAGTGAAAAAAAAACAAAATAGCGGCTGTGTGAGTAACTAAAGACTTCCGGACAATTTAAATATGATATTTTGATATATTTCTAACCAAGGAACAATGCCCTGAAATATTGGTAGGGAGTTCTGAAACACCCTATATATCTTTGATTTGCCATAGATAATGTTACAGAACGAATGGAAAGAATAAATAGTTTTGGTATAACAATACATCCTACTACTTGCCGTACTACAAGTAACATTTTTTACATTCCTTTGAAACTCCAGTTTTGACTATTTTCAATTGAAATCTAACAACAAAGAGGACAAATATATTGTTAACACATAAAATACTTACATAAAAATAGCTAAAAATTTAGTACATCTACGCTTACAATAATAAGAAAGGATAGTTTCTATTTATTTCACTTTTAATTATAATAATAAACAATACAAATTAAGGTTGTATTATATCAGAACCATTAAGTACTCTCACCGAATAATATGGCAATCCATTAACGTGTGTTGGACGGAGGAAAATAAGTGCGTGCGGTTCGTTCCCATCCCTTTTACTGTACGTGAAACGGCTCGCCGGCCCCCATCCAACTCGTCGACATGCCCGACGCCGCCTGACCAGATTTTTACTCGCGCATGAAGGCGTGAAGGCGTGAAGGCGTTCACAGCAAGAGCGATCAGAGTGAGCTCTAGCGGCGGAACGCGAAACAGAGAACCGTTCTCTGAGTCGTTCTTCTGAGCCGTTCTGAACGAAGAACCGATCTGTAGGAATAATGGGACGATTTCAAATGTCGGTATAATGAGCGATTTTAGTGTGTAGGAATAATGGGACGGTTTAACGTGTCGACACAATGAGACGATTTCGTCTCATTGTGTCGACAACTGAAATGTCGACATAATGGGACGATCTGAATAAATTGTCGATATAATGAGACGATTTGAACTTTTCATTTTCCCGCCACTTTGTCGACATAATGAGACGATTTCATGTGTAGGTATAATGGGACGATTTTGCGTTTGTAGGAACAATGGGAATCGACATAATGGGACCTCGCCACGTCATTAGTGACGTCATTGATGACGTCATCACTGCTGACGTCATCGTGATGACGTCATGGCTCAGAACCGGCAATTAGGCACTACTTAAAAGAGGAAGAAACTAAACGCAAATTGCAATAAACTTAAGAAATATTATTAGCTTTATTTTTGTAATTCACATTTTTGTTCTATAATTTATGGTTCTTGAAATATTTACAAAAAAATAAAAATTGATAATTTTATTAATTAAGTTTGACTATTTACGAAATTATATGTCAGGAACTAAAATGGACTGCTTCTCACATTATTCTGGATTGTGAGATACTTGGGGGTAGGCAAAGAGCCCTCTGTGGCTTCAAACAACCAGGTGACGAATCAGATGCTAGCATAGGGCAACAAATCTTGGACCCTGTAAAGGGGACAAATAATATTGGCTTAAACATTTAGCAGCCTTTGGGGTTCACAACTGGCTTTGGATGACGTGTTAATACATAGAGTCTGCCCCTTCTACACTAATAACCAATAACCAATATGTCGTTAAAAACTTTCGGAGACATATTTACACAATTTGCGTGGTGCCACGTACCACAATATCCATCAAACAAAAGTGTTTTATCTTAGTCCGAACTCAATTTCTTACAGACTAAGCACAAGGTTAGTCAAGGTCTGTCAAGTCCGCTATATCCACAGCCACATCAAATTACTTAATACAATAAAATCTCATTAAAATGTATTACAAGTAAAAATGTATTATTATGCATAAATGTATTATTGTATTAAAAATTAACTTAATACAATATTTTAGTATAGAAATATAAATTATTAAGTGTAAAAATAAAATTTTAGATAGCAACTTAATAAAA
The DNA here is from genome assembly GCA_030545055.2 of Neoaliturus tenellus. NCBI lineage: Eukaryota > Metazoa > Arthropoda > Insecta > Hemiptera > Cicadellidae > Neoaliturus > Neoaliturus tenellus. Next base: position 77,778,111 of record CM061532.1, read on the forward strand.
CCGAAATTGAAAAAAAAAACGGAACATTTTAGATTTACTTTACGTGTTGAATGCGAATACGCAGAGCCAGTTCTGAATATTGTGATACCCTGTACAAAATAGAAAGATATACATAGAGTATGAAGTAGTGTAAAGCACGAATAATATAGGACTATATTAACATTATACCTAATAATTTTCTTAAATACTCTCTACCTACTTTTACCACTTTAGAAGTATTTAACATTACGGTTCCTACATTGGGGGTTTCGGTTTAGTTACAATCTCAAATTATCTGCTATAAAATAATAAATTTAAATAAAAATGACAAATTTTTTTCATAAAAAGTTGTTAGGATAATAATAGAAGACTTAGATGTTCATATTGTCAGTTATAACAATGGTTTTGTTTTGAGCACGTGGTGACTTTAACGCCACACAACTCATCTATGGCCTACGTGGTCCTGCATTTGCACTAATAATTGCTTAAAATATAAGCGTCTGCACTGCAACTCTCCCAGTACTATCGTGCAGAATGTATAAGAGTATAAAATATACGAACGTTATAAAATCAGAGGTTGATTGTACCATTATAATGTGATATAAAGATATGAAAGACATTATGAATTTCTTTTCCTTTTCTGAACAATAATGGGAAAAAAGAATTTCAGTTTACATTACTAAGACAACATTTTTTCGCTCAATTTAAAAATTCTATCAAGTAAAGAAAAACACCTTCAGTCGAAATGATGTACAACGTTTTAAATCATGCTTGTTTTTAAGGTAATAAAAATTAAGTGAAATTAATTGACATTTCGGTGCTTGTTTATCTTATACATTTCTTTCATATTTATTTTACTTTGATCAAACAGCATAATGAGCTTTAAATAAAAATAGTACCGTTTAAATGTAACCTGCAGCAGATTTTGTGTGTGTAAATTTTCTGTATTGGTTTATATTTCTAATGTTATTACTTTGAAGGCACGCATAGTTTTTTAGGTTAGCGCACCATTAAAGTAAAAAGATGTCCTTACCAAACGTTATTATAAGGTAAAAGATAAATTCCTAATTTGCGAATTGATAACAGGACGAAAAACTACAGTTTTATGCGGAGTATGATGAAAAAAGTTTCTTGTCTTGAATAAAACAAAAAATCGTTCTCATTCTTAAGGAAAGGATAAAAATAAAGTCAAACCGAGTCAAACCGTTTTACCAATTTTGCGCTTTGGGCAATTGTTTTAGCGATAATGTACTATTTTTACAACCCTCTACAGCTTCTTTATAAAACAAAATTTTAATTTGAGGATGTTTTAAGATAGTTTTACTAAATAATTAAGAATTTTTTATTATATAATTTAATATATTTATTGTTTGTTCATTCTAACAAAGTTTAACATCCCAAGATAGAAAGTGAGGCATTGTTTTGCCTCACAAAAGTTGTATCCTCCTGTAATTTTTGACAGCTTGTTGTTACGTCCAGCTGATTATAGCCATAAAATAGTGGTCGAACCCATCAGAGCTGTAAGAGGAAAATATATTTTAAAGAAGTTCTGCTGCCCTAAAAATTATCATGTAATGTCATCGTCAGATTACATTCTTAGGAGTAATATATTTCAGGGGTTAATTGTATTCCCAGACTAAAAATAATAAAACATTTTTAGAAGGTGGTTTATATTTTATAAACTAGTTAAACTAGTTATAAAACATAGCTTTTTAAATAAAATTATGTTTTTGTTTTATCATAATTTTAAAATGGGCATTATATCAACTTAACAATAAAACTTATAAAAGCACATGGTTCAAATTGCATTAAGATATCATATTAAAAAAGTTAAATATCCCCATAATTCGAATACTACAAAAATGTAAGAAAAGTTATATAAACAAATGTAGCATAGTAGTAAAAACTATTTATTTCACAACAAATATAAGTTAAGTAGTACTCAATGGAAGACTCACTATCATCAATATAAATAACGCAGCTATAAACGCGTCATTACGTACAAACACATTTATATCTACTCAAGTGAAAGTTCAATGTAAAAAGGGAATAATGCATTTAAATATAATTTTAAACGTTTTAAGAAATTTCGGTCACCATTATAGGAAAGAAAATCGTGCCAAACAATTTACGGAGCATAAAAAGAAATGTAAATAAACGATATTCATATTGATAGGGCGCCAGTGGCACGCGGAGCATAAATCTCCGAGTGTGGGGTGGGGTATAAAAGGTAGCGGCGATAGGAGCAAAGTCATAGTCATCGTTTCATCTTCGACTACCACAGCAGGCATCATGTACTCACTCGCCTTCGGTAAGCATCAGCCAATTATTGATTAATATTTTTAAACATATATTGGATAATTGGTTTTATTTTACATTTCATAATGGATAAATATTTACCTATACAAATCGTTAATTCAAAACACCTTTATGAGTTTCAAAGCAAATTTAAACAAATAAAATAATAAAGGACAGTTAGCAAAAACTATTGATTGACCTTTTATGACACTTTAGATTAGTTTAAAACATTTTCATTTAATAAACTAGTAACTTGATTTAATCAGATATATTAGAATAGTTACGATAAGACTATCCAGTGGTTGACCCCATGCTGCCTTAAATAAATTAAATGAATTAAAAATAAATTAAAAATGCTTTTTGATAGCCTAATAACACCACTCTCAGTAAATAACAAAAATTATTCACTAATAAAAAATATGATTCGTATATAACAGTCATTTGTATACTCTTGAAAATAGTTGGATCGGCTTTAATAGATTTTGAATTATATCCGTATTCCAGAACAGAATTTCATGGTTAAACATCCTCCTTGATATTTTAGTTCAAACAATCCGTTCTAAATGTTGGATTTTTTCCTCCAGAATTCACGTTTGTGTGGTGTTTTACATTCGGAAAATTTCTGTATAACATATCATACCTATTGTATCGATTCGTTTAGTAAAATATTCATGCCACTTAAAACTGACTGAAAAATATTTAAAACAAACGGTTTCATTAGGTAATCTCTTTATATTCACAAAATATACAAAACGGGCGAGTAAGACCAGTTCACTCTATGTTCAACTCCGACTAGGGAGATGAATGTCAAGTGGATTGGAGTTTGATTTTAAAGGCTGGCTGGGGTCCCACCGTGTGATTGCTTGATGTTTCTGACCGGTTGTTATTTTTGCTCCGCAGGCCTCCTCGTAGCCTGCTCAGCAGTTCTCGCTGCCCCCTACCCGGGACCCCAGCCCCAGCCAGGACCCTACGCCGGACCCCAGCCTCAGCCAGGACCCAACCCGTACCCCGCCCCCGCTCCACAGCCCGGCCCCGCTGGCCCCATGGCTGCCGGACCCCAGCCCCAGCCCCGTGCCGGTGGCCCATCTCAGGGTGCCGCTGGCCCCAACGCTAGCCCCTACTTTGGCTTTGGAGGTTTAGGATATGGAGGTTATGGATTCCCCGGATACTACGGTTACGGTTGCGAGTACCCCGTCTTCGAGGAGGTCCTCGTTGAGCCTTTCGGTTATGGTTATGGTTACCCCTACGGTGGTTACGGTGGTTACGGTTACTACTAAACATAAATTCTGACCCATCTCTCTGTATCCGTACCTAGGCTTAAGATTTTTGTAATAGAAATAAAAAAAACAAAAGCCTAATCATGTGTATGGTTTTTTACCTAACAGATGTGCATTGTTTACATAACACATTCGATACTCTTCTAATTTTTCCTCTTCAATATTTTCGATATTTAGGTAGTTCAAGACAAACAAAATCCAGTAAAAGTGTTTATATTAAATATATTTATCACTGCAGCACTCTATTTTTGTAAATGAAAATATCTATTCTTCAGTGAAACGAAGAGTTAATTGCGTAAGAAGTTTAATTTATTTTTTCAAAATAAGGATCAGTGATATTGCTAAAAAATCTAATCTTAATCTCAGTTTCCATTGGTATTAAAACAACATGCTTTTGTGAACAGCACAAACCATCAGGAATAATTTTTAACACATAAGACCTTTTGGAGTTCATAATCACAAAAATATTTGTGTCAACACAGTTTCATATAGATAATCATTTCCATCCTAAATAAGTTAATCAAATATTATCCCAAAATTTATAATTTTATATGTTTGTTTACATGGATTATTTTGCAAATATATGTGAAGTGATATTGTTATTTAAATATTAGTTAAAGTTATTATACCGCATTTTAATAAAGAAGGTCATGGGTTTTAAAGGGTTATTCCACAGTAATAAACGGTAAAGATCGGTAGTGAACGGTAGCAATGTATACAGAACCAAATAAGTAGGGACATCCTTATATGGGGAAGTGAGAACGCCGCCCCTGAAACAAGATGGTAAGGATTATGCTGATTGGTTGAATGGAAACAGATGACAAGAATAATTTTACAGAGGTTTGTTATTGTTTTGATTTTTTGTAACAAATAAATATGCTCATTTTGACATTTGAGAGGTAGAAAGAGCGCTTCCCGTGACAGTAAGGAGAATTAATCCTAGCATCAGCGCTTTATTTTCCTCTGGTTTTCGGGGGCAAAACTAAAATTTCTTAACATGGGATGTCCCTACTTATTCGGTTCTGTATACATTGACGGTAGTGATCTAGTTAATTTCAATATTTTGAATTTAAATGAAACTTTCAATGTGTTTTCTCCACGTAATAATATTACCAGTGTAAGTCTGTAAGGTTTTTATGCTGTTATTTTGACATTTTAAGTGAAAGAAGATATTAAATATATGAATTATATACACCAAGTAAAGTTCATGGATTTTCAGGCGTTGTCCACAGAAATAAATTTTTCTATTTGTAAAAATAACAAGTTAGTGTTGCCATTGGGGTTTGGCATTACTATATCACTTTTGATCCACCATTAGACATGAAATGGTTTACAGATATATAGCTGTTTTAGTAATTCGTGAAATATTACTTGTTTTGGCAAATATCCACACATTAAAAAGCAAAATAATAACTGAAACGGGCATAGGATAATTCTACACATACACAAATAGTATGATCTTTAAAAGGAAAAGGTGCACTTCTATCATATAACTAGTCTAGAATCGTAATTTATTGAACGTCCTTTACTTAAGGTTACAATTTGACTATTACTTTTGAAAAGCAGAGGGTTCCTGCTGAGAAGTGAACCTTACTCAACCGTGGCTTAATTCTAGATCATCATTGACTATCTTTATAAACAATAATGATCTAGATAAATTTCCTCCCAAATTTGACATAAAAGCCTAATTATCTTAAAAAGACTATCTTAGGCCAATATTTCATTGTTACCACGTTAACAAATTTAAGAGAAAGCTGTAAAATTAACTAAAAATGGCTTCCGAGGATCGGTCACGCGACCTCTCGAGCTAAAGCTCAAGACTTCAAGCGGTAGACCACCGCCGGACACATTAATGGTCTAATAGTAATCCCCTAATAACGACTGGAAATATGAATATTCATTTCACGATTTTCTCGTATGACGTTCATAGAACATTCAGGAGGGCACTGTTTAAATAACTGACGTTGTCGATGCTAACTTTCACAAAACGTATGTCGTTCAAGATCCTCTTAAGTACTTTATTTGAAAAAGGATTAATCTGTGGTTTAGTTTTTATACTTATTTTAAATTTTATAGTTTGACTAATTCATCTTGATTCTTAGTGTTTACTGTAAAAATAAATAAATAAAATGATTACTGCGTTTTAAAATTGTAAAAAAAGTTTGCACTTAAATATTTGTTGTATTATACTAAAAAAATCTACCGTCCACATTAGGAACTCTATTTATATATCCTAGATTACATATATACAGGGTGTCTCACGTAAGGTGTCTAAAATCGATTATAGATCAACAGTTTGTCCTACAATCTTGAAATAAAATCATTTCCCACTAACTTGGCCCCAAGGAATAATTTAAAAATATTTCTAACGTTGTATAAATACAGGGTGTCCCAAAAACTGGGGGTCACAAGTTCGAATCTCAGAAATTTCAAATACAAACATATGTCATATTATACATCATTAGAAAGGTCTATTTAATACAAACATTTTGGTGGAAACAGAATTTTGTTATCTTTATTCGTTTCAAAATGGCGTCCATTTTTGTAGCCAAAATCAAAATTTACGGAATACCCTGTAATTCTTTTATTATTTGTCATAAATGACTTCTGATTCAAAATACTTATTTGAAATAAGTTAAGCTTTACAATGATATGTCACAAGACAAATTTTATAAAAAAACTAAAATTTCAAAAATGTAATATTTTTGAAAATTTTTACATAAACAAAACTTAAAAATTTTAAATACAAACACATGTCTTTTTGTACATCATATTAAAGCTCTAGTTAAACTGAACAACTTTGTAATTTACACTAATGCCGTATCTCTTTTGGTTTTGTAGTAATAACGTAAAAATGTCATTTTCCCATTTAACTTGCATGTTAATTAATCAGGACATGATAGTATGGCAGTCCTTCTTCCATTGTTGCCATACCATTAAATTAACATGCAAGTTAAATGGGAAAATGACATTTTTACGTTATTACTACAAAACCAAAAGAGATACGGCATTAGTGTAAATTACAAAGTTGTTCAGTTTAACGAGAGCTTTAATATGATGTACAAAAAGACATGTGTTTGTATTTAAAATTTTTAAGTTTTGTTTATGTAAAAATTTTCAAAAATATTAAATTTTTGAAATTTTAGTTTTTTTTTATAAATTTTGTCTTGTGACATATCATTGTAAAGCTTAGCTTATTTCAAATAAGTATTTTGAATCAGAAGTCATTTATGACAAATAATAAAAGAATTACAGGGTATTCCGTAAATTTTGATTTTGGCTACAAAAATGGACGCCATTTTGAAACGAATAAAGATAACAAAATTCTGTTTCCGCCAAAATGTTTGTATTAAATAGACCTTTCTTATGATGTATAATATGACATATGTTTGTATTTGAAATTTCTGAGATTCGAACCTGTGACCCCCAGTTTTTGGGACACCCTGTATTTATACAACGTTAAAAATATTTTAAAATTATTCCTTGGGGTCAATTTAGTGGGAAATGATTTTATTTCAAGATTGAAGGACAAACTGTTGATCTATAATCGATTTGAGACACCCTACGTGAGACACCCTGTAGATAACTAATCTAAGTTTCAGTAAATAGATATGAGTACAAGAATATTTGAGCTTAATATATAATAATTTGTAATGAATCAAAAGTTTTAGATTTATACAAAAAATATTTTATAAAAAAACACTTTTACCCCTGAAAGCAAAAATGATTTTAAATATTTTTATTAGTAGTAAATGTTCTTATAATTAATTTTCAGTTGTTATTTTTATTTTTGTATTTCAAAATTGTATAAACTGCGTAATTGAATCCAATTTTAAAGTTCATTTTTAAAATTAAGTAGTCTAGTTACAATGATCGTTCGAATAAGTGATGGAAAATGTCCATAATAATGTTAAAACCCAATATAAATCGAGATAGATTATTATGAATAAACTGAACCTTGTATCAAATCAAGCACTCGGGTATTTATACTCTTTAATATTTGAAAAGTATTTCACACTTTGTCGACTTGTATCTTTATATAATTTCGCATTTATATTTGAACAATTTTACGATGTTCTATTTGCACCTAATAAATTATAGATAAGGCAATTGGATAGCCAATAATTTATGACACTTTCACAATTTTCATTTGTTCTTTGATAACGATACGAAGCGACGCACCAACAATAAAACTTCTGTGTTCAATGAGTATTCCGAAAAGTATAATTATACGGTCTTGTTTAGATAAAATATAAACATTAATCAAAGATTATTGACGAGAAAAGAAAATTAGAAATAGAAAAATTACATTATATAATCTACGCTACTTTGTTATTGAATTGAAATATTCTTGACAAATCAGTTGAAACCAATACTTAAGGTAGAATCCATTGAATCAAAACCACGACCTCTTGAAATAAAATCCACGTAGCTTTTGTAATAAATAAATAAATAATTTTATTAAGAGAAGGAAATGTAATAAAGCATTATTAAATGATTCATGTTAGTTTTTATAAATATTTAGAAAAAATATGTACTGTATGTAGTTGACTGAAAAATTAGAAACCAAAAGCGCAAAAGATATTGTTTTTCCTATTTTGTTTACTATTTTTATTTTACTATCCACGATAAACATGCAAAACATTTCAAAAACTACTACAAAACTGTTCTGAAAGTTGAACAGTCTAAACTGTAAAAATATTATACAATTTGTTTTAATTATTTATGTCAACATTTGAAAACTAATTTGACACTTTGAAATTCTGTTATTTTTGGCGAGAGAAATGTATTTACAAATTCGAAATTTATGATAAAGTGTCACGTTTAATTGTTGAAAATAAATCAATTAATTACAATTTTTTTACTTGAAAATTTTATTTCGCATACCACAAAACTTTTTTAGGTCTTATTCTCTAAGAAGTAAGACTTCAAAATTAAATTATTTAGTTTCCCCAAATTAAATGTTCCAAAATAAAAGCTTCCCCCAAAATAATTTCTTCAGTTTACGTGGGTTCAGAATTGATGGCTTGTTTGATTTCCAGGCGTCCTCCTCGCCTGCTCTGCGGTGTCCGCTATCCCCGCACCCGGTCCTTACCCGGCCCCCCAGCCTGGGCCCCAGCCCGGCCCCTACGCTAGACCCAACCCTGCCCCCGCCCCAGCACCCGCCCCCGCCCCGTCACCTTACCCGAGAGCCAGTCCCGCTCCCGCTCCCGTAGCAGGCCCTAACCCGGGTCCATCACCGGCGGCCGGTCCATACTACGGGTACGGAGGTTACGGATTCGGGTACCCGTACGGTGAGGGCTTCTACGATGGATACAGAGGGTACGATTGCGGCATCGGATTCCCCGGTTTCTATGACGAGGTCATCTATGACTTCCCCTACCCAGGATTCAACCCCACTTTCTTTTATCCGTAATTTCTTCATCAGCTGACAAATATTGTAGATTTAGGTTTTATATGAAATAAAATTCTTATAAAAAGCCTGGGTAGTATTTCTTGGTCTTCCTCTTCGATTTTATGTTGTTTTAAGAATCACTGTTCGACTAGTGTCATCGTTAAAGTATACCAATCAGTAACAAAGCTTAGGGTAATTGATCTATGCAATAGTATACTGGGGAATTAAATATTAATAAAAAGAAACGTCATTAATTTTCAAATAGGACTGATCATACAAATAAAGTTAAAAAATAGGCTCATTAAGTTACATTATTTTCGTATTTTTTCATTAATTAGTTATTTTATAAAACATTTAAAAAATCCGGATGTGCTGAGATGCTAACACATAAAAGTTGGTTTTTAGAACATGCAAATAATTTTTGACTCATCTTAGTCTATCACATTTTTTGTTAAATGATTTTCACATAGCTAAAAAGCATCCTTGCGCACCTCCGGACCAGTTTACGATATATAAGAGAAATTCGACCAATATATTTGATCGAGTGAATTCTTATCAAATGTGGCAATATGTCAATTCTATTAAAGCTCACTTTAAGAAATCAATTTGCCTCTGTGTTTTTACCATATCTATACTTATTTAATACGCTAAGGGTTTTTTTGTGTGGTGAGAACTCCTCCTACAATTTTTAACCGATTTTCAAGATTTTGGTGTCGTTGGATAGGGCTTCATCTGTAGTTGTTTCCGCCAAACACTGATGAGAATTGGACTGAAAATAAAGGAGCTATCCACCATTGTAATCTCAACATTTCCCATTTAAATAACATTGGGATTGAATAAAGCATTTTAAACATCTCTTAATAATCAGCTGTAAATACGTGTAGATTTTGGTGTTTAAAGATATTCACAAAATTGGATTGATCAGATGTCATTCATTTAGAGCTAAAAGTAAAATTTGTATTGTATTAAAATAAATTTCTCCACTTCGATCAACACGTATACTAGTTTTTATTAAAAGCAATTGAATCATAAAATAAATATTAGGGCTACATATTAATTTAAGAGAAATGTTCTGCTTTATTTTAGTCATGCATATATTCTGTAAAATATGTTGCTACTAAAACAGCTGAATACATACATTTTTTTTAATAAAGTATTCAAAGTACCATTTTTTCCTATTTTTACCTAGGGAGTAATAGAGTCAGCAAATGTCAAGTTTATTAGTTGTTCGTTTTTTCTCAGTATAGTGAAATTATAGACACAGAAAATTAGCTGATTTTATTTAAATAAAAAAATCTAATTTATATCAGTTTGTAAGGTAATCGAATTGCAAAACCGGTCATTTTGTGTATTTAGTTAAATGCCTTATAACTTTTGTTAAACCCCTATAAAAATTTTACCTTAAAAAAAAAATCAAAAAGCTATATATATTAAATACATTATCCTACAATTTAAGCTAGAGCATTTAAATTGTTTTCGATAGTTATTTTATTGAAATAATATATTATTAGACAAACTATAAACCATTTGAAGAAACCTATTTATTTATTAAACATAAAAGTTTATAGTTTCATTAACTTGTAAAAGTAAACTTACTATAACCGTGTACTAAATTATATGAGTAGGGCCTATAATAACAAAAATATAATACATTTTCAAATTTTCGTAGTCCTTTGTATAAGGGTAGTAACAATTATGTTCAAACAGCTTTAAATACATTAAGTTTTCCATATAATACTCATATAACTTATTGTTTAGTTTTATTACTGCTTAAAGATACTATCACTAAAAGAAACACTAAAGATCACTTAACTACTTCGATATTCAAACTGAAACTTTTGCTACAAATATGTTTATATTAATGTTGCTTCGGCAAAAATGTTTATATGCTTTACATGAACTAAAGATGAACAAAAATATTTTAAATGAATGATATGTTTTAAATCAGAATATTTTAGAGTATTATACATGATGTATTTAGTAAGATTTATTTTAAAGATTTAGGCTTTTTGATGAGAATTTTATTTATTTTTAGACGTAGAAGGACTACTCTTCAAGATGAAAAATAAGATTGTATTTTACGGTAATTAATATAGACGGTAAAAAGGTGAAAAATAAACGCAATTGAACACTAGTTATAGATAAATATTTTCATTGTCGGTGAAACATTTACAAAAACTAAAATAGTTTTGCTACGCTTACAGACAAAGTCAGGTTCTAATTATTATAACCTTTAATTCATTAGTCTTATGTTATTATACTCTGTATGGGGGTTTTGACCACCAGGAATCGATTATAGTTTGTCCCATGGTTGGGAAATCCCGGTTTTCGTGCTAGAGACCTTCAAAGTTCCCATGTTACCCCTATAAAGATTTTCAAAAGCTACTAAAACTATCAAAAAAAGCTGACAACATTGTAAATAAAACAATATGTTAAATTGTTTATTGTTGTTCAAAGATTTATACCAGAGTGTTGCACAATTTGGACTAGCCAGTGAGCAAACTGAACTAGCTCGTTGGGGAGCTTGAACAAAGCGAACAAGCTTTGTCTGAAGAGGAAAGTGATGTTTAATAATTTTACCGACCATAACCTCGATCCCTCTGGTACTAATATGTATTTAAAAGAACACACCATAAAAATAGCTTTTGAATAATATTTTCGTTATAAGTTTCCCTATAAACATTCCTCAAACACTGCACAAACTCTCTGCTCTCAGCACGACAACACATGAGCGAATGATGTTAATAATATTTAATGTATTTAAAAGAACACACATTAAAAATAGCTTTTAAATTATAATTATAATCACTTATTACAAAGAGTATCGTTATACGTCTCCTTATAAACATTCGCCAAACACTGCAGGAACTTTCTGCACTCAGCACCGCAACACATGAGAAATGTTAATAATATTTTGTGAAATATTCAGTTGTCTTTTTAAAAAATATCAATTTAATTAGGTTTTTTTGCAACACATTTACAAAAAAATGTCTATTTTCATTAAATATTTCGAGCATAGGATGTGATTGGAGATAATATTTTATTCAACATCACTCGGAATTACTACTTGTTAATGCCTTCATCACAGAGTTACTGTTTGGAAACAAACCGAAAGTTGATGTTTGTTCGCAGGTGTTGCGGTGCTTTGTGTGGCGGTGAGCGCGGCCCCAGGGCCCTACCCTGCACCCGCCCCCAGACCGGGCCCCGCCCCCGGCCCCTACCCAGCAGCCGCCCCCGCCCCTTACCCGGGCCCTGCCCCCGCACCCTACCCGGGTCCCGCGCCCAACCCGGCCCCCTCGGCTGACCCTAGGCACGGATACTACAACTACCCCTACTACGGTGGGCTCGGTTTCGCCCCCGGTTTTAACTGCGAGGTCGGAGGATGCCCTCCCTTCCTTGAGCCCTACACTGTCCTTGAGGGCTACCCATACCCTGGCTTCCCCTACGGACAATTCTTTTAGTTTAGTCAAATAGTTTATAAAAATAAAAGACTGAAAAATTTTCAACTGTTTTTATTTAACCTAGTGTCTAAATACACAACTGTTACATCGTAATGTAAATTTCATTACAATTATTTATGGAAATTATGCGAAGAAAAATGTAATTTTTTAGAGCTGTAACGAAATATTTTGTCACTTGAGATAATGTTAACTCATCGCATCCATCCTTCAGTCATATTCACATTTAAGTACTAACCGGGTTGTGTCGGTGACTTAAATACAGGGCTGGCATTAGGTTTTTGGCGCCCTAGGCGAAGTATCGATGGGTGAACTTCACCCCCCCCCTCCCCCCTTAAAACACTCGAGCCGTTTCTTTTAGCCGTTATTACAAATTGCAAAGAAAACAACGTTTAAAATACAAATATATTTTTACTATGAATTTATTATCAGATAAAACACTTGTATTAAAATAAAATTCTCATAATTTATTGCAAACAAAATTTGTACATTTATTTATAAATTGCGAAGATCCATTACATACTTTGAGACAAAAATTTGAATCAAATGGGGGCGCTCTTCACCTCTCATCGTTGACTCTCTTTACTGCCGATCAAGGTCACTATTTAACGAATATTGTTAGCTCCCTTATTACCACAAATATAGGAACTCTACTTCCGCCGATCGAGAGCTCTCTTTACCGTAGATCAAGGGCGCTGTTTACCGTCATTTTTGGGGATGTCTACCACCGGTCGGAGCTCTCTTTGCCGTCGATCGTGGGCGTTTTTACCGCTTCGCCGGTGGCGAACGGTGTTTATCGCCGGACGGGGACGCAATTTAAGTCTAAACAGGGACGCTTTTAAACCTTGATAAGAAGGAAATTTTAACCGCCAGTCGGGGGCCCTCTAAACCGTCGATCAGGGAAGTATTTTACCTCCGGTTGGAAGCGCAATTTAACTCCTATAAGGGGCACTATTTACCGTCGATTAGAAGGCAATGTTTACTGCTGGTTGAGGCGACCTTTACCGTTGATCAGGAGCGCTTTTAACCGAGAGTTGGGGGCGCAATTCAACGCTGATCGGTAGTGTATTCAGCCTAAAGGGGAGAATGTTTGAGGCCGATCCGGGGCGCCGTTATCTGCCGGTCGGGGCGCTCTTTAGCTACCACCGATCGGGGGCGCTCTTTAACGCTGATCAGGAACACTCTTTACAGTAGACTGGGGCCGTCTTTGCCACGATGGCGCCCCTTGGGCCTGGGCGGTCGCCTTAATTCGCTTATATGTTAGAGCCATCCCTGCTTCAAATAATTCTCAATAAGTACCAATAACAATCAAAGTGATGAAGAATGAGAGCAATGTAAGTAATCATAATCTTCTTCCTTCAATAAAATAAAAAAATTTAAATACAAATTTTCAGACTTTCTTAAATAGTTTAACTACAAGTTTGTTTTCTTGAATACTACTTTTAGACAGTGACCTTACTTAATGATTATTTTAACCTGAGTAAATGTGAATGAGAGATGAGATAGGATGATTGGGGTGCGATCTTGTAGTCTTGTTACTGACTAAGGCCGACATTCTCCTTAGACAGGACTGTTTATTAGTAGCCCAACAGCCAATGGTATCTAGGGACCTACAGTTTAACGTATTATCCGAACCACTATTTCGACCTCATATATACGAATTCGTCTAATTATGAGAATGGTCTGTATGGATGAACTAGTTTTACTAGTGCGGACGTTAATCCCCACTAGGGAATATCACAGCCACAAGCCATCGTTTATAACTATCCACAATTTGTAGCCACCAAGTTGCTGGATTACAGGATATGGTTAAGGTAAAACTTTCTCTCTAGTTGGTACACGTATCAAAAACGTATATTTGGAAAAAAAACTAAAAAAAAAAAAAAACATATCTATACCTGATATAAGGTTTAATAGAAACGAGGTGGCCCGTGCGCAAATTGCGCATTTTATGATTCTGTATGAGTAAAACTCACCTATAGTAGGCCTATGTGATCCCGTATAACAATGAATGATAGAAATCCCGTTTCAATGAATGATAGAATTAAGTAAGCAGAATTTATAATTCTATCTTAAAGTATCCCATGCCCTACACTACTGGGTCAACGGGAAGAAGTGGAAGCACTGTAAGCACTGTGAATGTTGATTATGAAGCGACAGAGATTTTTTTTACTATCTAGCTTTTAAAATTCATCTGAATGTAATCGGCTGTTAAATTAAAATTAACATTATAGAACTTGTAATTGAAGTTGGTCAACATTTTAAAGCGCCCTCTAGAAATGAATTAAAGGTGAGTGGGGCGAAGCCCGAAACTATATGACCTTTTTAAGTACGATTCGTCACCGCACTATATCCTAAGCTTTAAAATGACACCTCAATCTTAAAAATCGGTTCAGTAGGTCGAGAGAAAAAGGGACGTAACATATGAAACCCTTATAGAAATAAGAAGATAGATAACAGATTGATCAATTAATTAAAGAATGCAATAATCTTAGTTTTTCTCATTATATATTTCTTTAATCTCTACTGAATCATCTACGAGTGCATTCAAAACCACACTTTTCACTTTGGAAAAAAGAGGAAGCAACAAAAAGGTTTATTTGTAACTTAGATTTACGTCTTCACATAACCTTAATATATTTTGATAGAGCAATAAATAACTTCGAACTTCAAAACTTTGCTAATGTGGGCTGTGTTACGGTATTCAAATATTCTTAAAAAGGATTATAAACGCTATTAAAATACCGTAACTGGTACAAATTTAACTACCTAATATCGTGATTTCATATTTTAAGACCCTTAACAAATAATATTTAAAAATATATTTATATATTATATGTATATATGTATATGTATATATATATATGTATATTTATGTAGTATATGTTTAGGGTTATGAAGTTTGTAGCAACATGATTCTTCTAGCAGTAAAAAAACTCGTGAGAATATTCCCTGATGGGAAGTGAATGTTACTTACATAAGAGGACTATTGAAAGAATTGTACAACTAAGTACTTTTAAGATATAGTTTTGTAGTCATACAAGTGGATAGCATAAAAATATTGGTCTGTATGTACATTTTGAAATCACAATAATTTCAAAATTTACAACAATAACAATTTACAAAAAATACAAAACATCACGGTTATCTGAAAATTTTATTTACAAGATCCTTTGTCAGGCTTTAATATATAAGACTTCTAACCAGCCTGTCAAGCACAGCATAACCACCAAAATACCTGAAACCGAATTTCTTCTTAATTTGAAAACTTATTTCTTTCATAAAGTTTTCGCAAAAGGGCAATAAATTATATGTGTGTTGGCATTTACGTTATGCCACAATGTAACGTTAAGAAACAATGTAAGACTCGTTATTATTATGTGGAAATAACTATAATGACAAACATTTTATAGCATACGAAAGCAAATTACTTTTTGTCTCACTGATACATTAAACTACAAAACTACTTTCATAATGAAGGGTTTTTTCAAGGAATCTAAAATAAATTAAGACAAGGTAGGGGTCAAGACATGCAATGCCCTCTATGCACCAGGTGTTCTTTTGCACCTATGACGTCATCATTATCATTTCCAGTAATAGTTAATGGTGATGTCAAAGGTGCAAAGAACACCTGATGCATAGATGGCGTTGCATGTCTTGATTCCTAACTTCTCTTTATTTATTTTAGATTCCTTGGGGTTTTTTGAAGTTCTTTTCAATCTTATAATAAGTGCAACATTTTGAAGTCGGTGAAATTCTAAGCTTATCGCAGTCAAATATTATAGATCGATGTATAAAAATAATAATTTATAAAAGTACTTCTAACTTCATAAATAAAGGTACGCCTTATTAATTTACAAGAAATAAATCATTTGATTAAAATTGGAAGCATTGTTAAGTTTAATTCTTTTCATAAATGTATGAATTTTAGCCAAAAAACAAATAAAGAAACAAAAAAAATAAAAATGTATGCAAACAATATTGTCAAAAAGAAAAACCAAATAAATGAAAAAGTGTTACTACAGATGTATTATTGATCGCTCCATGATATATCACTTATTTTAAGTCAAGTTTGCTAGGTTAGTACAATATAACATCAATTTCCAGTTGTGGTAGCAGTTTGTGCGGTGGTGAGTGGACTGCCAGCCCCTAAGCCTTTCCCTGGGGCCTATCCGCAGCCCGCCGCCGGACCCAGCCCCTATCCTGGCCCCCGACAGGACGGCCCCAACCCCGGCCCCGCCCCAGCGCCCCAGCCCCAGCCCCAGTACGCCCGCTCTTACGGCAACGGCTACTACCCCTACGAGGGGTTCTACGACGGCTACCAAGGGAGTTTGATCTGTGACGACTTTGGGCTGCCGGGCTACTACCAGGAGATAGTCTACCCTCTCCCCGGATACTTTTAATGTTAAAGGAAAAAAAATTGTAAAAAGCTGTAAAGTATTAAATTCGATTGTTTTTAGGAAAATAATTAAAAAAGACTTTACTTGGTTTTGTTTATTCTTTTTCATGTACAGTATCTTTCCTTTCCTTCATTGCCAATCTTCCACTGATAAATTTGTTGGAATAAAAAAATATTACAATGAAGATAATAATTCCCAGGTATTTATGACTTATTTTTGGTGATAAAAAACAAACAGTAAAGTTGGAAAATACAATTGAGAAATTGAAGGATAATTGTGTCATAAGTTAATGTGACACTTAGTTACTCTTTCACGCAAAAAAATACTCAACCGATCATCATGAAACTTTGTACACATGAGTAGTGGCAAAGTGGGGCTGCTGGACCAGGTCAATGACCCCTGAGGAATGCTGACGTCACCAAGGTCACTGACGTCACGAATGACGTCATCGGTGACGTCATCGATGACGTCATATCTATGACGTCATAGGTATGACGTAATAGAAATGACGTCATGACGACGTCATCACCGCTGACGTCACCATAATGACGTCATTGACGTAATTAAGGTCAAGGTCACGTGGAAAGACAAAAAAATTTTTCTTTGCACTTTTGTGGTTCCTCGTATCCGGCTGCGGAGCGAAAATCCACGAAGAACCACAAAAGTGCAAAGAAAAATTTATTTTTCCAGCGACCAGACCGAAAAACCTACCAAATGTGACCTAAGGCATTCCTCAGAGGCCATTGACCTGAACCCTAGCAACCCCACTCTTAAAACTAAAAAAATAAATAATTTTTATTTCCACTTACCCACTGGACAAACCCGAAGCCCAACTGGAAACAAAATTGGGAACAGCCGACGGTGGTGGTGTCATCGCCGCGCGGGAGCCGGACGTCGACTGACCGGACAGCACCGTGCCGTCCGGGTACCAGGCTGCGTGGTGGGGGCAAAAAGGTCAGATGCAAAAAAAAAATAATATTTTTCCAACAACTCATTTGAGTTTGTCCTTTTGCTGGACCTCCGTTACTTGGAGTGGAAATATTTGTAAAAAAATAATTTTTTTATTAATTCTTAAGTAACCTTGACACTTAGTCTGGAATTGGAGTCACCAGCGTTATTTTACTGGCAAAAGTTAGCTCGTCTAAAAGTTTTTGAAACATTTTATCATCCATAGTGATTTTGGTGTCTTTTGAGTAAAATTTTGGATTATTCTTGAAGCAGCGTTTCCTTTTTGTTAAAGTGGTAGTCTTGGACATCGTAACAGAATTATTTTGCTTGGCCAGCAAAAACTTTACTCTTAATAATTTTTCTCGCAAAGTTTCAGCCATTGCTGCGTCTCACAGTAAGGTTAGTATAATACTGAAAAACTCAGTGAATTGTTGCACCTAAGCTGGAAGTAGTGGGGGAATGAGTAGTGGAGGGGGTAATGCGGACTGTTGTTGTGAAGTGTATAAACAGTTTGCTGGGAACTGTCCAAGGAGTAACACGTACTGTGCAGAAAAATAATAGCGAGACTAGTATAAAATTGAAGTTAAAGAAAATATTTATGCTAAGGTTAATAAAGAGGTAGAGCTAAATGAAAAAAATAATTTTTGTACAAGATGTGCATGGTTCAGTTTTGCAACTAAGTCCAAAACCCACCAGTGTAGAATAAAATTTAATCATGAGAGTAAAATATTTAAAAACATTTGCGAAAATATTAGGAGACTTGTAGTGCTAAATAAAAATTAATTTTGTAGCAAACAGGTAGCGATATATTTTGCTAAGTCATATAATAAGAGAGAATGATGTAAAAATTAAAATTTTACTCACAGAAAGTCCGGTAGCGTTGAGTCGCAGCGTGTACCTTGTGTTGAGGAAGACGGCCGGCGAGTAACTGACTTGTATTGAGAGAGAGCCAAGACGGCAGACATGGGTTGGTTACATAAGTGTTACGTAATCCACAAGCGACACTGGAGACACAATTTAATTTTGTTCCCAACCAACACTGACTGTAGGCCGCGCTGTCAGTGGCATTGGCTGACTATCCATAGTGGCACTTTACCGCTGTCACGTATTGTATAATGAGATCCGGCTAGTTATGTATTCAGGCGTAGCTCTTGGGGATTGTCCAGTGCCGCAAACAAGTACGTGTCGAGGTCCGTACGTGCCGAGGTCCGGCTGTTTACGTAACAAGGTCCGGTTCCCCCACTCCTGGCCTGCCCACCTTGGTCCTTTCCGCCTAACCATAGTCGCAGTTGTCTTCGAACAGTCCAGCTGGTTGTTCGGAGCGCTGTCCTATAGGATTCGCAATGTAATGTTGGCGCCGCATTATATTGGGAATTCTTTTCTAGTCTAAGGCATGGCATGTGTAGTGTTAGGAAATAATTTTATTTTGTGCTTGCTGCTTGGTGTTGGTTGTGATTTAGTGAAAGTGTTGTGCAGTGAAAAATATTTGTGTGTGCTAATGTTTCCACAGGTTCGTGTTAGTCTAAGTCTTGTGTTTAGAAAAATATTTCTTTGTATTAATCTTCCACAGGTTGTCCCAAAATTAGTTTTTATAAATTTTTGGCTTCCTTAGCCTATGCAAATAGTTATACTGTTAGGTTTGAGGCTTAGAAGCCTCCATAAAATTAAATTTTTTTTCGAGGCTTAGCATGCCTCAAGAATTATTTTTTACCAACAATAGTATTACACTTTATGAGCCTCTGGGTTGGCCCTTTGGTATTCACCGTTAGGCCTTGTGCCATCGGCGCTGCTGGACCTCATCACTCGTCACTGGCAACATACGGGTGGTTGGCATCCTTCAGCACAAAGTGTCGGCCCTGACACTGACCGGTACGCTAGGCTTTATGTCAGTGCTTTGCATTAGATTTTATGTCAGTGTACTGGTTAAGATGGGGCCCAGGTCATGATTAGCATGACCTTATGATTCCCGTTAGGGGAACCAAAATTATTTAGCATGTTTCCCTTGTGGAAACTCAAAATTAAGTAAAAATTATTTATTTTTTGTAACATCAATCCCCCTATGTTTAAGTTTTTGTGTTGTAAAATATTTCTTTGTAATAATCTCCCACAGGTTGTCTCTAAGATAAATATTTTTTAAAATTCGTATCTTGGAGGATTAGCCTCTGTAAATTGGCAGTTAAAGTGTTAGGTTTGAGGCTTAGAAGCCTCCATAAAATAATTTCTTTTTGAGGCTTAGCATGCCTCAATAATTATTTTTTTAACAACAGTAGTATGGCGCTTAACGAGCCTGGGGGTAGGCCCCTGGGGATCGACCCCTAGGCCGCCCGTGCCAGGGACGCTGCTGGGCCTCATCACTCGTCACTGGCAACATACGGGTGGTTGGCACCCTTCAGCACGAAGCGCCGGGTCCTAACACTGTCCGGTACGTTAGGCTTTATGTCTGTTTATCAGTTAAGATGGGGCCCAGGTTATGATTAGCATGACCTTATGATTCCCGTTAGGGGAACCAAAATTATTGTAGCATGTTTCCCTTATGGAAACTCAAAATTAAGTAAAATTATTTTTTATTTTTCACCTCCCCCTAAGTTGTGAGATTCCCCCGAGGCCTTTGACCGCCGGCGGTCTTAGGCCTCGGGGGAATTTCTTTTTAATTCTTGGATGACCTTGACCTACATTTGTGTGTGAATAAAAAATAAAATTTTTTTGTTCCACATGTAGTTACAGTCAGCCAACACTTGGCGGATTTTTGGCAAAGTCCTGAGAGCTCGCAGGACTTAGAGCGATATGCGTTGAAGTGTTGGTTGTCTGAGCTGTGATTAAAAAACTTATTTTATATTCACACATAAGTAAGGGTAGCAGCCATCCAAGAGTTAAAGTCCTAGGGGTAGGTGACCCCCCTCCCCCGGGGGAGGGTCCGACCGGCCGAGCCCCCCCCCGAAACTTTTTTTTTCGGAAAATTTTTTGACCTTGACCAAAATTTTTTTTTGCTCCGGACGAAAAGTCCCCCCCCCGGGGGTGGAGGTGGCACTTTGGTAATTTTCCATTGGCACATGTGCCCGGTGTGCCCCCACCACATAGCGTTCTAGGTTAATCCTTTGCCGTCCCGAGCTGCTTCATTCTGCTTTCAGACTTGCAGCCTGCTAGCCGACTCTACACCGCTCTCGTGACCATGGGTGTTCGCATCAAGAATTATCCAACTGCCTCGCCTGCTGTGACCTCCGCTCCAATGCCGAACGCATCGTCCCTTTCAATGCCGATTCTTGATGTTTCGCAGATTCCACTGCCGCCAGCCACGACCGCTTCGCCACAGAAAATTGTTGTGGACCTGAGACCCGGCGCTTCCTCTACCGTCACTGCCAGCACTACGCTGCGCACAATTTTGGCCACGGTGACATCTATGTGTACTGTGACAACACCAACAGTCACAACCGTGGCAAGTGGAAGTGGTGTGGATCCCGGCCTGGTAACCATCAATTTGGACTCGGACGAGGAAATTTTCGAGAAGCCGAAGGAACGGAGGTCACCTTCCAAGCCGTCTACTCCCATCAAAAATTATTTTTCCACCTTTGATCCTATCTCTCCCGTCCATAGCCCTTCCAAACCCGAACAAAATTTAACTTCTTTCCCTTCCACTTCCAATGATCTTCAAGTGGAGCAACCTACAAACAATAAAGTAAGTAAAATTAATTCTGGTCTGAAAAAAACAGTAAAGAAGGCAGCGGGATCGAAACGCCAATGTAATTATGTTTGGATAACTGGAGCGAAAATAAATCAAAAATGCACCAGGTGGGCTGTGAGCGGCGAGGAGTTGTGCCGCTATCACTTCGACCGCAAAACAGCATCCATGCGGAGCACTCTTGATTCATGTTCGCTTAACATTGCCCCTAAGAAAACCACACAGATTCCTAAGGTACGTTATCAAAGACTCTATGCTGGTCAAAAATATTTCTTTCGAGCACACGTTTGTGTGAAACCTCACATTTTTTTGATGAGGCATAAAGACCAGAACGTTCATGTAAAGGTTGCTAAAAAATATATTGTTCCTAGATTTATGACCAACAGAGGGTACTTGATACGTGTGAAAGTTTTAAACAAGCTCAGGACTGTGTGGCGTTTGCAGGAGTAATGCAATCAGTAAGTAAACTTTTTGTGTAATTTTTAAATTTTGTTTTCCAAACATTTTCTTTTTCCAAATTAAATTTTATTAAAAGTTGTTTTTCCAAATTATTTCTTCACCCTCTTGAAATAAGGGAGGGGGGTATTATATAAAAGAGCTATTAAAAAAATAGTTCATTTATATAAGATCTTAACCTGGGGATAATGTTTTTTTTCTTTGAAAAAATATTATTCAGACACGTCCCAAACCAGTGTCCTGGATGGTGAAGAAAAGTTATAAAAAATTATTTTTTTTTTGTATTAAACTGATGTTTAGTTTTAAGGTAAACCAGTCAATGATCATGTGACAACAGGTTTCCCCCACCATTACTGAGCTCCTATACCCACTCACTGAGCTCATTCTGCTTTGAACGTTTCATCTTGGCAGACGTAATGTGCAGTATCAATCCGTTTGTTGGAGACCTGGAATTGCAGCGTTTACCATCGGGGCATGTATATGCTCCGATGCTGGTGGATTATAAAAATTATTGTTCACCTGAACAACAGGTGTCCCCCGAACCTGGACCTTTCAATGATGGTGAAGAAAACAGTATTTTGAGGAGTGAGTTGCTCAAGGGTGAATCGGACAGAAATTTAAAAAGTAAATATTTGAAACGGTTGGCTGATCAAAAGCGTAACTATAAGGAGCGAGCGGCAATGTTCCGTTTGCAGTTGGTAGTGCCTAAAATCAGCAAACGTTCCAGCAAGCTCGACACCCTGACAGCCGCTTCTGATTACATCTGCCTGTTGGAATCAAAAATTAAATTTCTTGAAAGACAAATCCAAAATAAAAATAATAATAATTCTGAACGTCTAGTGATTGGAAGTCCTGAGCAGGTTGATGATGGTAAATAACAAATTTTAGGAATGTAAGTGATAAAATTATTTATTTTGTGTGAATTGGACTTGGACACGGACTAGCTGTTTGGTAAGCGGAAAAACAGAGCGGGGGATAGAGCACTCTGTGATACTGGAATAACATATCACTTAGTGCTCTATCCCCCGCTCACAGGGTAATTTTATTTGACCTTGACCCACTAAAAAAGTGGTGGGGGTAAGTTTAACCAAGCGTTGGGTTTTGAGCAGGTTGTTTAGTCTCAGTTTAGCGTAGCCAGGAGACGCACACTTCGAGATGACTCCTTCCAGTCTTCAACAATTGTGTTTGGTAAAAATTTCTGATGAAACTGAAGTGTTCAGTTATGTGGTGCATCAGTCTGGTGCACCACCAAAAATTAAAATTTTAGTTAAGGAGTTTGATTTTGAAAGAAATGGCTACACCAATTATTTTGCGTATGTTTTCAGAAATGACAATCTTAAGTTTTGCAAAGACTGTAGTTTTGCTGCGTGTGAGAACATGACGGAATTTGTAGAAAGCGGTGGCTACATGTTGATGACTGGAATTTCTAACATAAAAAGAAATGAAATTCCACAAGAAAGGTGTGATATTTGTGCGGCTTATTTACACGATTGGCACACGTACAGCAGAAACCAGGTCGAGCCAAAAAGAAGTTTATTATTTCGTTGGCCTGGGATAGCGCCTAGGTTTTAGGTTTAAAACAAAATTTTACTCATGGTATTAAATGTATGACCTTGAAAAGTGGTGGGGGAAAGTTAATGTATGTAGTGTAAAGCATCCGTTGGATTTATTCTTTGCAGGGCACTTGAGCCAGCATCATCATGGTAAGCCATTGTGTGGAGTTTGTTCTGTTGGAGGAGGACCTGGTGGAGATAGTGGAGCTGATTGAAGACACAACCAGGAAAGGAACAATAGAAAATGTAAGATGTGAGCCTCAGGACGAGAGGTCACAACAAATTGTACAAAAATTTATTTCCACTCAACTAACTGACAAAACTACAAACTTTGAGTTCGTAAAATATTTATTTGATAACAAAGTAAATGCAAAAAATGGCAATATTTTTTAAGAAATGAAAAACTTTTTAGTTTGAGTTATACGACCTGGACTTGGACTTTGACTATGACATTATGGTTAACGGATCACGTGGTGGTGGGGATAGTTTTTGTGTATATAATAGGCTTGTGAACAGCAAAGGTGAATATTCAATCACGATGCCTCCGCTGGACAACACCGTAGCAGCACACAAGAAAATTTTATTTATTTTGCCAGAAATTCCAATAGAACAAGTTAACCAGGAGGAAGAAGAAGAAGATGTAATGGAAGAAGAATTATCCGAAGAGGAAGAGATGGAAGCAGGTGAAAATAATTTTGCAAACACTGATGGTGACAGCTTTGACATTGACTTGTATGCTGATGAAACATTGGAATCATCCGAAGAAGAGGACAATAAGGAAAACATCACTCCTCAAATAAGAGCAGTATTGGACAAAATGTCGTTGTGCAGGAGACTTGTGATGTGTAGCAGAAGATTATTTTTTGATTGTAGTGACGAGGAGGACAGTAGTGATAAATATTCACCTTTGTAAAAAATATTATTTAGCATTTAAAAACCCAAAAAAATATAAAATGTTAAAAAGGAAAAAAAATAGAGCGGGGGATAGAGCAGCAGATGCTCTATCCTCCGCTCAAAATAATAATGTCTGATGACCTTGACCTACTTTTGTGAATTAATTGTGGTGGGGGAGAGCATTAGTGGTGGGGGAAACGTCATATATACGGGTAGTCAAGCCTCAGTCTCATTTGGTAAGAAAGAGGGAACGCTGGATCGGAGGTGATGGTAAGATTGACTTTATAGCAAATACTTTAGCACTGCAATATGTTAACAGGTTGCTAATGGTTAGGAAATATTTTTTATTTTTTATACTTGCTGGTTTGTTTAATCTTAAAACTTTAAATATATTTTCTTTTGGTCAAATGCTTTTGCCATACTTCCTACACGCTAACACTCATATAAAGTACAGGATTAAGCTGATCTCTCGGGGAAATACTATGTAGCCACCTCACATTGGTTGTCCGACTCGCATAGTATTGGTGATTTATACAACATAAAAATTTTTTTCAATATGTTATATATCACCAATTCTTATTCGAGTCAGATAACCAATGTTAGGTGTCACATAAGTATTTCTCCGCGAGATCAGTCTTAATTCTGTACATTTTTTGAGTTTTGGCGTGTGGTAAGTGTGCCAAAAGCATTTGCTCAAACAAATATATGTAAAAGTTTTAATTTTGAACAAGTTGGTATGTAAAAAATAAAAATATTTAACTTTTGCACCTGTTAATATATTATTGAAAGTATTTGTTAGAAAGTTGATCTTACTACCATCTCTTATCCAGTGTTCCCTCTTTTTTACCATATCAAAGGTGGCCTTGACCTATATATTACTCCTGAATAAAAATTTTATAAAGAATTTATAACATTTTGTTCTGCGCATGCGCAGAAGGGTTTTTTCTAAGGTCACCCCCCACCACCCGTTATAAAAGGAGGTCGGCTAACCCAGCCTCTCATTATTGGATGAACCTTTGTGGAGTAAACATCTAAACGCTCTTGTGGTAAAAATGCTTCTTTGCCACATTTGTGGGGAATTTTTCCCTGATGAACATATTTTGCAAATCCATCTGGAATTGCATAAAGAAGAGGACAAT
The DNA here is from genome assembly GCA_030545055.2 of Neoaliturus tenellus. Lineage (NCBI taxonomy): Eukaryota > Metazoa > Arthropoda > Insecta > Hemiptera > Cicadellidae > Neoaliturus > Neoaliturus tenellus. The sequence goes on from CM061532.1 coordinate 77,803,584, forward strand.
GTGCAAGTAAGTGAACAGGATTTGGACTCTATTGAAAAATTTTTATCAGAACATCACAGAAGACTGGACGATTGGGAAAGCGAGCTGCAGTTGCTGCAAAGGAGGAGGCCAACCGTCATTCAGTTTGGAGGCGCTGGAACATCAGGACTTGGAAGGAGACCTACAGCGGACATGGACACGGACACGGACACGGACACGGACACGGACACGGACACGGACATAAACATGGATTTGGATTCTGAATCTGAAGGTAATGGCATAACACAACTACGCACTATCGCATTGGAAGGACCTGTAGTCACACACTTTACAATAAATAATGTTCAATTGGAATTACAAAATTTTATTGACAGTGCAAAACTTTTAGTTAGTAAAACACTAAAGGAAGAGCTTAGAAGATTAAATTTTTTAAAATTTGGACTGGTATTAGACGCTATGTTCACAAACACTGATGGAGAAACATCACCAAGAGGATTTGTCACTAAAAACCGTACTATAACTTTTGCATCCAATATTGATAATATAATTGTGGAGTGTTTGGAAGAGTTATTGACGAAGCTTCAAGAGCATGAAGAAAGGAGATCTGGCTGGACGCTAACATCAGTGGAAGGTATGGATTTAAGAATACAAAAGCATGGTTATGGTATGAGGGGTAGTAGTTACATCCCTCTACCAAAAAAGATCCAAGAAACCAAAGCGTGTATAAATGTACAAAATTTTGACACTGAATGTTTTAAATATTCTATGCTAGCCAAATATGTTGTAAATCATACTGTTAGACCCGGTGTTGAATATCAAAATGTACAAAATAGATCTAATTTTTGTGGTATGGTTTATCCTGTAAATATTAAAGATGTATGTAAATTTGAGAAGCAAAACCCTGGAGTCAGTGTAAATATTTTTGGGCTCGATGACAGCAATAATGTGTACCCACTACGGGTTGTAAAAAGAGAACTTCGAAACCATACAGATTTATTGTTGATTACAAAAGGTGAAATATCTCACTATGTATATATTAAAAATTTTAATGCCTTAGTTACCAAACAGCTGTCTCGTAGGAAGTGTAAAAAAACTTTTTGCAAAAGATGTTTCTGTTTTGTAAATAATGATATAAGGAGAGGTGGTGCCCAGTGGTTGTTGGAGCATCAAAGACTATGCAATGAAAATTACGAGTGTAAAATTAGTTTACCACCACCAACCCGATCTGTTGTACAGTTTAATCATATTAACTACCAGTATAGGATACCATTTGTTATTTATGCAGACTTTGAGTCTACACTTGTACCGCTGGAACACCCTGACGGTGAAATTACTAGAAGAACCAAGTACCAGATGCATAAACCAAATAGTTTTTGTTTGTTGGTTAAGTCTACCCTATCTGACCAACACTTGCAAAATTTTGGACTAACCACAACACCAGTATTGTACAGAGGTGAAAATCCTGCCAAATATTTTGTAGATATTTTGTATGATATAGCTAGTAAGGTGGAACAAGTGTATGATAAAAATAATATTGTTCCTATGTTACCACTTGATGAAGAGGAGGAAATCCAATTTTTAAATGCTACAACTTGTTATATATGTAATAAAGAATTTACAGTGGACAATTATAAAGTTCATGATCACGACCATCTGACCGGATATTACAGAGGACCAGCCTGCAATACATGTAATCTAAATTTAAAACTTCCAAATTTTATTCCAGTTGTGTTGCACAACCTTAGCGGGTATGATTCCCATTTTATAATACCGGAATTGGGAAGAGACACAGGCAAGATTGATGTGATAGCTCAAACTTTAGAACATTATATTAGTTTTTCTAAGAAAATTGGCAAAATAAAATTAAGATTTGTTGACTCATAGGTTTATACCATCAAGCCTTAGTAAACTAACTGATAATTTAAGACGACAGGATTTAAAGGAAACAAAAAAAATTGTACCTGCAGACAAATTGGATTTGGTTTTAAGAAAAGGAGTTTTTCCTTATGATTACATCACCGGAATGGAAAAATTTGAAGAAACAAGACTACCACCCATTGAAGCCTTCAAGAGTAAACTAACAGACACGGAAATTTCCATAGAAGATTACAATCATGCCTGTAATGTTTGGAACCAATTGGGAATGACTACCTTAGGTGATTATTCTGATTTTTATGTTAAATTGGATGTAACACTTTTATGTGATGTAATGGAAGAATTCCGTAACACATATTTTTCAGCATACGGATTGGACCCACTCCACTCGTACACATCTCCCGGCTTAGCATGGCAGGCCATGCTAAAATCTACCCAATGCAAACTGGAGCTATTGACCGACATTGATATGGTTTTAATGATTGAATCAGGCGTTCGAGGCGGATTAACCCAAGCTGTGACTCGACATGTAAAAGCTAATAATAAATATTTACCAAACTATGATGAAACTAAAGACTCAATTTTTCTTGGATATTTTGATGCTAATCATAGTGGTATGGATGGGCGATGTCAAGACCCCTTCCGTATGGAGACTTCCAGTGGATCGATCCGGACAGCATAGGTGACATTATGCAGATCCCACAAGATGGACCGACCGGCTACATTTTGGACTGCGACTTTGAGTATCCTGAACACCTACACGACCCCCACTACGATCTGCCTTTACTAGCCAGGACCGAAGTTTCACCCACTGGAAGATGGCCAAAGTTGATGATGACTTTGGAAAATAAAAACAGATATGTAGCACATTATTTTGTTGTTCAGCAAGCCCTGGAATTAGGATTAATTATCACCAAAATTCATCGAGTTTTAAAATTTTCTCAATTTTGTTACTTGAAACCCTACATAGACTCCAACACCGTGAGGAGAGCAGCAGCCACATCAGCTTTTGAAAAAGATTTTTATAAACAGATGAACAACTCAATCTTTGGGAAAACTTTAGAAAATAAGAGGAAACACAAAATTGTAAAATTAGTAAGTGATCCAAGAGCATTAGAAAAACTTGTACAAAAACCAAATTTCGGAACCACTATGATAATTAATGAAAATTTAGTAGCGGTAAGCATGAACAAAACCAAGATTGTTATGGATAGACCGTTGTACATAGGGATGTCAATATTGGATATAAGTAAAACGCATATGTATGATTTTCATTACAACAAAATGGTACAATATTATGGACGAGAAAATATCGGAGTAGCCTACATGGATACGGACGCACTAATTTATTGGATCAAGACGCAAGATATGTATGAAGATCTTCGAACGTTCATACACAAAAATGATTTTGATTTTTCCGACTACCCAAGAAACCATCCGAACTTCAATGAAGAAAACAAAAAGGTGCTAGGAAAATTTAAAGACGAATGCAATGGAGCTAGCATGGAAGAAATTATTGCACTAATGTCAAAATTGTATTCTTTCAAAGTGTATAAGGGAGAACAAGAAGAAACATCAACCACCAAGAAAGCAAAAGGTGTGAAGACAGGTTATTTAAAGAAAAATATAAACTTTGAACATTACAAAAACTGTTTATTTAACGACACCACCTTAACAGCCAAATTTAACGCCATAAGAAGTGAAAAACCCAATTTTACAGTGTTACAGAAGTAAAAAAAGCACTATCGGCAAATGATGACGAAAGACATATCATGGATGATAAAATTAACACTCTTCCTTTTGGCCACTACTCTCTTAATCCTATCAACGACTAACCTATTCTTCGTCCCTCTTCGACCCTCTACGACCTAAATTCCTTTTCCTTCCGTAAAAAAAATTTTTTACATCAATTTGAATGACCTTGACCCAATTAAATATGGTTATAATAGAATAAAAAAATATTTTTACTTCATCTACCGAAGAGGAAGGATAAAATTATGGATTTAAAACAAAAAATTGTTAATGAGCTTCATAATCCGGCTAGATGAAAATTTCCTCGAAGAAATACTGTTATAAAAGGAATGAATGATCTATATCAAGCGGATTTAATCGAAATGATTCCTTATAGCAAACAAAATAAAGGATTTAAATATATATTGACTATTATCAATTGTTTTACAAAGATGGCAGATGCTTTACCGCTAAAAGATAAAACCGGCAAGAGTGTAACAAAAGCCATGGAAACTGCGATACAGAGAGATAAAAATACGATAAAACACTTACAAACCGATGATGGTAAAGAATATTTCAATAAAGAATTTTCAAATTTAATGAAAAAACACAATATAAACCATTATTCGAGTAACTCAGAGGTAAAAGCATCAATCATTGAAAGATTCAATCGAACTTTAAAAGGTGCGATGTACAAGATGTTTTCAAACAGGGGATCGCACGTATGGATTGATATGTTACCAAAACTAATAAACGATTACAATAACAAGTTCCATAGAATAATTGGTATGAAACCGAACCAAGTGACTAGTAAAAATGAAAAACTCGTATTAAAACGTATAAAAATGAATACTAAACCAAAAGTTGAAAAATTAAAGCCTAAAACGTTTAACGTTGGTGATAAAGTGCGAATAAGCAAATACAAAGGTGTATTCAGTAAAAGATATCTACCAAATTGGACAAATGAGGTTTTTACCGTATTTAAGGTGCAACCTACAGTACCAGAAACTTACATTTTAAAAGATAATAAAGGGCAATTGCTCGAAGGAGGGTTTTATGGACATGAAATGTTAAAATCCACAGTAGGTGATGTGTATCTCGTTGAAAAGGTGTTGCAACGGAAAAAAGATAAAGTAAAAGTGCGATGGTTAGGATTTAATAAGGGTGAAGATTCTTGGATACCTAAAAAGGATCTCATATAATGATGGAGCTTCATTTTAGGTTGAACCTTTACAAAGGATGGAGATAATACCGCAAAAGGATAGTTTTCCTATTAATAATATTGATGAACTCACGGTGGACAATTCCGAATTAAACAGCGGCAAACATGGTGTTTTGTTACCAAACACTGTGCGTTGTCTTGTAACCGGTCCATCCAATTGTGGTAAAACAAATGTAGTATTCAATTTGATTACAAACCCAAAAGGATTGCGTTTCAATAACTTGTATGTCTTTTCCAAATCATTACAACAACCCAAATACCAATTATTAGAAAAAATATTTAATAATGTCCCAGAAGTGAAATATTACAAGTTTGATGCAAGTGAAAGCGTAATGCAACCACATGAAGCTAAACCATTTTCAGTTTTTATATTTGATGACGTATCCTGTGAAAACCAAAACACTATCAGGAGCTATTTCGCTATGGGGCGACATAACAATATAGATAGCATTTACATAGGTCAGACTTATAGTAAAATACCAAAACAACTGGTAAGAGACAACGCAAATGTGTTAATTGTATTCAAACAGGATGAAACTAACTTAAAACACATATATTACGATCATGTCAATGCGGATATGTCATATGAACGGTTTAAAGACATATGCGGTAAGGCTTGGGCTGAAAATTATGGATTTTTGACAATTATGAAGGAACAACCACTAAATAACGGCCGATACAGGATAGGTTTCGATAAATTTATATTAATTCACTAACCACTATATCACACAATCATTCTTGTACAGCACGTCTTGCTACAAACATGGTTAACCAAGAAAATTTAGTAAAGGAAATTAAATCACTTAGTGATTCTATTCGGGCTAAAAACAGAGCTTTAAAGTTAGGTATCAGCGAAAGGGAGAAATTTCTCGAATTTACTTTTAAACCTATTACAGAGCCTTTGAAACAATTGAACAAAAAATTGACTAAACCTTCTTTTCAAGGTGATATTATTGCTCCGATAACAGAATATGAAATGGAAAGTGTAATATCAGAAGATATTAGCGATGAGGACCCGGAAGCCTCCATATTTAGTGATACAACGGCGGAAAGAGAAGATGTATATGCTGGTAGTGAAGAAGAAGTGGTATCTATAGCGAGTGAAGAAGAAAAAACAGAAGGAGAACCATCAAACATAAGCTTATTGGGTGAAAATATTCATACGAAAGGACCTTTAGGAAGAAAATACTTGTTAAAACTGTTAATTGGAACTAATTCTACTAAAAAATACCACAGTTATGGAGCAAGAATGTCCAAAGAAGGTGTAATGATTGGTAATAGCAAATTAGATGTCGATGAACATGATAATATTCGCGTAGGTGATCAAACATATAAGGGAACAAGGGGACTATTTGAATTATTATTTCAAAATAAACCTTTAAAAGCATTGGTAAAAAATGATGATTTGGAAGTGTATAGCAAAATTTTGGAACAAACTAATGCATATAGAAGAAATTATTTACCTGAAGCACCCATATATAGGAATAAATCTGTAAAATATAAAGATTTTGTTTCCAAATTAATACCGATTATAAGAAGAAAACCTGTAAAAAGAAGATTAGTAGCATCCACTTTAGATTTAAGTTCCCCAGAACCGAGAAAAAGAAGCAAATCAGTCACCGGTAAAGGATTGATAATGAAACTATGCAATACAAATGTAATTTATTACAATAATATCAATAAATTGGTAGATAGAATGAAACTAATACATGAAGCCAAAGAAGCGGGTCATACTGGATTGGAAAACGAATGGGTGGCTTTAGTGGATGAACTTAGAAACCGCGGGGTAATCTCATAAAAATGCGTTACCCCCTAAAATGCTATTCAGTTGCACCATGAGTGTCGACAAGTTCGGACGGTATTAATCGGATGGATTATATTACGCGAATAACTTAAAAAGAGGTGCTGGTTTACCACAAACACCTGAAGGAGATTATGATATTAGTAATAAAAGGTTAAAAAACATAAAAGATCCCACGGACGAAAACGATGCAGTAAATTAAAAAATAGTAAAGGAAAAGACATCACCAACATTAAGACTACACAATAACACATATGATGCAGTAAATCATAGGATTATCAACGTTGGTAAACCAAATGAAAACGGTGATGCAATAAACAAAGGTTATTTGTCATCTGAATTAAAAAATACGTTAAAATTCAATGGAAAAACGTATAGTGCTAACAATAAACGTATATCCAACGTAGATGACCCTAAAGAGGAAAAAGACAGCGTGAATAGACGCTATTTACATTCTTTAATACCTGAAAAGACAAAAGATGGATTTTCTTTTTATAAATTTGTTATTAACGATATAGGTTATCCAAAAACTGAAAACGATGCTGTAAATCTAAAATATATTAAAGATCATTGTGTCACACGTGATGTGGGAGTTATCGATTGTCTTGGTAATTGTTTGGCGAATGTAAAAGATGGTTCAGCACCATCAGATGGTGCAACAGTTGGTCAAATGATGGAAACCTTAAAACATGAAACAACCTCTTTTGTAAAACAAGATCAAGTAGTATCGAAGAAAGGGGATGAATTTGTTCAAGGTAATGAAAAATTTAACTTATTAACATACAAAAATAATGCTTGGGATTGCATGGATAAAAAGTTATCAAATGTGTCATGGGGTCATGAGGATCATGATGCAGCTGCTTTATCACAAACCGTACATTTAGATCCAAATTTTCACTTTGTATATTTTACATGTAATAATAAAGTGATAAAACATTTGAAACATGGAAGAGAAGCAAATGATGCTGCAACTGTAGGACAGACTATCACAACATCATTAAAGGATAGTAAAATGTATACTTGTAATAATAAACGTATAACAGACCTTAAAGACCCTGAACATGTGGATAATGCCGTCACTGTTAATTTTCTTGTAAAAGTTTTAGGTAATGCGTTATTTGATTTACACAATCATTTCACACCGGAAGTTCTTCAAGGAGGACCAGGTCATAAAATTTGGGATGAAGCCGCGAGAGGTGGTTGGATTAAACATGAAATTTTTAAAAAATACTTTATTAACCCTAATACGCAAAAGTTTAGATCATCAGATTGGGGTGATATTGATATTTAATTAAATAACACCATAAATTACATCATTTATGTGCAACCTGTCATAGAGGTAACACATAGGTTACGCTTTTCGAATATAAAAGACAATCATGACGTTTCATTACACCAGTCCATATCGAGACACTATACGGAAAGGAGGCGGTATCACGTCAACAGCGGTTTCTCTGTTAAGTAAAGCTTTAAATCGAATTCCAGTAGGATCTGTCGTAAATAGAGCAATAGACGCTTTACCATACGAATTGCACATACCGGGAGGTTATCAGTATTGCGGACCAGGAACTAAATTGAAAAAACGACTGGAAAGAGGCGATCCAGGCATAAATAAGTTAGATCAGGCTTGTAAAGAACACGATATAGCATATTCCACATTTAGCGATACAAAAAATAGATCGATAGCCGATAAAAAGCTCGCGGATATAGCTTGGCAACGAGTAAAGTCTAGTGACGCTAGTATTGCAGAAAAAGCAGCAGCTTTAGCGGTAACAGCAGGTATGAAGGCTAAAACAGCGGTAGGAGGTGGAAAAAGGAGGAGAAGAGTGAAAAGGAGATCGGCAAAGACAAAACATGGAGGGAATATTAGAAGAAAACGACGTTCCACCAGAAAGGGTAGCAAAAAATCAACAGTATGGTCAATGGTAAAAAACGGGGCAGGTCTATACCTAAGACCGTATCGTGCATATTAAATAAAAGAAATCAATTAGTAATACCACATAAAGCGTTAACAAATATCGAATTATTTAAATACATTTCATGTTTAAAAATACCTTTTTTTCGCGGTGTCTTTATGAAAGATGCTTTACCAGTTAAAATGTGGAAAAACGAAACCGGTATTGTAAATTTAGACAATTCTGAAGGTCCTGGCACTCATTGGGTTTGTTATAAGAAATTAGGTGAAAATATATATTACTTTGATAGTTTTGGCAATTTACCACCACCTAAAGAACTCGAGCATTACTTTAAATCTGCTAAAAACATATATTACAACTATAAAAGAGAACAACCTGATAACACTTTAATATGCGGCCATTTATGTTTGGAATTCCTAGCTAAAAGTATCAGTCACAATTGAGATGTCTTCCTATACGGTATCATTAACAGGAAAATCGTCCACTTTACGAAGTATCCTTTTTCCAGCATTACGCTTGCAAAAAGGAAGATTTTGGGAAGCGGCACTGTTGGATTTTACAACTTACAACTCTATTCCCAATGTTACGGAAGATAAAAATAACTTATTGCATTACTATAAAGGAAAAGATGCCAGTGGAAAGTTTCCAGACTTAGAAGTTTGCAGTTTACCCACATGTTCTTATGAAATTGATCATATTAATGAATTTTTGCAAAATAAAATGGGAAAAGACAATATAACATTAAAAGGTAATAACAATACTATGAAAGCTGAAATTAACTCCAAATATTATATAGATTTTACTCAGGAACACTCAATCGGTGAATTGTTAGGATTTCCCAAAGATGGGCCAATTTTAGAACCAAATCAAACACATTCCGGTAAACAAACTGTAACTATACTAAAAGTTAATAGTATAGATATAACTTGTAACATTATACAGGGAGCTTACAGAGATGGAGCAAATACTCATATAATACATACTTTTTACCCGAGTGTACCTCCAGGATTTAAAATTGTTGAAAAGCCACAAAACCTAGTATATCTGCCGTTGAACACCACTTTCATTTCAGACATCGTGTTGAACGTATTGGATCAAGACGGTAACTTGATAGATTTCCGAGAAGAGCCAATTACAGTTAGATTACATTTAAAATCGACACTTTAATACAAAAATCATGGGTTTATCATTTAAAAGTGGACAACCGACGGGAAACCGCATTAGTAGCTCTTTAGCTGTGGAGGAGTTAACACGGGAGAACATTCGTTTCTTAGAAAAGATTGGTTTAAAATTAACCGATTATGGATATACTGGATATAGCGCAGGGTCCGACATTCGACGAAACCCTATGGGAAAAAGAATATCACACCCACAACCCTTACACTTCATCAAAATTGAACAATAACGATGAAATTCGTATTCCTATACAACATCAAGACATTTACACACTACCATGTGAAAGTTACTTGTATATCGAAGGAAAAGTAACAAAAAAGGACAATAGTGTAGGTGGTGGTGGTGGTTGGATGACCGTGGCCATAAGCCACTTCTCGTTCAGCTTCGACCTGGCTGGTCCTTGCTGAGGGACGGAGTGGGACCAGTGCCCTAGTAGCCTGAGCTACATGTCAACGTGGAGTGGAGATGGGGTTCACTCTGCGATGTGCGGCCGCAGTTGCGGGGGTTCTTCCTCGACCAGTTCTCTGACGTGCCCCCACTCGGAGACCTCAGCGGAGTCCTCGAAGTTGGTCGTCAGGCGATCCACGAAGTCTCGTAGAGTCGGAACACGAGCGGCATCCCTGATTACTGCATTCCTGACGAACCACGGAGAGTTGGTGGCTCGACGAAGGCTTCTGCTTTGGACAGCTAGCAACTTCCTCCTAGAAGTTCTGCAGGTCAGGGCGTACCAGGCGGGGGCTGCGTACGTGAGGACTGGGCGCAGGAGAGCGGTGTAGAGCTGGACCTTCACCTTCACCGGCAGCGTCTTCGCTCGGAGGAGAGGAAGGATGGAGGTCAGACCTTTGTTGGCAAGGTCACATACCCTGGTGACGTGGGGCGTCATTGTCAGCTTTTGGTCGAGAATGACCCCAAGGTACTTGACGCGGGTCTTCCAACCAATCCTGCTTCCGAAGAGGGTCAGAGAGTAGTGTAGGTACAGTAGTTCCATTTATAAATAACGCAATGGCTTTCTTGTTTGATGAAATCAGATATGAAATATCAGGTGTTACAGTTGATTCCACTAAAAAAGTAGGTATTGCAACAACTTTAAAAGGATTAACATCTATATCACCGACTGATAACAATTTATTAATACCCGCCGGATGGGCTTTACCTACAATTGATACAATCACCCCAAATTCAAAGGGATTCTTTGATTTCTACATTCCATTACGTTTATTGCTTGGTTTCGCTGAAGATTATAGGAAAATAATATTAAATGTTAAACAAGAATTAGTTTTATTGAGATCTTCAAATGATAAAGATATTATTAAAGCTGCAAGTGGTACAACAGATGCGACTTTAGAATGGAAATTAACGTTAGACAAAATCGTATGGAGAGTTCCACATGTTAAATTAGCTGACGAGCATCGAATGCTACTATTAAGAAAATTAAAAGCTGATCGTGATATTGTTATTCCATTTAGAAGTTGGGAATTTCATGAACATCCCAGTTTACCTACTACGGATCGACACACTTGGACTGTTAAAACATCAAATTATGTTGAACGGGCCAGATATATTATATTTGGTTTACAAACGGCTAGAAGAGACGGTATTACTAAACATGCGGGCCAATTTGATCATTGTGACTTGAAAAATATTAAAGTTTTTTTAAATTCACAATTTTTCCCATACGACAATTTAAATGTATCATTTGCAGATAAAAAATTCAGCATACTATACGATATGTATGCGAGATTTCAAAATTCATATTACGGTAAAACAAATACGCCTTTGCTTTCACCAGAAAAATATTTAGATAACTACCCAATAGTAGTAATCGATTGTTCTAAACAAAATGAATCGGTAAAGTCATCAAGTGTGGATATAAAAATAGAAATGGAATTTGAGTAGTGTGTTTTGGTCACTTTTAAAACCGGCCACGTGCCCACGGAGCCACGTGCCGCGGCAGCTGGCGCCAGCTGCCATGTCACATAGCTTCCGGTGGGGGTTAGAGGGTATATATGAGATGCTGTAGTTATATTTTATGCCATATAGGTTGGGGTGGAGATGGCGATAGTGTTGGCGTTAGGGTGAAGTGAATTTGCGCATAAAATTAAAATTAAAAGTTAGTTCAAAATTGAAATTCGTCGGTGTTAACGAAACTCTAACAGTTGAAGAAAAATTAAGAGTTAGTTCAAAATTGAAATTCAAACTTATAACTGAGATGCGGAAAATATGTCAAGGTCATCCAGAGTAAGTTTTAAAAAATTCTATACAACTATCACCAGAAATAGTTTTAAGTTGAAGTAGTTGGTGATAGCGGGATAATTGATTCGTGCCATGGGAGAGGTGTTTATCGTTTGAAAGTTGGCGATCGAATGAGAAGCGCCGCCTAGGGAGAGGGCTTATAAAACGGCAACCTTCCCCCACCACCCCTTCCCCCACTCCTTTAGACCAATAACCGGTCGCCGACTCTATGTGGTGAAACTGAACTAGACATGGCGGCAGCCATGGATAATTCTAACCTCAAATCTTAGCTCAGCTGAAGAGAATAGAGGAGCATGAAGTAGGAATTGTGGTGACAGCGCTTATATGAGGAATAGTAGGGGTAAAATAAAAAAACTTGTTGAACACAGTCGATAGGTGTAACAAGTTCAAAGTTGTTGAATTGTAACATAGAATGCAAAATGTTGTAAATAACACTATCATCAACATTAACCTGCGAAGTCTTTGAAGAGTATAATGGGTTAAAACTGTACTTCTTCCTAACTCTATTTAAATTAGTTCTACACTTTGAAATTGAAGGTTTAGAAGTACTTCGTAATATGTGTTGTGTTCGCAAAAGCTTTAATTTTAAACATTGTGCAGTCATCATAACCGATGTGTTAAGTTCAGAGGTTAAAAGAAGACTGAGATATAAAATGAAGTGTAAAAGAAATTGAAACAGAAAGCCAGAGTAGTAATTTTATAGGTTAGAATTTACAAAGGCTATTCCATGGATAATTCTAACCTCAAACCTAGTAAGTAAAATAGTCATAACATAAAACTAACGAGAGATGATGACCGAGCGGATGCGAGGCAATGAATGTTTGTAGCGCGATAAACTACCCACCTTTATAGAGGCAATAACTCCAGCCAGATGGCGGCAGATGGCAAGCAAATGACTGGTTGACCGACTTTCACCTGAGTAGTAAGAGAAGTAGGGTTCTGTGTCTATCCCTACTCCTTGGGGTCAATGACCGACCGGAAAGGTCAATGACCCCCCCCCTCCCCCCCTCCCCCCCCTCCCCCCCTCCCCCCCTCCCCCCCCCTCCCCCCTCTCCTCCCCCCCCGAAAAAATGGAGCCCCCCCCCCTTCCCCCACTCCTTCCCCCACTCCTCTGGGTCAATGGCCGGTCACCACCTTTCCCTATTCCTTCTAGGCCAATGACCGGTCACCACCGGTTGTTGACTCTATGTGGTGAAACCAGACTAAACATGGCAGCTGCCATGGATAATTCTAACCTCAAACCTGCTGCGCATGCAACGAGTTCTCCGGATCGGAATCAGTCTATGCTATGCGCATGCGCCTAGTCCTGTATTACTCACTTTAGCGCTATTGCACATGGATAATTCTAACCTCAAACCTTGGTTTTGTGTTGTTGCGCATGCGCCGCTCCCCACTCCTTTGCCTTCCTTTTACACTGCTGCGAACTGGACTGGATTGAACACTGTACTGGAGTGAAACAACTTCCCCCACTACTCGAGAATCCGAGGAGCAATACGAGCCTGATCTTAGCGTCAGTCGTCAACAAACTTTCATAGCGAAAGGTTGTTGGCGACTCAGCAAGAGGTTTCAAATATATAGTAGGCCTATATATATTTGAACTTCTTCTACTATGTTGCGTTTTTTAATGCAATGTGGTATGTGTGTGTGTGTTTAGTTTTAAGTTGTATTTAATTTAAGAAATAATTTGCGCATTGCGATGTTAGTTATAAGTTGGGTTTAGCATTAAGGTGTATTAATTTTAAGAGGTATTTAGCATTAAGGTGTATTAATTTTAAGAATAATGATGGTATTTGGTTGTGTTGAATTATTTGGTTTTTTAATAATGATGTGTTGTTAGTTTTAAGTGTTGGTATTACTAATTAATGTTGTTTTGCCTTACAGCTAGATGTTAGGGGGTAGATTAAATGTAAATTCAGAAGTTCCGTTGAACTTCACTTAGAAGGGGTGGGACATCCGCAAATTGCGGACTAGGTTTTTGCATTTTGTTTAGGAATATAATGGGTGGGATTAGCTTGGGTGGGTGTTAGAGTTGCGTGTCTGCATTAGCTGTTCCAGTTTCCCTTGGAATTCATGGTTACGGTAGACCCGGACCGGACCGTTACGGTAGACCCGGACGGTCCAAACAAAATTGCGTCGATGTCCCTTGCAGAACGTAACTAGTGGGTTGGGAGTGGGAACCGTTAGGCAAACAGGGTGGTGGGAACAGTATTACTGTTCCCATCACCTTGGATCATTATAAATCTTGAATGACCTTGACCCACTTTTGGAAGGGTCAATGACCCCCCCCCCCGAAAAAATGGAGTCGATTTCCCCCCCCCCACCCCCCCACCCCCCCCCCTTCTCCCACTCCTACCCCCACTCCCCACTACTCCGGGTGAACGACCGGTCATGACCTGAACAATTAAAATGGCTATAACTTGATAACGGATTGACGGATTTGGACAAGCGATACATCATTGAAAAGGTCTATGTAAGACAAACATTTTGGTAAAAGAAGAATGTGGTTATCTTATTTTAGTCAAAAGTTATGCGAATTATTTAAAATAAATACCTTCTCTTTCCCCTTTTCTCCCACCTCCCAGGTTAATAATCAGTCTCGGCCAGCTGCTACCCCTCTCATTTGCATATTGTTATAAAAGACGCACCGACTGCGGCTAACATTTCATTCTGATTCCAGACGTTACGCTGCGAACTTGGAGCCACAACCATGTCATCTCTGCCAACTACAACTTCTACTTCAACTTCTACTTCTACTTCAACTTCTACTACGGCTGTTACTGCACCTAAGAAAACTCTTCGTCTGAAAAATCCTCCTGACTGGTACAAGAAGCAACTTGGATCCCAACCTTCAACTTCTGGCACTATTCTTCCGCCTACCAAGACTTCTAAACTTCGAAGCATTTTTTCACCGCCTTCGCCTTCTACTTCGCTTTTAAACGACTCTACACCGCCATCAACCATCATGCCGCCTCCACAGAAGCCAGCTCCCCGTCCTAATACCCCTTCATTTGAAATTTTGCTTCATCGTCTTAGTACACCTGTCATTCCACTGTCACCATTGCCTCCTACCCCACCACTTACTATGCCTGAAGACCACACCTATCATAAAACTAAATCCACTAAGCCTACTCCCAAACCTGCTCCTAAGCCTGCTCCTTCAGAGCAATTTCAATTATTACAAGAAGAGCGTCGTAGGGCATTTAGCCGTCCCACTACTTGCCCTGAAGTGCTCACCAGGGGAATTAAGAAAGGATCAGCTTGTGGGAGGAAATGTGTTAAAAACGAAAGTTTTTGCCGTGTACATGTCGTGAAACATCTTTCTGGACCACAACTGACAGAAACCCCCACCGTTGAAGACGATCCTGAAATAATATCCGTCAGAGGAGAGAGGCTTAAGAAAGGTTTGAAATATTTTTTTCTAAGTGTTGTTGACCACCAACACATTTTAGCAAAATGTAACGGCTTAAAATATAAAATTAGAGTTTGTGAGAATTTGTGTAAAGAGAAGAGATTTAACAATTTAGATTCTCAAGACTTTCTCCTCAGGGATAAAAAGGATCGTATTACAAGGTGGGGGCGTAAACAGTAAATTCACTTAGTTTTTTCCAAATTGTTGCTTAAAAAAATAATGGGGGAGAAACACAATGCGTTACAGCGTTGTGTTTCTCCCCCATTATTTTTTAACACTCTAAGTCTCGTGACCTACTAACCTACTTCCATCCAAGTAGTAAGAAAAGTACTTCCCCCCACTCCTTTGGGTCGATGACTGGTCACGGTCAGCTCCTACCCCTCATTTGCATACTATTATAAAAGCGGAGCGAGCGTTGGTCACCCCTTCATTTTTCTTCTACACGCCGCTCTTGTCGTTTCGTCTCTGCTGTTTACAATATTTCTTGCTTCAAAATGCCTCCTCATCTGAATGAAAATTTCAATTTTTCCAAAATTTCTGATGTTTTTGAAGAATCTGAAGACACTTTAAGTAATGACAGTGAAAGTGAAGATGATGAGGACGATGATGATTATACTGTTGAACTTAGTGAAGAACGTAAAGTCATAGCAATTGATCCACAATTTCCATTTGATACAATAGACAAGTTTATGGCTGAAGCTAATAAATGGTTGGACTCAGGATGTTATGTACGAATTGACTCTTTTATATTGTATGGTGATAGTCATTCTTTCCTTGTCACACCAAATGACAGAGACCGCATGTTGCAGTGGGCACAATCTATGATGGAGTGCTATGAACAAGGTGTGGACACTGGCGGCTATTTTCTTGCACAACTAGTGTAATAACAAAATTACCCTTCCCCCACCCAACACCCTATCCCTTTCAAATCCTATAAAGAAGGGGGAAAGGAGTGGGGATTATAAAATGGTGGGGGAATGTGTATAAATGCAGGTTGTTTGAAGAGACTTTTATTATTGTGGCTTTAGCAGAAACAACATGGAGTTTAAATCTTCAGCAAAAATAAGGAACAACATAATAAAGAGAGAAATTCGCAAGAAAGAAAAGATTGAACTTATAAAATTACAACTTATAATTCCTTCCATTGAAATTGGATGTAGCAAAATGAAGACTTTGGTGAAAACTAACGAATATTTGCTAAAAACAATCGAAGAGTTGAAGAGCAAGAATGGACATTCTACATAGTAAAATTTGAACATTTTAATATAAATAAGTAAACCCAAAAAAGTAGATGTAGAATAGAGAGCGAGGAATAGATCATTTTGTGGTAATGGACTAACATGCCACTTAGTGCTCTATTCCTCGTTTTCGCGTTAAATTGGATTACCTTGACCTATTTGTTCGACTGTTAGAATTTGGTTAACACTGTTGAATTTCAGTTTTAAACTAACGTTTATTTTTGTTCAACTGTAAGAGTTTTTTTTAATACTGTCGAATTTTATTTTTGAACTAACTTTTAATTTATGCGAATTTTTAGTTTAACTTTAGTTAATTTATGGACAAATTTAGTTTAACCAAGTGTCTGTGCTGTAGCCATTTTCACCTAAAAGTAACTACAATTAGTTGGGTGGGGGAAAGTTCGTTAAAGCTTGAATATAAAGAAGTATATACTAAAACTCTAATGGGAATAAAGAACACGAATGAACAATTAGTTTGTAGAAGGTTAATATTTTTGTTCAAAATGTTTGATTTCCTTGGATAGTGAAGAAGATGAAATAGTGGTGGGGGAACCGTTATAAAAGGAGGAACATGAGAGCCCATTTCATTTCTTGGTGAAATTTCGAAGAGGAAACATCTCAACATGTATTGTTGCGATAAATGTTCGGAATCGTTTCACGATGAAATTCTATTAGACTGTCATAAAGAACTAATTCACAACAACCCAGAAGAAAAACAAGAACAAGAACAACAAGAACAACAAGAACAAGAACAACAAGAACAACAAGAAGAACAAGAAGAACAAGAAGAACAAGAAGAACAAGAAGAACAAGAAGAACAAGATGAAATAACTGCAACATCTTCAACTACTTTACCGAATCTACAAGTATTTGCATTACCCGGTAAAGTAGTAATGCATCATAAGATTCAAAATGAAAACTTGAAGCTAGAAGAATTTATTAGAGAAGCAAAACCAATTGTAAGTAAAACTTTAAAAGAAGAATTGAAAAGATTGAACTTTCTTAAATTTGGTTTACTACTAGAAGCTATGTTTATAAATGTACAAGAAGAATTATCACCAAGAGGATTCATAACAAAAAACCGAACCATTATGGAAAGTTCAAACATTGATTCAATAGTAGAAAACTGTATAGAAGAAATATTAACAAAAATTCAGGAACACGAAGGAAGAGGATCCGGATGGAGTCTTACAAGTATTGAAGTATTAGATATAAGAGTTCATAAACATGGATATGGACTAATGGGATCTAGTTACATTCCTTTGCCCAAAAGAATTAAGGATACAAGATCATGTATTAATGTGAAAAATCAAGATAATGAATGTTTTAGATATGCGATGACATCTAAGTTTGTACCAAATCATTTCGATAAACCTAACCAACACTATGAAAATCAAAGACATAGGTACAATTTTCAAGGAATTACTTACCCTGTATCACTGAAAGATATATCAAAATTTGAGAAGAAAAATCCTGGTACATCTATCAATGTTTTTGCATTAGATAGTTCAAACAAAGTGTATCCTTTACGTGTTGTAAAAGAAGAGCTACCAGATCATACGGATTTACTACTACTAACGCGAGGAGATGTGTCTCACTATGTGTACATTAAGAAATTCGACTCTCTTGTTAACAAGCAGCTTTCTAAAGCTCGACACAGAAAGATAATTTGCAAGAGATGTTTTAATTTTCAACGAGAAGGAAGACAAGGAAGAGAATGGTTACAAGAGCACAAAAGGCTATGTAACAATAATTATGAAGCAAAGATTAATTTACCTTCGGAAAACAGAGCATTTGTTACATTTCAAAAGGTTCATCATCAATACCGTATCCCTATAGTTGTATATGCGGACTTTGAATCAACACTAATTCCTATAGAAGATGAAAATTGTGAAGCTAGAAAAAGTGTCAAATATCAAATGCACAAACCAAATAGTTTTTGTTTAATGGTTAAATCAACATTATCAGAAGAACATTTAAACAGATATGGATTAACTTCAGAACCTCTAGTATATCGTGGTGAAAATGTAGAAAAAATATTTCTTGATCACTTATATTCAATAGCTGGAAATGCACAAAGATTATATACAAATATTGTACCAATGAAACCGATGGAGGAAGAAGAAGAAATTCAACATGAAAATGCAACTCGTTGTTTCTTATGCAAAAATGATTTTACTATTGAGAATTATAAAGTTAAAGATCACGATCACCTCACAGGTTATTACAGGGGTGCTGCTTGTAATAAATGCAACTTGAGCTATCGTTTACCACTATTTATTCCTGTGGTTCTGCATAACCTCAGTGGGTACGATGCTCATTTTATAATACCTGAACTAGGAAGAGACGACGGTAAAATCGATGTGTTAGCTGAAACTTCAGAGAAGTTCATAAGTTTTTCCAAAGAAGTTGGAAACATGAAACTAAGATTCTTGGACTCCTACAGATTTATGCCGTCGAGTTTATCCAAACTTTCAGAAAATTTAAGGAAACAAGATTTCATCGAAACAAAGAAGATTGTAAATAACGACAAACTGGATTTGGTACTTCGGAAAGGTGTGTTTCCATATGATTACATAGACAGTTTAGAAAGATTTAATGAAACATCACTTCCGGCTAAAGAAGAATTCAAAAGTAAACTTTATGACATGGACATATCTCAAGAGGACTATGATCATGCATGTAAAGTATGGAACGATTTAGGATTTAGAACATTGGGAGAATATTCAGATTTTTATGTTAAATTGGATGTAACTTTACTATGTGATATAATGGAAGAATTTAGAAATACATGTTTTGCGGCATATGGATTGGACCCTCTTCATTCGTACACTTCACCTGGATTAGCATGGCAAGCTATGTTGAAAGAAACAAATTGTAAAATACAACTTCTTACTGATATAGATATGGTTATGATGTTAGAGTCAGGAGTTCGAGGGGGATTGACGCAAAGCGTTACACGACATTTCAAGGCGAACAACAAGTATCTGCCCGATTATGATGCATCAAAACCAACAACATTTCTGGGTTATTTTGATGCAAATAACTTATACGGATGGGCAATGTCGAATCCCCTTCCATATGATAATTTTAAATGGATAGATCCAGAATCGATTGGAAACATAATGGATATACCGAAGCATGGTGAAACTGGTTACATTTTTGATGTTAATTTTGAATATCCTGAACATCTTCATGATCAACATTATGATTTACCACTTCTTCCTAAGACTGAAATTTCCCCTACTGGAAGATGGCCAAAATTAATGATGACTTTAACCGACAAGTCTCGATATGTTGGACACTACTGGATGATACAACAAGCTTTAGACTTAGGATTGAGAATTACAAAAATTAATCGAGTACTACAATTTTCTCAATCTTGTTGGTTAAAACCTTACATCGACAACAACACAAGAAGAAGAGCCACCGCTACATCAAGTTTTCAAAAAGATTTTTTCAAATTAATGAATAACGCAATATTTGGCAAGACTTTGGAAAACAAAAGGAAACATAAGGATATCAAATTGGTAACTGATCCAGTAAAATTACAGAAATTGGTGCAACAACCAAACTTTGGTTCATCTATAATTATTAATGAAAATCTAGTTGTTATTTCCATGAACAAGAAGTCAGTTACAATGGATCGTCCTTTGTATCTTGGAATGTCAATCTTGGATATTTCAAAAACACATATGTACGAGTTTCATTATAAGAAGATGGTTAACTATTATGGAAGAGAGAACATTGGTATTGCATATATGGACACGGATGCACTAATTTACTGGATTAAAACAAATGACATGTATGAAGATCTACGCACCTTTATATATAAAGATGATTTCGACTTTTCCGATTATCCTAATGATCATCCAAATTACGACTATGACAGAAATAAGAAAGTATTGGGAAAATTTAAAGATGAAACAAATGGTGTGCCGATGATGGAAATTGTAGCATTAATGTCCAAACTGTATTCATTTCAACTGTACATAAACGAGAGGAACGAACATCAAGTCACGAAGAAGGCCAAAGGAATAAAAACTTCTTTCCTGAAGAAGAACGTACAGTTTGAACATTATAAAAGATGTTTGTTTGAAAATGTTGAAACAACTGCAACGTTCAACACTATTAGAAGTTATAATCATCAACTTTTTAGTGTCAAACAAACAAAGTGGGCATTAAGCTACAAAGATGACAAGCGCCATATTTTAGAAGATAAAATTAATACTTTACCATTCGGCCACTACTCTCTAAACCCTATCGACCAGTAAACCTATTCTTCGTCCTCTACCTTCTTCCTTTTTCCTTTCCGTAAAGAAGAGGGGACATGGCAAGCCCAATGCCATGTTCCCTCTTTTTTACACTAATATGAAATGGCCTTGACCTATATTCAAACTATATAAATGAGAATAAACTATTCTATGGATCAGTATTTTTACATGCAGTGTACAAGCAACATCTGAAGATGGAAAGTGTGAAGGACAAGATTGTAAATGAACTACATAAACCAGCAAGAAGAAGATTTCCAAGAAGAAGTACAATCATTAAAGGAATGAATGATCTTTATCAAGCTGATCTCATTGAAATGATACCGCACAGTAAATTAAATAAAGGATTTAAATATATTTTAACAATTATAGACTGTTTTACTAAAATAGCTGACGCTTTACCAATGAAGGATAAGACTGGTAAAAGTGTTACAAAACCTATGGAAACCACAATACAAAGAAATAAATTTAAAATTAAACATCTACAGACCGATGATGGAAAAGAATATTTTAATAAAGACTTTGGAGCTTTGATGAAGAAATATCAAATAAATCATTATTCTACAAATTCTGAAGTTAAAGCTTCAATAATTGAAAGATTCAATAGAACATTAAAAGGTGCGATGTATAAACAATTTTCAAAAAGAGGATCATACGTGTGGTATGACATATTACCACAACTTATAAAAGAGTATAACAACAAATATCATCGTACCATTGGAATGAAACCTATCCAGGTAAATAGTGCTAATGCCAAAATTGTATTACAACGCATTAAAAATAATACAACACCAAAATTGGAAAAATTGCAACCAAAGAAGTTCAAGGTCAACGATAAAGTTCGTATAAGCAAATACAAAGGTGTATTTAGTAAAAGATATCTACCAAATTGGACTAATGAAGTATTTACAATTTATAAAGTGCAACCAACTATACCTGAAACCTATTTATTAAAGGATAACAAGGGTGAATTACTTCAAGGTGGATTTTACGGACACGAATTGTTGAAATCAACAGTCGGTGATGTATATCTTGTCGAGAAGATTTTACAAAGGAAAAAGGATATGGTTAAAGTCCGGTGGTTAGGGTTTGATAAAAGTGAAGACTCTTGGATTCCTTCAAAAGACTTAGTATAGTTGTTTAATAGCTCATTGTGTGTTTAACCTTTATACAAGATGGAGATTGTACAACAAAAAGACCGATTTAATATCAATAACATTGATGAATTGACAGTTGACAATGATAAGTTAAATCATGGAAAACATGGTGAATTACTACCAAATACGATAAGATGTCTAATAACTGGTCCTTCAAATTGTGGAAAAACTAATGTTGTTTTTAACCTTATAACTAATCCTAAAGGATTGCGTTTTAATAATATATACATTTTTTCAAAATCATTGCAACAACCAAAATATCAATTATTGGATAAAGTACTTGCAAGTGTACCTGAAGTGAATTTTTACAAGTTTAATGCCAGTGAAACAATTATGCAACCAAATGAAGCAAAACCATTTTCTATTTTTATATTTGACGATGTTTCTTGTGAAAATCATGACACAATAAGGAATTATTTTGCTATGGGAAGACATCATAATATTGATAGCATTTATATTGGTCAAACATACAGTAAAATTCCAAAACAACTTATAAGAGACAATGCAAATATGTTGATCATCTTCAAGCAAGATGAAACAAATTTAAAGCATATATATAATGATCATGTAAATGCGGATATGCCATTTGAAAAATTTAAAGAGATGTGTGGCAAAGCATGGAATGAGAAATATAGCTTTCTCGTTATTATGAAGGAAGAAGATATTAAAAATGGTAGATATCGTATAGGGTTGGATAAATTTGTATTTATGCGTTGAACTACCGATGCTACATCTAGTTACACGTTGAACTTCACAGTGTAAACATGGTGAATCAAGAAAAACTATTGAAAGAAATAAAATCACTCAGTGATTCTATTAGGATGAAGAATCGTGCATTGAGGATGGGTTTAAGTGAAAGAGAAGAATTTCTAGAGACTACATTTAAACCTATTACGGAACCTTTAAAACAGATATCAGAAACTATTGGTAAACCTCGTTATGAAGGAGATGTTTTACTACCAGTTTCTAAACAAGAAGTACAAGCATTAAAAAAAGAAGAAGATGATGATTCATATACAAGTGCTAGTGAGCAAGAAGAAACAAAAGAAGAAGAACCAATTGTTGAAAAGGAAGAAGAACAGCCAATACCTGAAGCTGAACAATCTATTCCAAATTTAACTCAATTGAGTAGCGATATATTACAACATGGACCTCTTGGAAGAAAATATATAATGAAAATGCTACATGACATGAAATCAAACCCGAATTTGAGTAGATCACACGTATACGGAGCAAGAATTGATGGGAATGAATTGAAGATTGGCGATTCAAAGCTTGAAATAACACAAGACGATTACATCATTATTGGTGAGCATAGATATAAAGGAACAAAAGGATTATATGAATTAATTTTTAAAAACATACCACTAAGATATTCATCCAAAGATTTAAGTGTTTTTAAGGAGATTCTACAAAATACTAACGCTCATAAAAGAAACTACTTAAAGGATGGAATGATTAATCGTTCACGTGCAACAAAATATAACATCGTTATAAAAAAGTTGTTTCCTCCACGAAAATTGCCAACATTACGTACTGCACCAGCGGTAAGACAACCACTGAAAAGAAAATCTTTATCACTTATGGATTTATCACTTCTTGAACAACATGGTAAAAAGAGTAAAGGAGATACTTCAACATCTGGTAAAGGATTGATGAAAAATCTATACAATACAAATGTGATTTACTACAACGATATCAATAAATTGGTTGATAGAATGAGACTATTGCATGAAGCCATGGAAGCCGGTCATACAGGTTTGAATAATGAATGGGTGGCTCTAGTTGATGAACTTAGGAATCGCGGTATAGTCGTATAATTGTCCGTGGATATAAAAGAGGTGCAAGCATAAGACGTATCAGTTCTAACATGAGCGTCGACAAGTTCGGACGGTACTCCGCTTTAGGAGTGCAAGTTGGAGAAGACAGAAAAAGAAGTGGATTACCGCAAACACCTGAAGGTGACTATAGCATAAGTAATAAACGTTTAAAACTAGTTAAAGATCCAGAAGAAGATACTGATGGAGCAAATTTGAAGACAGTAAAAGAAGCTACTTCAACATCATTAAAATTACATAAGAATACTTACGATGTTAAATCACATAGATTAATTAATGTTGGTAAACCAACTGAAGGTTCTGATGCAATTACTAAAGAGTACTTATCATCTGAACTTTTAAATACTTTAAAATTGCAATGGGGTAATAACTTAAAAGATGGACAAACGTATAATGCTGGAAATTATAGAATAACCAACGTGGGAAATCCTAAAAATGATAAAGATTCAGTTAATAAAGAATATTTACATTCTATAATACCGGAAAAAACTGAACATGGATTTTCTTTTTATAAATTTATTATAAATGACATTGGATACCCAAAGGAAGACGGTGATGCTGTAAACCTAAAATACATCAAGGACAACTGTATTTTACAAGATGGTGATGAAATCGATTGTCATGGGAAAGTGTTGTCAAATGTAAAGTTCGGTTCTCAACCAAAAGATGCTGTTACTATGGAACAATTATCTAAAGAATTAAAAAAGGAAACATCCAATTTTGTAAAACATGAAGATGCCGTGTTAAAGCGGGGAGATAAATTTATACATGGAAATGAAAAGTTTAATTTAATGCAAGGAAATAATGATGAATGGGATGCAGGACATAAAACAATAACAAATGGAAGATTTGGTATAAAAGATACAGATGTACCTCTAATGGTGCAAACATTAATTGCGAGTGGTGGTACATTAGGTACATACAATGGTCGTAATAGAAGAATAAAAGATATTTATCCTGGTTACGAAGAAAATGATTGTGTTACAATGAAACAAACAATAACTTGGGATAAACACTTTGGGACCCAATATGATGCAAAGATGAAGAAAATAATTAATATTTTACCAGGTGAAGATTCAAATGATGCTGCTACTATTGGACAAGTCATAAAAACATCAAAAAGTGATTCAACAGCTTACACATGTAATGATAAACGTATTATGCAATTACATGATCCTCAACATCCAAAAGATGCTGTAAATTTAGATTGTTTAATAAGAATAGTGGGCAATTTACTTATTGATACCCACAATCATATAGCTAGTACAACGAGTCATGTGATGATTCAACCCGATGAACGAGAAGCTTGGATTAAAAATAGAATTATAAATCAGTATATAATTAATTTGAATAACTAAGTCTTTAAATATAAAAGATTTTGCACAAGTTATTCATTTGTGTAAAGTATCTCGTGGAGTAAACACGCCAGTTATATAAGACAACATAATGAAGACCGTATCGCTCAGTCATCGTCAAGACAGCGGCAAGAGAGGACGTGGTATAACATCAGCTGCATTATCCCTGCTTAGACGGATTCCAGTTGGTGCTGTTGTAAATCGAACGATAGACGCTTTACCATACGAATTACATCTGCCCGGAGGTTATCAATATTGTGGACCTGGAACTAAGTTGGCAAAGCGTTTAGCAAGAGGAGATCCTGGAATTAATAAATTAGATCAAGCTTGCAAGGAACACGATATAGCATATTCAAAGTATAAAGATTCAACAAATAGATCAATAGCAGATAAAATTCTAGCGGAAAAAGCTTGGCAAAGAGTAAAATCAAGTGACGCAAGTATTGCAGAAAAAGCATCGGCTTGGGCAGTAACTACAGCCATGAAGACGAAAGCAAAGTTAGGTGGTGGAAAACGTCGCAGAGGAAGACCTGCAAAGAAAGGCGCTCCCAAAAGAGGTGGAAACATTAAAAAAGGACGTCGTAGAACTCATAAAGCAAGTATAAAGAAGACTTCTGTTTGGCAAATGGTAAAAAACGGAGCAGGTTTATACCTAAGACCATACCGTGTGTACTAAATAAAAAGAATCAATTAATAATTCCAAATAAAGCCTTAACAAATCATCAGTTAAATGATTATGTAAAATGTTTGAAAATACCATTCTTTCGAGGAGTTTTTATGAAAGATGCATTACCAACTAAAATATGGAAAAATGAAACTGGAATAGTAAATTTGGATTCCACCTATGGTCCAGGTACTCATTGGGTATGCTATAAAAAGCTCGGACAAACCGTTTACTACTTTGACAGTTTTGGCAATCTACCACCGCCAAAAGAACTTCAACATTATTTTCGAAACTCAAAAAACATTTTTTACAATTACAAAAGAGAACAACCTAACAATACTGAAATATGTGGGCATTTATGTTTGGAGTTTCTAGCGAAAAGTGTCAGTCAGCTTTAAGATGTCATCGTATACAGTGTCATTGAGTGGAAATTCATCCACATTAAAAAGTACGCTGTTAACAGCATTGCGTCTATCCAAGGAACGATTATGGGAAGCGGCATTACTTGATTTGACTACCTACAACTCAATTCCCAATGTTACGGAAGGGAAGAACAATTTACTACATTATTATGAAACTAAGGATGCTACAGGAAAATACTCAGAATTGAAAATAATTACATTTCCTACTGGAGCTTATGAAATTGATGATATAAACCAATTATTACAGAAACAACTCGGAGAAGACAATATCACCGTTAAAGGAAACAATAATACTTTAAAAGCAGAAATAACTTCAAAATATTATATTGATGTCAGCTTGGAACAGTCGATTGGCAGTTTACTTGGATTTACAGATACAAAAAAGAAAATCTTAACTCCTGGAACTACTCATTCAGGTGATTCAACTGTAACAATATTGAAAGTAAATAGTATTGATGTCACGTGCAACATTATACACGGATCGTATAGAGATGGAGTTAATCAACATATTTTACATACATTTTATCCAACAGTGGCTCCCGGTTTTAAAATTGTTGAGAAGCCACAAAACTTGATATACCTACCGTTAAACACCAGTTTCATTTCAGACATCGTACTGAACATATTGGATCAAGACGGTCATAGTGTTGACTTTAGAGGAGAAACAATTACTATACGGATACACATCAGAGCAGCAACATAAAAGTCAACATGGGATTATCATTTAAACCGCAACGGAAGAGTCGGGAGCTCAGTAGCTCCTCGACATTGGAAGAGTTAACATCGGAAAACATTCGTTTTCTACAGAAGATTGGATTGAAACTTAACAGCGATGGATATCCTGGATATATCTCAAGGACCAACGTTCGACGAAACACTATGGGAGAAGGAATATCACACGCACAACCCTTACACTTCATCAAAATTAAACAATAACGATGAAATAAGGATCCCCATTCAACAACAAGATATTTACACTTTACCGTGTGAAAGTTACTTGTACATCGAAGGACGGGTATTAAAATTGGATGGAAAAACTGGTTCAATAGTTCCTTTTATAAATAACCCGATGGCATATCTTTTTGATGAAATAAGATATGAAATATCAGGGGTGACGGTTGATTCAACAAAAAAGGTTGGTTTAACAACGACATTGAAAGGATTAACATCATTAACACCGCATGAGAAGAATTCAATAGTCACTGCCGGATGGGTTACCCCCGATAAAGACACTATAACACCAGCTTCCAATGGTCACTTTGATTTTCATGTACCTTTACGATTGCTTTTGGGATTCGCTGAAGATTACAAACGGGTAATAATAAATGTCAAACAAGAATTAGTATTACTCAGATCTTCAACTAATAAGGACTTAATACTTGCAGACCCTGCAACTACGGAAGATAAACTGGAATGGCAACTACAGTTGGATAAAGTTGTTTGGAGAGTACCTCATGTAAGATTGGCCGATGAACATAGAATCCTATTATTGAGAAAGTTAAAATCTGACCGTGATATTGTGATGCCATTCCGAAGTTGGGAATTTCATGAATACCCTACACTACCTCAGACAGAAAGACAAACATGGACCGTCAAGACATCAACTTACTTGGAACGAGCAAGGTACATAATACTCGGTTTTCAAACTAAGCGAAAAGATGTTATCACTGCAAATGCTGGTCAATTTGATCACTGTAAAATAAAGAATTGTAAAGTTTTCCTAAACTCTCAATTCTTTCCCTATGACAATTTGAATGTCATGTTCAGCAAAAAACGTTTTTCCATTTTATACGATATGTATGCAAGATTTCAATCGTCATATTATGGAAAGACTAATACACCACTATTATCACCTGACCAGTATTATTCCAAGGCTCCAATAATTGTAATCGATTGTTCAAAACAAAATGAATCGGTAAAATCATCAAGTGTGGATATAAAAATTGAAATGGAATTTGAAGAACCAGTAGCGGATGGAACTTCGGCATACTGTCTAATTCTACATGATAAAATAGTTACTTACACACCACTGACCGGAATTGTAAAGAATGTACTTTAAGAAGAATTGTATAACAACTGCAAATTTTTGAGGTTAGAATTATCTGCTTTAATTTTTGAGGTTAGAATTTCATTTGTGAAAGACAAGTTGAAAACAAACAATTATGTAATTGTATAAATTTCAAGGATTTTACGAAAAATATAAAAGCGAGAAAATAATTAGTAGAAACTTCATTCTATCTTCAACCGTCGTATGGGAAACATCATTCGCAAGATGAATTCTACTAACGGAGAAGAAAATACACCTCTAATGGATGATAATAGTTCAGATATAGAAAAACAAGTTGAACGAGAAATGGACGAGTTCCTAAAATTCAACAAACATAAGAAGAGAGAAGAAGAAAAAGCTGAAAAAGAAGTAAAAAGGAAGAAGGTTGAAGTTAACATTACAACCAATATTTTAACAGAAGTATTTCTTCGGATTATCTACCCAATTTCTTCATGCATGACAAAAAGTATATCAGTTGGAATTTTAAAATCAATGGATTATTCACCAATTGTTATTTTAAATCATGGAAACAAAATGGTTACTTTCAGTGAAACTACTTGGGAATCTCTCATGAAACATTTACATCTTTTGGAGTGCTATTTAAGTAACAACACATTTGGAAGAAGAACAAGATTAAGTTTATTGGAATCAAATATTGAAGTTGATATAGTAAAACATCGTGGAGGACAAATTGTTCGCTTCAGAGATTTAACTACACATAATGTTAAATTATATTTCACTAAAGAAGAATTTTACACTTTAAGTTGTACTACCGGTCCCGTCACCAGATATTTGAAACAACTAATATTTTCAAGTGCAATAATTAAAGACTATCTAATTGATACATTGGACAAAAAACCTTTTGTTCCAATTTTATACGGTCCCGTGGATACTTCAATCTTTAATAGAATACCTCAAGAAGTTGAAATGTGGAGACAATTAAACAACTATCACACCAATTTTAATATTGATGAAGTGGCACAAGAAGTGAAAGAAGAAGAACAATCCTGTCTGTTATAAACATCGGCTCATTCAATTTTTAAGTCAGTTGTTAGTAAGACTTCATCATGAATAAACGGGTTTCGTTTTCTAATGCGCCACATATAATGGAAGTTAAAAGAGGTATAATTGAATTTCAAGCTTTCCGAGGAAATGATGGTAATTTTATTATTAAAGAATTAGTAATCTTGGACATGAACACATCAGTAGTTTATCATTATTTGTTCAAACCTCCAGTACCATTTAATAGACTAACAACTAAAGCGAAAGTTACAAACAAATGGTTGAACAAACATTTTCACAACTTAAGATGGGATGAAGGTTTCATTAATTATAACATGATGCCGCACATTATGAATCATTATTGCAAAGAGTTTAAAATTATCTACACAAGGGGATTGGAAAAAGCAAATTGGATACAATCATTTACAAGCAACGAAGTGATTAATGCAATAATTGATAAAGATTTCCAATGCTACTTCAACGAACTTTGTATTTCATCAAAAAGTTTTAAATATCGAAGGTCGCAATGCGCTTTAAAGAATGCCTACCGCTTGAACAATTTCCTTCAACAAAGTGGTGGGTGTAGTGTCAGTAGTGGGGGTAGTGTCGATTATAAAAGCGAGAGCGCTACCATGACGCAGCATGAGTATTACTCTAACCTCCAAAGAGACAACATCTCCGACGGACATTCTTATTAACAAGAAGATTAACAACAACATCAAGATGGCATCACAGAACTTACTTCAAAGTTTAGTTGATCAGTTCAACGCTCATTCTAAATCATCAATTCTACCTACAAAAAAATGTTCTGAACTAAAAGAAGAAAAACACTACATCATTCATACGATTAAGAAAATGGAAACTTCAGTAGGTGATGCTATTAATTGCACATTGAGCGAGGCTCCATATACAGTTGGTGATGAACCAAAATTTCAGATCTTCCTACCAAGACGCTTTGTACAACTTCTTCAAAATGAAGATCTTCGTGTAGTTCAACCCGGCGCACTCTATTTGGTTTCGCACGGACCAAGTGGAAACAACTCAACTGAACTAACTATTCATGTAACACCTACTACTGATTAGTTTGTACATAACATTGTAACTATTTGTTTGTAATTGTTTTTCAATAAATATGATATAAAGAAAAAACAAAATAAATTAAAAGAAGCAACATATTGTGATGTCTTTGTACATTACAATATGTTGCTTTTTTAAAAATTCCACAGGATGACCTTGACCCACTTTTGTGTGATTATAAAAGCGAAAATCTACTTGTAAAATTCATCAGTCTACGACTACCTTTCGTACCGTACACATCTCGCTCACTCTATCGCTTAATATAAAAACTAAAAGATGTCTCTCAAAGTCAAGTGTGCATCTTATGATACCAACACCATTACAACTTTTGAACAACTCGAAGATTTAACCAATGAAATGCGAGTTTTACTTACCGGTGGTTATCACTTAACTCTTGATGTTAGTGCTACTAATACAAGAATGTTCACTAAAACAAAATATTGCGATGATGAAATATTTATTTCTACACAACCTACAACTTCTTCATCGCCAACTGGTCAACATAACATCAAGTTCCAAAAGTATTACCAATGTTGAATAACTTTTGACAGACAAAACTACAACTAAAGAATCACATGATCAATGTGAGTTAATAAAAAGGATGTGATACTTGTATAAATAATCATTCGCTTCTCAGCTCTCACCACGACAAGACCTATTTAAGAAAATGTTGTACAGAATGATGATTCAACTTGATGGAAAAATCTATGGAAAAGACTACAACACCGTTGAACAAATGACCCAAGATTTAGATGTATTAACTAAAGAAGGATATCAAGCTAAATTAATTTTAAAATTTCCTGAAGTACATCCATTATCAACAGAAGAACTTGTTGCTATGGCTAAGGCGGAGAGAGAGAAAAAGTCTGAAGAAAACAAAGAGAAACAAACTTCCTAAATTTTAATAATCCTTACACTTGTAAGGTATAATTTTTTAAAACTCCATTTGGATGACCTTGAAATTACCCCCACCACTTTTCACAGTACATAAAACTCACTATTCAACACTATACACTCTTATTCTTTCACTGGACTCCGCAGCGTCAACATGGAAGAGCAAAAATACAAGTACAAACCTCGTTACTGTTGTGAACAACAGTGTACAGATTTAGGACCAATGATGGTGGATGGGTTAGCTTGTACTAAATGTGAATTCTTCGGATCTTGTTATTGCAAATGCAAAACAAAACAACTACCACCACCGGAATTGCGAACTTTCAAATTTTACAAATCAAGATATTTTCATACATGTTGTCCTCAAAGATGTTTCAAATTTCACCCTCTAGATCTTGCTCATTGTCAACGCACCAATTCTCATCAAGATGATTTTTGTACACATATGATAAAAAGATGTAAATACAGATCAGATTGGTATTCCGATCCTGTAGAACCATCAAATGTGTAATTTCAGTTTTACACTTTTTTTTAAAACTTCATTTGGATGACCTTGAGATTTCCCCCCCCCCACCACTAGTTCTAATTTTTATATAATATTAAATCATTCCACTTCCAACACTCTAACTAACAACATGGAAAACAAATTTATCAAGTTTGAACATATAATAACTGACAGGGAAAAGATGGAAGAATTGTTTCAAAACTTACTTTCTATCATTGACGAATATCCTATAAGATGGTTCAGAATTGTAGTTCAATATTTAAATCCTGGTGAATTGTTTTCTTCATCGAGTGAAGAGGATGAAACAACTACTTCGGTTCAAATAATTGAATTAAAAGACGAAGAAGAAGAACTAAACATTTTATTCAATCATAAGCTCAAGGTTCCCCATATAAAAGCCCCCTCCCTAGACAGCCCCCCTCCCTAGACGCCTGCTCAAGGTCACCATTATATAAGCCCCCTCCCTATGCGCCGATCCTCATTCCATCACCGACTCTCCAACAATGAACAACTCTCCATTGGCCCGAATGAATTCTAGTTTTGAAATAAACTCTAAAGAAGAGTTACAAGACAATTTTAATATTTTACAAGAACTTGTAGATAATTTTACAACCATCAAAATGAATTTGGAAATAACATACGATTGTCCTATTTGTGATAAGGTTAAAAGTTTAGACGAAGACAGTTTACTAAATCTAACTCCTGCACCATCTGACACTACTGATGGTAATAATGAAGAGCAACGTCTTTCCCCCACCACTTCTTTGTAATTCATCCTTCCCCCCACCACTTCTTTATTTAACTAACATTTCTCCCTTTCACTTCTTATTCCGTCTTCGACTTCTGAACTATCAACATCACTAAAATTTCAAACACTAACACAATCATGATGGATATGATGGATGAAGTTCCCTTCGTAACTAAAATGGAAGAGGATAAATTGAAATTAGAAATTAAACGATTGGAAATGGAACGGGAAAACCAACTTGAAATGTTACATTTGTTCAAGCTTTTCAAATACATCATCTGGGGACTCTGCATTTACCTTCTCATCGTCGTCGGTGTTTGCATTTACAACTCTGTAATTCATCACAAAAGTTCAACTTGTTTAAACTCTGCTGTTGCACATTAATTGTATGTTCACTAATAAAATTCAAAAGTTACTTCAACCTATCCTACTATCACCAACTAGTTCAACTTAGAACTATTTCTGGTGGTAGTTGGGTAGGCTTTTTTAAAACTTACTCTGGATGACCTTGACATACTTTCCAGATCCTATTTATAAATTTGAATTTCAGTTTTAAACTAACTTTTAGTTTTGTTCAACTATTAAGAGTTTTGTTAACACCGTCAAATTTCAGTTTTTAACTAACTTTTAATTTATGTATACTTTTAGTTCAACCCTAGTTACTTTATTCGCAAATTCAGTTCAACCGACCGCCAACGCTATTGCCATCTCCACCCCAATATTTTAACATTTCTGCCCCCAACACCTGCCCGAACATCTGTTCGGTTTTAAAAATATAAAAGAAAGGTAAAGGAGTGGGGGTGGCTCATGCTCACCAATGCAAAACTAAGGTTTGAGGTTAGAATTATCCATGGCGGCCGCCATGTCTAGTTCAGTTTCACCACATAGAGTCGGCGACCGGTTATTGGTCTAAAGGAGTGGGGGAAGGTTGCCGTTTTATAAGCCCTCTCCCTAGGCAGCGCTTCTCATTCGATCGCCAACTTTCAAACGATAAACACCTCTCCCATGGCACGAATCAATTATCCCGCTATCACCAACTACTTCAACTTAAAACTATTTCTGGTGATAGTTGGATAGAATTTTTTAAAACTTACTCTGGATGACCTTGACATATTTTCCGCATCTCAGTTATAAGTTTGAATTTCAATTTTGAACTAACTCTTAATTTTTCTTCAACTGTTAGAGTTTCGTTAACACCGACGAATTTCAATTTTGAACTAACTTTTAATTTTAATTTTATGCGCAAATTCACTTCACCCTAACGCCAACACTATCGCCATCTCCACCCCAACCTATATGGCATAAAATATAACTACAGCATCTCATATATACCCTCTAACCCCCACCGGAAGCTATGTGACATGGCAGCTGGCGCCAGCTGCCGCGTCACGTGGCCCGGTGGGCACGTGGCCGGTTTTAAAAGTGACCAAAACACACTACTAATTTGCCAAAGCCATACCAGCAAATACTACCGCATATTGTTTAATTTTACACGATAAAATTGTCACTTACACACCTTTGACAGGAATTGTTAAAAATGTTTTATAAAAACTCGTTTTTGTAAAATTTCAATCACGGGCGCGATTATAAAAGCGGAGCGCGCAGGTCGCTCCTGATCAGTTTGTTGCCTGACATCCTATGGGTAGCATCATCTTCAATATGGCTTCTACTAGTGTTACAACGGAATGCGATATAGAAAAAGAAATTTCAGAATTTTTGGACATGAATGGACAGCAACACGGCGCGGATCAAGAAGGAGAGGAAAAAGGTAAAAAGAAAAAATATTTGTCCAAGAGGAAGAGAAATGTGGAAGAAAATATTTCACCAAATATTTTGATGGAAGTATTTTTACGAATTTTTTATCCAATCTCTTCAAGTTTGGATAAAAGTGTTTTAATTGGAGTTATGAAATCAACCGACTATTCACCTACAGTAATTTTAACTCACGGAACAAAAATGATTTTGTTTACAGCCAATGCTTGGGAATCTTTTATGAAACACCTCCATTTGTTGGAATGTTACTTTAATAGCAACATGTTTGGCAGAAAAACAAAAGTAGGACTATTGGATCCAGACTTGGAAATTGATATTATTAAACACCGAGGTGAACATCAAATGAGATTCAGAGATACAACCAAACATGACATAAAAATTCAACTTAACAGAGAAGAATTTTTTATTTTGACATGTGCAACGGAACCCATAACAAGATATTTAAGACAACTAGTATTTTCCAGTTCAATTATTAAAGATTATTTAACAGACACTTTGGACAAACAACCGGACGCACCAATTTTGTATGGACCTGTGGACACTTCAATATTCAACAGAATTCCTCATGAAGTTCAAATGTGGAGACAATTGGAACAATATTTGCAAGAAAAAAATAATTTTGTAAAATCGGATGAAGAAACACATTTTAGTGATGAAAAGGATCAAAGTGATGAGAATGACCAGATGGAAAGTTAAATAAAATTTTTAAATTTTTCACAACATTTTACACTTGAATTGGCAAATTTTTACTAAAAAATAAACTTTTGTGGGTGTAGGCCTACCGGGGATGGTGACCACGTTAAATATACACCAACGCGCCTTCAACTGTACGGCCTGGCATAAATACGTGCCTACCGTGGTGTGGAAAACAGTTGACCTTCCGACACCGTGATGGATAGACGGGTGACCTTTCAAATGGACATGGAAAAAGAAATCAAGTCCAAACCGGGTATTATTGAATTTCAGGCGTTTCGTGGTAACGATGATCGGTTCATTATTAAAGAACTAGTATTTTATGATATAGATAAAAATATTCCTTATACATTTTTATTCAAACCAACATGCTCTTTTTCTTCACTAACCACCAAAGCCGCAACAACAAACCGATGGACTTGGAAATATTTTCATCACATCGATTGGTATGACGGTTTTACCAGTCATTCAGACTTGTATCATATTATGCATCAATTTTCAAATAAATTTACTAATATTTACACAAAGGGACTTGAAAAGAAAAGATGGATAGAACAATATACATCAAATCCAGTCAAAGACGTGCAAATTGATAAAAATTTTAAATTTATTTCTGAAAACGTTTGTATTTGCACACAAAGCGTAGAACATGAAAGGGATAGGCACTGCGCATTAAAAAACGCTTTAAAATTAGCTACTTACCTGCAAGATGGAGAAATCGGTGGTGGTGGTGGGGGTAACGTCGATTATAAAAGCGAGGAGCAGACCGAGACTTGGCACGAGTATTACTCGAGACTCCGAGACGACAACATCTCAGAGCTAGAAGACAGCGAGGACCTTTAGAACAACCATGTTTTCCAACCAGTTTCTGCAGTCTTTGGTGGAACAATTCAACGCCCACTCCAAGTCTACAATTTTGCCGGTAAAAAAATGTTCAGAGCTGAAAGATGAAAAACATTACATCATACATGCTATGAAGAAGATGGAAACTACAGTCGGCGAGGCAATCTGCTGCAGCTTGAGCGAAGCACCATATACACCGGGGGATGAAGCAAAATTTCAAATTTATTTGCCAAAAAGATTCGTCCATCTGCTACAAAATGAAGACCTGCGCTCCATTCAACCGGGATGCCTCTACTTGGTGTCCCACGGATCCAGCGGCAGCAACTCCACCGAGCTGACCATCCACATGGCCGAGAAGCAGCAGTGTCAAATAAAAATTAAAATTTTTCTTATATCTGTTTGTATTCGCTATATAATTGTTGTCATGTAATCTTGTTTGTACTGTATTAAATAAACATTACAAAAAAATAAAAAAAAACAAAAAAAATATAAAAAAACAAAAAAAGGCAATATATCAATATGTGAAATAAATAAAAAAAAATTCACATATTGATATATTGCCTTTTTCAAAAAGCTCTGGGGTGACCTTGACCTTTGACCTTTGCATAAATTAAACAAAATAAAAATATTTTTCAAACAGCAATGTGTGTGTGTGTGTGTGTGTGTGTGTGTGTGTGTGTGTGTGTGTGTGTGTGTGTGTGTGTGTGTGTGTGTGTTTTCCCCCACATTTTGGGTTACCAGCATACAGACTGCAAAGAAGTCCAGTTTAATTGTAACTGTCAAACGATGAGCACCCTATTTGAGCTTTGTGTAAGAAAAATTATTGAAGATCAACAGCTATTTAGTCACACTTTAAGATCCAACGCCCCGCAGAAAATAAAAATTTTTATCAAACAGTACAAACTAGACAACAGAGGTTACAACACTTTTGGTTGGTACAAGTTTGATGATGGTACAAAATTTTGTCAAAATTGTGGAAGGGCTGCTGTATCTAACCCAGCACAATTCCTACAAGACGATGGATGTTTACAATTAGGCCATGTAGCTCCAGTTATGAGTTACGAAACACCCAAAGAACTTTGCACAATTTGTTCAATCAATATGTTTAGTTGGAAAAAATTTAACCACCTCCCATCAGACAGCATATAAAATCCTTCCCCCACCACTATTTCATACTACCTTCAAACAACCATGCTAATATTCATTCCGCCTTTGGACATCACACGGAAAACATCAAGATGGCTCTCACTGTAAAATGCGCAAATTATGAAGAAGTATTTGTAAGAAATCTGCAAGAATTAAACAAAATTGTTGAAGAATTTAAATCACTAATCGAACAGGGATACCGACTAAACATGCAAATTTTTGCATGCAACACAAAATGCACCCATGGCTTCAGGGATGACGAGCCGCCAAGGTCACCATCATCATCAACTTCCTCGGCCTACTCCTCCAGATCGTCCATGAAGACTCAAGCCAGTCCAAACTTGGAATATTTCTCCTGACTAATATTTATATTTTGTATCCTCATTGTACTTCAATATGCATATTATTGTATTGTAATAAAAGAATAAAAAAGAAATAAAAAAAACCTATCTTGCTACAGTTTTGTAGCAAGATAGGATTTTTTAAAACACAAATTGGATGACCTTGAACAGGTTATAACATGTACAGGTGTAAACGTAACCACAAATTTAAACATTTTTTTATTTCCTAATGGTTAACCTTGAAACTTCCCCCACCATTTTTCCTCTTGGAGACCTGAGAAACAACACCAATGTGTTTCATTACATCTTGATCTTTCAAGCTGCAAACATGGATATTCCACCACCAATATATGAGGCTGATGTAGCAGGAGGACAGAGGAGGAGATGCCAGCATTTGGATCTAGTGGAGTTGATGGAAAGGAGAATTGAAGAAAGGCAGATCAGGAAGGATACCATCCTAACACAAAACATTTTAAAATTTGATCTACTCATGCTCTTGGCCTTACTGATTGCAGTCTTCATCTACTTGGTATACGCATTTTTCTACTGCCTAAGGTGCACACAGTATGCTGATAAAGGAGACAACTTGCCAGTTTTCAACACTACTCTTTAAATAAAATTTTCTTTTTTAAAACTCCAAATGGTTGACCTTGAACATGTCTCAACCTGTCTGGTTGTATCATGAAACAGAATTAATTTTACTTTAAGCAACCCAACGCCCACCACCACTACCACAATTCCAAAAAAACAATCCTACATGCAAGTCTGAATTCATTTCCAGCTCAGCTACGCTAGCGGTTACACGATACAATGAAGTGGGAATTACTTGTTGACAACCTTGAACACCTCAAAGAAATTTATCAAAAACTGCACATGTTATTACTTCAACAGCCAGGGATGGTAATTAAAATGGATTTGGAATACGACTGTCCAACCATCGACAGTATGGATATACCCGAAGGAGTGGTCCACAATGCAGAAGAAGAAACTTGTTGCTGTGAAAGTAGCACTTCAACAACAACAAGCACAAGTCTATCCAGCACATATGAGGATGAAGGGGGATTTTTGTAAATAAAAATTAAAATTTTTTTAAAACTTCAAATGGTTGACCTTGAACAGGTTTCAACATGTTGAAGAATGTGGATGAAAAATAAAAAAAAATTTTTTCTTCAATCTGATTACTTAACCCCCACCACATAACTGGGTACCTAGGATGCATGGAGCG
Source organism: Neoaliturus tenellus (assembly GCA_030545055.2). Classification (NCBI taxonomy): domain Eukaryota; kingdom Metazoa; phylum Arthropoda; class Insecta; order Hemiptera; family Cicadellidae; genus Neoaliturus; species Neoaliturus tenellus. The sequence continues at coordinate 77,842,185 of CM061532.1, forward strand.
ACTTGGTCAGTCGCTATTCAACTCTTGCAGTCTGCACATCACACTTTTTCCGCTCAATTTACATAACTGGAGTTCTAAATGAAATATTTAGCTAAAACTTACATATTTCACAAGTTTTAAGCGAAACTAAAAATTGCGAAAAAAATTATTTTTTTTATTTTCATATGGTTAAAAATTTTACAAGTCCCAAGGTCACCTAAAAAAACAATTAGAAAAAAATTTCTTATTTTTTTCATATAGCTCAAAATTTCACAAGTCCCAAGTTCACCTGAGAAAAAAAATAATATTTTTTTTTTCATAATGTTTCCAACAAGGACAAACTCGAATGAGTTGTTAAAAAAAAATTTTTTTTTTATTTTTTCGCATCTGACCACTTAACCCCCACCACGCGGTCTGGTACCCGGACGGCACGGTGCTGTCCGGTCAGTCGGCGTCCGGCTTCCGCGCGGTGATGACACCACCACCGTCGGCTGTTCGCAATTTCGTTTCCAGTTGGGCTTCGGGTTTCTCCAGTGGGTAAGTGGAAATAAAAATTATTTATTTTTTTAGTTTTAAGAGTGGGGTTGCTGGGGTTCAGGTCAATGGCCTCTGAGGAATGCCTTACGTCACATTTGGTAGGTTTTTCGGTCGGGTCGCTGGAAAAATTAATTTTTCTTTGCACTTTTGTGGTTCTTCGTGGATTTTCGCTCCGCAGCCGGATACGAGGAACCACAAAAGTGCAAAGAAAATTTTTTTTGTCTTTCCACGTGACCTTGACCTTAATACATCAGTGACGTCATTATGGTGACGTCAGCGGTGATGACGTCGTCATGACGTCATTTCTATTACGTCATACCTATGACGTCATAGATATGACGTCATCGATGACGTCACCGATGAGGTCATTCGTGACGTCAGTGACCTTGGTGACGTCAGCATTCCTCAGGGGTCATTGACCTGGTCCAGCAGCCCCACTTTGCCACTACTCACATGTTCTTGGAGGTATCAGAAGTAACATAGGATACTTATAAAAAAATATCTTATAAAAAGATAATATGATAAAATTATAATATTATGATTAATATTATTTATAATATTTTTTTAAGATAAAAAGTTCTTTGTAAAAATTTTCTAAATTTATTATCTTATACATTTATTTGTTGCTAATAAACAAATTCAATGAACATTTCCAATTTTAGGTGTTCCAGCCATTTTATATGCATAGGGTAAGCGTGACGTCGAGTGAGCGTACCAAACGAGCTAAACCTGACCCCGAGTTAACAAGATTAAAAAAGTAAGTATTTTATAATTTTGTACACAGCATCAACAAATTAATTAGTAACACAGGCCTGTACAGGGCGCATTGAACTGTGGGGGTTTCTGCTTCTTTAGAGAATTAAATATGCAAGATACAGGGTTTTGTTAATTTACCATAAGAATAACATGGAAAACCTGTTTTTCATATGAAAAGTGACATGGTCACGGGCTTAGGTCCTACCATGGCTACTACTGCAATAGCTTATTCCCTATATCGAAATTCGCTAAAAAATACACAATAAATCTTTCTTATTACGTTTACGAAATAAATTATTATTCTAAGTTAAATATGTTATGTTTCGAAAATACACGTACAAATTACATCCTTTTTCAATTGTGAATCCATTGAGCATGAGAGACCTTTTTTGAAGGGCTATTTTTCCATGGTTGTACGTTTTCCATTAGATTGCAGTATACAATTCATGAAGTGTTTTTATTAAAAGCTTAAAATATTTTACTTCTATGGCATTTAGAGGTTTAATAGGCTACATAAAAATACATCAAAAGGAACACTTTAACATAAATTTGGTAACAAAGTTTATAAAAACGGGAAAAGTTCATTAAGAGATATAATTATTACAACAGAAGAAGTAAAAAACTGACTCGATTCTTATTTTAATGCAATTAAGGCAATACCTTCCATTACCTTAATTGAATGACGTCTAGGTTAATTTAGTTACCACCAGAAAGTTGTCTGAGTTAAAAGCTTTTAAGAGCATCCGAAACAGAAAATATCCTTTCGTGGAGTAACCTGTCAATTTATTAGATACTCAATGGGTCTACCTTGAACATAAGTAAAAGTTAAAAATGTTGTTTACGATTTATCAGCCTAATAATAAGTATGATAATAATAATAATAGTAATACTGTAATATATAATATATATTACATAAAATAGTGGTAACATATTACGTTAATTTTTATTTTAGAGGTTTAAACATTACTCTTTTATTTACAAATAGGCTATAGGCTAACACAAGCCAAAAAGTAAAATATTTCAAATATTTCTATAAATTTATAAACAATATTATAATATACATTTTAACTAGACATCACCTAAAATTGCTAGGAAAAATATAAATTAAATAATCTTTTGTTTTTCGACTCATATAAATCCTTGCAAAAAATTGCTGATAATTTTTCAAACTATACTTATATGCATTTAAAGCTTAACTATGTTATAAATAAAAAAATATACTAAATAAAGTTTATAAATTACAATTAATTGTTGAGATTGTTATTCTGTTGTGAATGAAGCCTACCTTGAAAACAAAAAATATTTTGTTTTAAATTTTATCTATGTCTTGAATCGTTCAAATGTAAATTTGCATTTCTCTCATAAAAACATTTTCAGCGGCTGACGAGCAAATATAGAACAGCTCTCTAGAATGAACCGATCAGTGTTTCCTCTGACATTTTCTTTATTGTACATACACATTATTTTTTCGATACATTAATACTGAAAAAAATGATTATTACTCAATCAGTTGATCTGATATTAAAATTATTTACCAGAAAGTTTAGTTTAAGTTTAGTTAATTAATAATCCTTTTTGATTCCTTTATTTCTTATAAAGTACTTTTCGTTAGTTGTAACATGTTAGAAAGATGTTATGTTATTTTTCTTTCACTAAAACATCAAATGTTCTACTAACCACATCAGCTTTTACTTTTATCATTCGTTGTAAAACGTTATCGGTTGAGTTGTGATGTAATAATTACGTATTTACTGATTGTCGGTGTGGATGTTTGTTTTTAGCCAAAGAGCGTGTTTTACTAGGAGTAAGTAATAATATTTATATGATCATATTACTATGGAAAATATTCCATTTATCACAATTACATTTATTGAATTTTTCTACATGATAATGTGACACAATGTCAATCAAATGCAAGAAGTAATGTAACTAGTTGTATTTAATTCTTTAATAGTTATATAGGTTACAACTAAAAAATTTAAGAATTTATAACTTCATTCTTTTGACGAAGTAAAATACAGATTTTAAAGTTGAAGTTACTAGTTGGTTATATATACCACCATTTAAAATGGGGTTTAGTTAGGTTAGATCAGGTCAGGTCCAGCATAGATATGTCATTCTTGATTGTTGTTATCTTCTGCATCATTTGTTTGACAACAAGGCGTCTGATAACCGGGCACAAAAGTCAAGATCTAGTGTTCATTGCTAGTCCCACTCAGTCGCTATGATGAGACTATGATGTGGTGATTAATTATTTCACTCTGTATTTTATAATTTGATGTAGTTTATCTTTTAAAATGAGTTTTACTTTTAAAAGTAAGACATCGCGACCATTATTGACTGATCTATACCAACCCAAAACCCAACCACACTGGCAGCAGGCTCTCCACTCTTCTTGCTGACATTCATGCTTTATAGGCATATGCCTATCCTATAATGCATAATAGAACACTGTTTGTTAAGACTGGATCAATCCAAATACCTAAAGTTTGTGTAACAATGTTAAAAAAGTGAATAATTTACGGTAATTGTTTTTCATCGTGAAACCTTAAAAATGACGATTTCTGTCGATAAGTACCAAAGCTGGATATTTTGTTTAATGTATAATATTATGGCCAGTATAATATATAGTCTAGTCAATGAACAGGCAAATATAGGGAGCTCACGACATGGAAGGAGGTAATATTTTTTTGTTGGTGAATATGTTTGGGGTAATTATATTATGTACCTACATACTAAAAGTAGCCGGTATTTCGTGTGGAGCTTCAGTTAGAAGAAAACCGGAAAGGAAAGCTATTTTCATCCCCCCCCCCAAAAAAAAACATTCAAGAACCATACATCTTAGTGAAACAATAGTGATTACTAAAATAATCTTCTCAAAATTTTCTACAAATCTGTCCACTATTATGTATTTCTATCTCTTTCAGTTTCTGAGATACATTTAAATAAATGTTCAAAACTAATTGATAAAAAATATAATGGGTTAGTTTTTGTTAATACCTAAAAAACCATAAATCACATTAAAAAAATGTAAATAACGAAAACAAATCTAATCAAAGTGCCTGAAATAATGTATTTGGTATTAGTTTCGAACTTTTTTAGTTTTTTTATACATCTATGGCATTTGTGGGAGCAATTGACAATGTTCTAGTCTTCCCTTCAATAACTTGAAAACCATACACCGTAGCGAAAGAGTTGTAAATTACAAAATGAAAGTCAATAACATTTCCTACACATTTGCACTTTACTACATATATTATTAACATAGTAATAATACAATTAAGAATAATTCTTTGTCTAAACAAAATGAGATGATATAAAAATTACAAGATCATACATATTTTCAAGGCAATATGTAAACGAATATAAAAGATAAAACATGTAGTAAAATACAAATACTTAGTAAATTTAATTTCTTTTCATCTTGTTTTGTACACTTTGTGGCTGCGGTGTATGGTTTCCAAGCTATTTTTCAAATAATATTATATATTCGTGTATATTTATCTAAAATCAAATGAAAAGAGTTAACAACTAATAAAAATCACACAACTAAGTGAAATGTTTCTATCTTCCTTTTTGTCATTTACACTTTTTTGCTATGACTTTATAAGATATTAACATATTAACATAAAACAACATAAACTTTACTTTTTACTATTTATTTATTTATTATTTTTGTTGTTGCTATACTGACGTCAGTGGCATTTTAGCTAGTGTGTAATTAAACACTTTTAGGGAAACCGGTCCAAATCCCTCGAAGTTGGTGGGCATCCCGAGAAATAACCCGTAACCTCTTGAACTGAAGAATGATTTTAAAATTTTTTTAAGTTTGTACAATGGCATAGATAGAACGGTATTTTAATTAACTGTATAAGTTAATTATGTCAAATATATTTTTATAACTAAACAAATATATATTGTTTATTGGCTTATAAATAAAACCTCTTTCTACTCATAAAAAATGGTTTTAACGATTAAAATTTTTCCAACAAATCAACTTTAAAGTTCACTGTCGGCCAAACAATCACTACTGTCAGTAATCACAATAACTTTATATGCATTTCAAAGTATACTTATTTAAACGCCGTGTTTTCAGTTTCTTAACTACTTTTTTTTACTTTCTTTATCTTATTAAAAAAATTGAAGTTTTTTTACTGTAAGATTTGTTTTACATATTTTATGTAATGAAAGCATATTATAGTGTATTGGTATTTTACTAAGAGGCTTACGCTATTGCGGGAGCAGTCACAGTAAAACCTAAGCCTTTCACTCAGCCCAAACCTAAGCCTTTTTTATAGAAGGTATTTCATACTAATACCTTTTCGTCCCACCAGGCTGAAGCTCTTAATACATTTACAATTGTATAATAATATTTTGTACTCCCCAGGAACTTTTAAATTAATAAAAACATGGAGGTGTTCTTATAAAAAATTATAAAATTTCTTTAATTATTGTTTACTTGCTACACAGGTTTGGTAAATTGATTACTATTCAATGTACAGAGAACAATACATTTAAAGCTAAACTATTGAGTAGGTACATAGGTATTAACTAGGTTCCTTAAGATTTAATTTACCTTATATGTTAAAAGTACAATGTATCGTATAAGTATTTCTCGTGAAATTGGAAACGTCTGCGACGGAAAATAAACTTCTTAATGAGTTTTCGCACGGTTATAAAACAATTTTCTTCTTTTACAGACTTGTGTTCAGGCTAAGTTCTTTCAGGGTAAAAAATAGTGAAATAGTGGTATTGTAAGCCGAAAATAATTTTGAGTGGCATGCTGATGATATTTCAAGTAATAAACTAATATTATTACAACTAAATTTTGATGATAAAATATTTTACTGAATAAATGCAAAAATAAAACGAAACATTGCAATTTTTATAGTTATTTTGAATATAATAGCTTTGGGTTACTAAGAGTAAAATGTAGCAACAAGCAACATGATATTTATAACCATAGTCTCATCTTATTCAACCTTAAAATTTTGTACCGATAATGACATACTACACCAGATATTGAATGGTTATAACAAATAGGCCTATGTAACAGGCTAAACTCTTAATGTTAAATTCCTTTCTGGCCGACTTATTTAAAATAATATATTTAATTTGGCTTTTCCCATTCAACCCAAAGTAATGAGCGTTATTTGATTATATATTTTGTATTATGATGTGCCAAGTTCCTTCCAGATCGACTCACAGTGTCAAATGGAGTGATTTAGAGGCAAAATGATATCTTTTTCAGCCACTATCTTTTAGACGATGTACTATCTATAAACTTGTAGACGATTGAAATTAAAACAGATTCTGTCCTACAACGATTGTATAATGAAGGCCTTTAAGTCACGAGTGAAACGAGTCTTATAAATATCCCACCAGTTGCTTAAATGCTGAATACAATCGTCATGCATTGCATAAACTACTTTGTCGTCATTTTCACCTTTGGGCCAGTAGCCCAATGTTGCGCAGTCGGCAATGTTAACCATACTTCTTTTAATGAAAAACATGGAATATGATTCCCCTTGTTTCGGACGCTGTTTTTCAACCGATTTTCTTTAAAGTTGGTAAGTGTTTAATTGAATAGTTATATTAGGCCCCTCATACCTCGAAATTTTGAAAATTTAACAAATATTAAGGAAAATCAAGTTACTTTGCGACGTCACAGAGAGTAATATTTGTTACAATTTCAAAATTTCGAGGTATGAGGGTCATAATAAAGCTATTGAATTAAACACTTGCCAAGTTTAAACAAAATCTGTTGAAAAACGGCGTCCGAAACAGGGGAATAAAATACCATGTTTTTCATTAAAAGCCGTATGGTTAACATTGCCGACTGCGCAACAATGGGCTATTGTCCCAAAGGTGAAGATGATTCTTAAATTTGGTAAATCACCATGGCCATAATAAAAATGACGAAAGTAGGTTATAGGTATGTATGTTATAGGTGGTCACCCATCCAAACACATGTGTCGCTCTACCCAATCTTCGTTCTCACTCAATACGATCCTACTCTTTTGAGGTTAGTTAAATTAAAGAAACTAAAACATGAATCGTAGTGGAACAATTAGCTGACATGTGAATTGCGTGAAATGCGTGAATTACTAATAAAACAATACTTTTGTTAAATGATAAGTTCTCTTTGGTGTAGAACCTGTATTTAATGTTAAACCTGTACAATTATGATCTCATTATGCAAAGGATTTGAATTAGTTTTAATGTACCTCTTTATGATGTCACTTGTGATATCAGTATTGGTGCTTATTGCAAAGGTCATAAATGAAAGAACTTAATTTTTCGGAAATTTAAATTTAAGAAGCATTATGTACTTCCTATATATTGGTCAAATAACACTCACGTATCAGATAATTTCCATAAACATAGGTTATATAGTGTTGAAATTTGGCATTAGTTAGCTAAAAAAACACACCTAAGAAACGGTTTTGCAAAATCCTTTCAAGACTCCGCCCCAAAGGACTTCAAAACTACTATCTAATGTTATTCTTATGGCCAATTTTAAATACAAATCAAGGAAACAACAAATGTAAAAAAAAAAAAAAAAAAAAAAAAAACTACAGTAACTAAATCCTTAAAATTTGGCATGGACGTTCCTCTTTGATCATAGTAGCTGCTCACTAAGAAACGATACTGCTAAATTCCATCAGTTCAACAAAACACAGGACTTTGGATCTAGTGCTATTCTATGGCCAATTTTTACTTTCTCCCCCTATACCATAGTATATGGAGAAAGTATTGTTTTCGTCAAAATTTTCGAATTTGAGTTGTTGGTGGATTTATCCATTTTGGTTCCCCCTGAGTCCAAAAAAGTGGTTTTCGAAGTGATGTCTGTGTGTGTGTGTGTGTGTGTGTGTGTGTGTGTGTGTCTGGATGTATACAGAGCTAGAGAATGCCCCAATGGTCCGATTTTGGTGAAATTTGGTACGTAGGTCCAAACCCACGATAATTCCAGGCGTTTTTTTTTCATTTTTTTGAATTTTTGATTTTTAAGGGTAGTTTACCCCCAAAAACCCTCAAAAATCGTCAAAAATAAAAATTTCTCAAAAACGGCTCTAACGATTTTGATTAAAATTTTGTGGTTTATTAAGCTTAAAATGTTGAATAAAATGACACCACCCGCATCTCCGAGAAAATGCACGTTCAAAAGTTATGGAGTAAAAAGTGTTTAAAAAATCAATTTTTTGAATTTTCAAAATAGCTGTTGTCTCGAAATAAATTTTACTTATCACCATTAAATCAAGCTCAAAAAACTAAATAATCCAGTAATTTAAATTATTGCTCTACGTCAAGTGGTTGCGAAGAAAATTCAATTTCTCGTTTAGCGGTAAACGCAGTACGTTGTTAAAAGTCACAGACGCGCGTAGGGTCAAACGAGCGTTGCTCAGCTGGTAGCTATCCGACTGAGTCATCAAGACATTAATGTTTGGAGCTTTTAACACCTTTTTTATATTGTTGGGAGAAAGTATGTGTCAGTAAATTGATACCGTTTATTAATATAAATTTAGAGAAAATGAATCTGAAAAACCAGGTGAAGTATGGGGTTGACATTCGTCATGAAAGATCCTCTTTGAAAATAGATCACTAAGAAACGCTTTTGGAAAGTTCCTTCAGGGCTTCGCCTTACAGGACTTCAAAATTACTTTGGGTCCTACGTGGTTGAAATGTGACATGGATTTTCCTCTTTGTTCATAGTTGCCCATTTAGAAACGCTTTTGCAAAATTATTTCAGTTCTTCGCCCCACAGTTCTTTAAAATTTCAATATCATGTTATGCTAAAAAACTATAGGGAATGCGGGGTTGAAATTTGGAGTTATTTCTTTACTCATAGGTGCTCAATAAGAGAAGGTTTTACAAATATAGTTTATTATCTTATTTACGGCTCCAACCCAAAGGATTCCAGTTTACTATAGGGCCTACGGGATTGAAATTTGACATGGACGTTCCTCTTTGTTGATATTTACTCACTAAGAAACGGTTTTGTAAATACAGTTTTGGAAATCCTTAAGAGCCCCACCCCAGCGGATCTCAAAGACAATAGGGACCTGGGGGGGGGCTGGGGTTAAATATTACTAGTAATTCTTCTTTGCTCATAGGTACTCAACTAATAAAATCTTTTCCAAAATTCTCTCAGGGCTCTTCCCACACTACTTCTAAGTTTCATTATACTCGTAATTGTTAAGTAAGAAGGTTTGTTGAGGTTTAAAAGGTTTTAATACCTCCTATAAAATAAAATCAATCACGGGCGAAGCAGTGACGGGCAACAACTATTCAAAGTTTTATTCATCCAATGATAGCTGGCGAAGGCTGGCGTGGCCGAAGGGATGTCCAGGGGTCGGTGGTGTAGCAGGTGGGCCTGGCGGTGCAGACTCCGCTCCCTGTGGCTCTACTGTAGGCATCCCACCACCTGCTGTCGCGAGGCCACGGGCTACGTCCGCAGATGAGGGTACAGGAAGAATGGAAGGAACTTTCCACACATCGAAAACGTGAGTGGTCCTCCATCATCACAAGTGAAAGAGTCAATAGACTTGAGTCAAAGTAGATAGGATTAAAGGTAACCTTGATACCAGTCCTTCCTTGTTTACCTCACACCCAAATATTGTATTGGACTATATATACATGGCGAAACTTTTGGAACTGTGTTTTTCATATAAGATATCTTATATAATATATAGGTCATCTTTCATGTACAGTTTGTCTTTCTATAGCGAAATTTGCAATCATCCAATGGAAGACAATTGGATGATGGTAATACATTTTTAATTAAATATATAAGATAGCTCTTATATAGTTAACAGAAAATATATTCTTATGATTTATAGTACTGTTAGATACATGAAAATAAAATGATTGGTAGTTATTAAGAAACTTTCTAAAATAAAAGTGCTAATAAATATGTGAGTTTAATTAAGTAAAATATATCAACGGTTTGAAAACAAGCAATCTTAATGTAACAAACAACGGAAGTGTTAATGTTTAGCTGGTCTCTGCGTAATGGCTGCACCGATGTTTTGTACTGCCTGGGGACCTTCTTGCATTGAATTGCCAATGGGAGGGGTTATTTAAATTTAAAAAAACCATTTCAGATAGTTTAATTTTATTTTAGAATACATTAAAAAACATTATTTTACGGTATACATATATACATATAAATTATATCCACTATCATAGGTGAGATTAACAATTAGACTTTAGTTACACTAAATATCATCATTGGAACCAAAGAAATACCTAAATGCGATTTAAATGCGAGTGTTCTGGCACTGCTCACTTCTTTAACGCCAATGGAAAAGTAAATAACGTTCTATTACGTCAACGATTTCATTCACAATTGTTTTTGCTTTAGTGATTTTTCACAACCATTTGGATTTCATTCAAAAACAGTGGTAAAATCATCTATAATAAGTGTTGATAGGACATGAAAGTGTATATTTCATTACTCGCCTACGGCTCGATGGGGGCTCCGCCCCCATGCCCCCTAGTTCATTCCCCTTAATTCATTAACGTCTCATGGGTTGAAAAAATACAGATCAAAGTTCAAATTTTGTCTCAACGTAGGGTTTGGTCCTTAGGTTAACAAAATCCCTAAGGTTAATCTAGGGAGAATTGTTATCAGGATTCCTAGCTATAGGTGTAACAAATACGATAATTACTAAATTATGACAATGACTAAACTGGTATTAAAATTGACTTCTGGCTTTTACTATAGTATGACCTAGTTAAAGTTAAAATATGTACTAAATTTCAAACATATAAGTACCATAATAGTAAATTTAAAGTTTTAGGATAGCACCATTTTCGGTGAAAGAACTTTACAATTTAGAAAGTACGCCCCTATTAACGGGTGAAGGGGTGAGGTACAGCTAAATTTCATAAGACTAAATTTTCAGAGTGTCTAAAATAAAACGTAACACTGTCAAAACATGTATCGATATTGGAGTATATTTGGCAGATTGACGTAAATTACTAACACTTTACATGAAAAAAACTTCAAGTTTTTACGATGTTTTTGGACTTAACTTTGAATGAAATCGGAAAATAGCTGATAGGCTACTATTGAAAGAACGGTTGAGGTCATAATATGTACTGAATTTCAAGCATCTATGTGCCAGTATGGTATAAAAAACTTATTAAATCAACAAGACTTTTGTGAAAAGATTTCAAAATTTTGAAAGTATGCCCATTTTAAAGGGTGAAGGGGGTGAGATACGCCAAAGTTTCACGGGACCAAACTTGTAGAGCGAATAGAATAGAAGGTAATTATGTCAAAACTCAAATTGATATTGCAGTATATTTGGCAGATTAAAGTAAGTTACAAACACTATACATGAAAAATGTTGAGGATTTCTTGTTTTTTAAAACCTTTTTAGGCCTCAAATTTGATGGAAATTGCCCACTGGCTTTTACTATAGTTAGATTTAGTTAAGGTCATATGTACTAAAGTTCAGGCACATATCTGCCATAATAGTAAATAAACAATATTAAAATAGCATATTTTTTGGAAATGAATTTAGAAATTTTGAAAGGACACCCCTTTTAAGGGTAAAGGGAGTGAGATATGGCAAAACTACACCGGAATAACTTATATAGAGCGTCTGATTTGTCCGCTCTGACGCCATGAATTTTCCCTCAGATTTTAGGTAGGACCTCTCGTTCAAAAGTTACGACCTGCAATGTCGTGGTTTTACAATTATTTTGGACTGAAATTAGATTAAAACTGGCCAATGGCTGCTACTATAGTATGACCTAGGCAAGGTCATAATATGTACAAAATTTTAGACATCCATGTGCCACAATAGTGAATAAAAATATTAAAATAACTTAATTATTGTGAAAGAATTGTAAAAAATTGAAAGTACACCCCTTGTAAGGGTGAAGGGGGTGTAATATGGAAAATGTGTGAGGACCAAATATGTGGACCGTCTAAAATATAATACAATAATTGAAAACGTACATCGATATAGTACTATATTTACCAGATTTTAGTCAATTACAAACACACTATACGTTAAAAATGTTAAGGATTTCGTGTTATTACGAGTTTTTTGGTCGAAAATTAGGTTGAAATCGGCCTATGAATGCTATTATAGTTAAACCTATATAAAGTCATAATATTTACTAAATTTCAGACATCCATTTGCCTTAATAGTAAATAAAAAATATTAAAATATCACATTTTTGTGGACGAATTTTAATATTTTGAAATTACGTCCACTTTTAAGGGTAAAGGGGATGAGATACGGGAAAATGTCAAGGCACCAAACTTATAGACCATCTAAAATACAGTACAATAATTGAAAAATATTTATCAATGTAGCACCATATTTACCAGATTTAAGTAAATTACAAACACTTTACATGGCAACATTTTAAAGATTTCGTGTTTTTACGATTTTCTTTTAGCTAAACTTAGATTGAAATTGGCCAATGAATGCTACAATAGAAAGGCTACTATTGAGGCATTATATGTACTAAAGTTCAGATATCTATTTGCCATAATGGTAAATAAAAAAATTAAAATAGCGTAATTTTTGTGAAGAAATTTTGAAATTTTGGAAGTACGCCCCTTTTTAAGGGTGAAGGGAGTGAGATACAGTAAAATGTCATATGACCTAACTTGTAGAGCATTTGATTCCCAACTAACGATTTTCCCTCAGATTTGAGGTAGGAACTCTCGTTCAAAAGTTACAGAGAAAATAGAAAACCCTTACATATTCAAATTTTTTATTTCTACCCTTTTAATTTTTTTGGAGGGGTTGAAATGGAAAATTGGTGGATTTTAGATTTTTCCCGATGGTTTCTGAACAATAGCCACCTACATGCCGAATTTCAAGTTTGTAGCATAATTGGAAGTGGTTAATACTTTTGATTCTTGTGAGTGAGTGAGTTACACATGCGGGTGTATAGTTATTTAGACTCGCCTACGGCTCGATGGGGGCTCCGCCCCCATACCCCCTTTGGGGATTGCCCCGAATTCGTTAATTGTTCTAAGTCTTAAGAACTAAACAGGCTAGTTGAGGCCTCCACCCAAACTCTATACTTATCTTCTCTGACTTAGTTTAATAGTTTAGGAAATCTAAAGCATTTAAGATATTATCTTGATATTTAAAGCTTGAATTGATACTTTTTTATATTTTATATTTAATGCTCATGGTATGTGTGTGTAGCTAAATTTTAGGCATCTAATTGTCATAACAGTAAATAAAAATAACTCAATTTTTGTGAAAGAATTTTGAAAATACACCCCTTTTTTGTGAAGAGAGTGAAATGCTACAAAATCTTAAGGGCCGAGCTTATAGAGAATCTAAAATTAATAAAATGCTGACAAAAAGTACACCAGTATGGCAGTACCTTTACCGGGTTTAACAAAATCACCAAAAACCATACATAAAACAGGTTAATAATTTAGTATTTTCACAGTTTTTTTACTAACCTTGGATTGAAATCGGCCTTTGGCTGCTTCTATAGTAAGAACTAGATATATTCAGAGTGTACACAAAATTTGAGGCATGTATGTGTCATAAAATTAAACGATAAATATTGAAATAGAATAATTTTGGTGAAAGAATTTCGATATTGTGAAAGTACGCCCCTCTTTACAGGTGAAGGGGGTGAAATACGGCAAAATTGCATAGGAGCGAACTTATAGAGCGTCTAAAACAGAATATAAAACTGGCAAAACAAATATCAATATTGCACTATATTTGGCAGAATAAAGTAATTTACAAACACTTAACAAGAAAAAATTGTAAGAATTTTGTGTTTTTTTCAATTTTTTTAGACTTAATTATAATTGAGATTGGTCAATGGCTACCACTGTGGTAAGAACTAGTTGAGACCATAATATGTACTAAAGTTCAAGCATCCGTATGCCATGTTAGTAAATAAAAAATATTAAAATAACGAGATTTTTGTGAAAAAATTTGGAAATGTTGAAAGTATGCCCTTTTTAGGTAAAATTAGGATTTTTAGTCTGGAGATTTACGCAATTGGTGCGATGTACGACAAAAAGTCACAGGACCAAAATCGTAGTTCATACAATTCAGTAAAATCTATGAAAGGCCTAACCGTTTAGCCGCTAGAGCTGAAATATACTAAAATAACGATTTCTCTAGTTGGCCAAAGGCCACCACTTATTTATCACAAAACTGAGAAAAAGTGAAAAATGTATTTTGAGAGTAAACGGAAAGAGATACGGCAAAGTATGTCAGAATCAAAATTGTAGATATTAAAAAGACCTATAAAAGTTGTCATTTAAACATTTTTGTAGGACAAACCATTTAGTCGCTAGGGCCCTAAATCTAAATATAAATCACAAAAATCAGTTTGGAGCGTTAACGGTACGATGTACGAAAAAAGTCAAAGGACCAAAATTGTAGATCATCCAATTCCCTATCTTAATATGCTCTCAGATTTAAGATTAAACTAACCGTTAGGCCACTAGATCTGAAATACTAAAATTACGATTTCTCTAGTGGACCAGAACCGGTATTTTCCCACTACTTACGTTCACAAAATCCGGAAAAAGAAAAAAATGTATCTTTTAAGTAAACGAGAAGAGATACATTTGGCAGCTAAAGCTGAAATTCTAAAATTACGATTTCTCTAGTGTCCCAGAACCGGTATTTTCCCACTACTTATGTTCACAAAATCCGGAAAAAGTGAAAAATGACTTTTGTGAGTAAACGAGTAGAGATACGGTAAAATATATTAGGAGAAGATTTGTAGATATTAAAAATATCTATCGAAATAAACCTTAAAACATTTTTTACGACCATCGGTTTAGTCACTAGAGCCCAAAAACCGAAAACGGCATTTCATTAAAAACGCTCTGGAGGCTTAACGGTGCGAGATACGATAAAAAGTCAAAGGACCAAAATTGTAGAAAATTAAATTTCCTATCGTAGTATTGTTCTCAGATTTTAGATAGGACGAAGCGTTTGGCCGCTATAGCCAAAAAAGTAAAATTACAATTTCAGAAATCCGCCATTTTGAATTTGTTTTAGTATGTTAAAACTAAAAATTTGCAAGTTTAAGATTTTATACTTAGCCTTGACCATTCAGGCTAGATGTATGCCAAATTTCAAGTCTCTAGCTTAAATAAATACGTCAGAAATTCGTATCCCATATAAGTGAGTGAGTCAGTTACACATGGGGCTGTATATATTATAGACTCGCCTACGGCTCGATGGGGGCTCCGCCCCCATGCCCCCTTAGGGGTTGCCCTAAATTTGTAGAATAATTTAAAGTCAAGTATTGAACAGGCTAGTTCCACCAACTAACTGGACAGCGTAGACAGTAACAAAACGGGCTAATACGCACTACTCACAATCAATAATAATAATAATAACAACAATAATATCCTTTGAAAATATTTCACGGGGCTCAGCCCCCATGCCCCCTAGTTGATTTTACTAATTTCGTTAATCATTCACAAAGTCTCAAGTTATGAACTTTCTAGTTCCACCAAAGTACTGAACAGGCTAGTTCCATCGAAGTTTTGAAAAGCTAAGTTTTAAATTACGTGTAACTCTACTACAAAAATGTGCGATACTATTTCCTCCACGTTACCAACCACTTGGTCTGGAACGTCAACAATTTTAGATGCGGCACAGAAAAATTGCAATGTGGCAAAATTAATCCATATTAAGTATCTTTAAATTAAATTGTCATAGATAAAAAAAAATGCAATGTGCCCAATATAGCAAAACAATAATGCTAAAAAATAGAAAATAATTGATTATGTGAAAATAATTATTAAAATAATAAAATAGTCAAGCTATAATAATGCATAAACAAAAGAAATTGAAAGTAACACTTAAACCAAATCTAGCATCGCCAACCACGATATTAAAAGAATCGGAAAATAAAAACTATTAAAAAGCGAAGTTTTGAAAAGCTAAGTTATTAATTTACTTGTAACTATACTAAAATGTGTGATGCTAACTATTCCACGTTACCAACTACTTAGTCTGAAACGTCAACGAGTTAAAATGCGTCACATTAAAATTGCAATGGGTCAAAATTATTCCAAATTAAGTATTTTTAAATGAGATTTGCGTACATTTTAAAAATAATGTAATATTCCCATTAGAGTAAACCAATAATGCTAAAAAATAGAAAATAACCAATAATAAGTGTGAAAATTACTATTAAAATAATAAAAAAATCAAGCTATGCTAGTTATTAAACTTAGATTAAAAATACAATTTGAACTAAATATAGTAAAAGATAATAATTAACTGTCTATTAAGTATCGTACTAAGTAATAGAAGTATATAGCGTTGAAATCACGGCACGAGTTACACAGAAAAGTCATTGAATGCGAAATTAGGCTGAAATTTTCACATGGGGTGAATTTGAATAAGTAATCTAAAATAAATTGAAATGAAACGAGAACTTAACATTTAAATCTGTTCTTTTTCTTCAACACTTATTTAAACATATCAAAAACAAATTTTAAGTGTGAAAAAATGTAAGACACTGAATATAAATCAAACAGGAAGATAATAATTAACTATCTATGAAGTATTCTACAAAGTAATCGAAGTATGTTACGTTAAGATCACGGCTCAAGTTTCAAAGAAAATCCATTCCATGCGAAATTCGGCCGGAAGAATAATCCCGTGTGAGTTTGAAAAAGTAATCTAAAATAAATTGAAACAAAACTAAATCTTTTAGTTCTGCTCAACAGTTATTTAAAAATTCCCTAAGACATATTTATGATGTGTGTGAAAATATAAAAGAAACGAGCTTTCCATGCAGCACAATCTCATTGCTATTTTGAAGTCAGGTGGATAACAACAAGTTATATAAAATTTCAGTAATAATAAAAGTTGCATATCGTTCTTAAAATAACGATTTGAGATACGACAAAAAGTGAAAGGTCTAAAAGTTTGATTTATGCCACTTATTCACAAACAATCTATACTTTAAAGTATACGTAACAGAGAAATAAGTTCATAATCAACAGATAAATCACATAATATAAGCTGGCATTAATTACAATAAAGACACACAATATTTACCGGCATTGATTATGAATTATTTTTAAGTTCAATTTTTTAAGACTGTTATACTTCTAAATACAGTGAATTTGCTTTAAATATTGCTGTCAAGCTAAGGTAATACAATCTTTAAGCTTATGGGGAAGCAAAATTCAAAATTCAGCAACATAGAGCTAAATTAAATAAAATGTTTTGCAGTATATGAAAGAGCAACAAAAAACTTGAATTAGGAATACAACTCCCTTCTTCAATCTCTGTGTATCGACTTAGATAGTAAAATGAAATATATTCGCTAAAATCGTCTCAAATAATTTAGAAGCCAACCGTTTTTGCCGCTAGAGCATGAAAACTGAAATAACTTCACATGTGGAATTTGTGGTCGTTACATCTAAAAAATGAGCTAAAACAACTGTAAATATCTAACACATAACATAACAATACTATGACCTGAAAATTGACGGAAGGAAATACACCAATTTGTCGAAATATTGGCTTTCAAATATCCATATTAGGATTAACATTATATTCCTACGAGAAAATTGCCTTGGAAAAGCTACGCAAGAATCGTTACGAAACAAAATATTTTATAAAACATCTTATTTCATAAATGCGATAGTAACCCAAACTTACTGGAGTGTAGTTAAATTTGTTCAATAATATAAGTACGAGAACTAAACCTGTTAACTGAACATCACTAAAACAGTAAATGAAAATGTCTGTGTAAACTGTCACCCGAAATGGGAATTCATCCATTGTAGAAAAAATTCTCCATTAATCTTTCAAGCTAGCGCACATGCTGCATTAGTTACAAATTGGGCTTTATAGCTGTATGAATCAAAGCATATATTCCCATGGTAAAATAGCCGCTCTCAAGACAGCAACATACCGTCGTTCAAGGTAAATTAATGAATATCTTTCAAGGAATACGTTGTTGGTATCAAGCACGGGTGTAGTTGAAAGAAATCATTTAAAAACGAGCGAGAACTAAACCTGCTAAGTGATCTACGATACCACTCGGTGATATACGCTGATACGGCTGAACTACGTTACCGACAAATCTATATTTTTTACCTTTTTTAAAGTTCAAAAGTAAAAAAGTTGTAGTTTTATGATTTTCCCTAAATTGAAACATCTCAAAGAATGTCCATGCCAAATTTCAAGTCTCTATCTTAAACGGTCGCTTCAGGAATTTAATATCATCAGTGAGTGAGTCAGTCAGTCAGTTACACATGCGGCTGTATATATTATAGATTAACCACGTATATTTTTAATTACACACAATAGTAGGCCTAACAGTCTTTATTTACAATTAAACTTAAAATTAGAGTAATTTTAAGTAGTGTGATGTTTGTAGTTTTATAAAAGTAAATTTAGCTATTCCTTACATTTAATTTTAATATAAAATAAACAATCATGAACAAAAATGTTTGTTTACGATTTATATTGCATTATATAACAAACAAAAAGTCATGATAAATAATACAACTTTGGGCTCATGACACTTAACCACGGGAAAACTTTATTGAAAAGTGTTGTAACACATAATAAGGTCTTTATTAAGTGGTTAATCTCTGTTATAAGATTCGTATAAGATCATAAAATCATCATAATAAGAATAACCTGATACAAGTGGTTGGATGTCGAACATAAAGTATATTGTTTTTCAAGTGCAATAATGTTTGAGTTGAACAATATTACTTTGTTCCAATATCAATAAAACATTGAAATATATTTAACATTAATTTTTCGTTTCAGGATCATGTTGTATAAGCGATCCGCTCAAGAGGAGTGCTTTATGGCAATAAGGGTCTGCCAGAAATACTCAAAAGCAGGTTTAAAACAATAGAAATACAATAACAACAATATTAATGCTCAACAACGTTCGACATAATTTTTCTATTGGGTCGGATTTATATTCTTGTTAAGTAAATAAATATAACTTTGTAAATAATTTGTTTCGTTTATTGATTGTATTATACATTCTAAGAGGTTATAAAACTATTTATCAATTATATTTTATTGTTGAAAAAGTTTGTTTTTTGTTTTTTTTTTTTAAGTTAAAACTCTCTTTTATGACAAATCATGGTGTGTTGAAAAGCTTCCAGAAGGTTCTATTCGCCTTTTTAAAGTAAGAAAGTTCTCTTATAGTTGGACGTCTTTGATGGTGGGTGAATGACTCAGGAACTACTTGACCTTAATTACACTTAAATCATATAGTGAATAAATCTATTCAACGAAGTCTAAAAGTAAATTGTTCAAAGTTAATTATTGTTATATTTTAATGTGGATCTCCCGAATCAGTAATTCTTCTTATTTATAACAAATTTGAATTTTAAAAGTTTTAAATACGAAAATAAGTTTTTTTGCAAATGTAAAATCAAGATTATGGCTCAAAAACTAAGTGAGTGAACCAAAGTACTCATCCTGCAAAATATTTTCAAACAATTTCATATTTGATTAAGGATTTATTTAATTTTGTACTGCCAGTGATTTTAAAACCATGATTAAATTATACAATTTTAATAAAGTACTTCTAAAATACATGAAATAATATTAGAAGACTTATTTTTTGTATTATTAAAAAAATAAAACATTACTGGATTAAAACTGCAGAGTAAGCAATGAAAGGGGGGTTTTGGTCAGATCTTTGCATATTTTACAAAATAAAATAAAGTACATGTGAGTACAACTAATTTAAGTTGAGAACTTTACGAGTTTCTCCAAATGTGACAATCTTATTGCACTCTATTTTCACTAGTAATGTATTCCATTTCCTCCACCGAAACTGAGTATTTCTCTTTTGGTATTCATGAGATTGAAAATCCAATCCGACAGGTTGAAGGATTCTCACCTAGAAATATTCTTGAAGAAGCTTAGGTATACTGTACTTATTTAATGTCAAGGTAACTAAGGTCAGCACACCACTATTCGATGGTAAAAAAATCAACTAAACTATTTAATTCATCTAAATAATTTTTTATATATACTTATAGATGAAGTTCTTATAACCTACCTCCAACCACTTCCAACGTATCACTTTTTTGGTTTGTTTGTCGTTAAATAAGTTGGCACATTTTTCCATTAGCTCCAAGTAGAATAAATATTTCGGTCAAATTTGACCAACAATGAAATATAAAGGAGTAAAATGGTGTACTCAATATATTCTTTGTTGCTGTTTTTCTACTAACCTAAGATAGCTTCTCACACTAACTATCTTGGACGCTAAACTGAGGCAACACTAACTGTCTTGGACGTATATTTGAGGCAACATTTTTCACCGATATTAACGTATTTTACCTATTGCTAAAGTGTATATATAAATTGTTTATTATGATGTTTTAGGAAAAAATTAAATTGATTTTTTAAAGACGTCACAAAGTTATGACGTAGCTACAGACAAAAAGCGACAGTAAAAGATTTGTACTAGTTTCCTTAGCAAAAATGTTGATGTAAAACAATGTGGATGTAAAACAATCAACATATTTAGTTTACATCGTTTTTATTTTTTGTAAATGTTTAGAAGGTGCCAGGAAAAACGTTTCAGGACTTCGGTGAATGATAATTTATACAAAAATAAATAAAAAAGATCAAGTAGTGAGCTATGCCCTAAAACATTTCGATAAACCACTAACCACCATTTTCTTTTTACATGTACAAGTTTTTATTTTAATAACGGGTCGTTGTATTCAGTTCATATTTGACATGGGGGACACTGTTCATTTTCATGAAAAATATAACTTTTTCCAAGGTATATTTATAAAATGTCGGCCATTTAAAAATTTCAAGGGCAAATACCTTAAACCCGTAAATTTCATAAAAATTTAACAAGAGACAAAAAGGTTGAAGTTTTAAATACTCTAAACAATGTTACCATGTCATGTTTTGAATGTCTAAACAATCTTTACAGGACTGTAAATATTGGACAACAAATACCGGAGTTATTGCACATTTTAAGAATCTTATTCTTCCTACATAGCCTAATTATCGTAAGTTAAGATGTTTTCAAAAGAAAACTATAAATAATTATGATTCATTAAATTTGCTGAACTTTATTATGTTGTATTTAAACTGATAAATGACAAACATGTTTCGGTAAATGTTCTTTGCCTTACAGTTTTTCTTACATCGAAAGTAACTTTTAATGTTAAAAAAAATCTGAGGATCTTTACGTGTAATGGTTGGTTTAATAAAAGATATTGCGGATCAAGTATTGGAAGAAAAATTATCAGTGTAGCTGGCATTTAGCTAAATCAAAATCAACAAACAACATTTACTTGGAGTACTTATTTATGGATGATAAATCAGATTTTATTGGTTTTCCAAGTTATAGGACGACAACAGCCTTACCACAAGTAGGTCTAGAACACTGATAACATAGCCTCAAATCGCCTCTATCAACTAATTAATTACCTGCTGAGGTTGGACCAGCCGTCTTAGCACTACGGTCATAAGGCTTCGCCACAATAGATAATATAATCTGAATTTCGCTTTCGAGTATAAATTATCTCTGTAGTGTGTTTAGACCTATAAATATGTAGGATTTCCTGCCATGAATACCTCTTCTGTCAATAGCGATAATTGTATGTATTTATATCTTTCTGCCTGAAATATTTCCAAGCAAATTTTATTTGATCTCTGTAACTTACTTTTTATTGGTTTTTTGTCTTCTTACTCGTATTTCACAAAAATAAGGCGTTTTACTTAATTTCAAGGGACCCTATACATAAGTTTATCAAAACATTTTTACTTGTTACTACATATTATGCATGGGACATTCAACGCAATATTTTTTTTTACTGATCTAAAGTATTAATCAGCCAATTTAGTATTGGTAGGAATTATTTTAAGATATACTGATATAAAAAAGATTTAATGAACATATTCAATCCATACCATAGGACTTCCCAAAAATCTAATTTTGCAGACCATACATTACTGATAGAACACTCTTAGAAAAATATTAATAAAGACTTTAATGTTTTGGAGTTTGAAAATAACTAAATTAATATTAAAGAAGAATTACTCAAATATAATACTTACCGAAAAAAGGACAATATTTTAATGCTTTGCAGTTCCATACCACGAACCCTATTTATGATAAGATTATTAATATTAAAGAAAATACACAACTACTCCAATAGCGAACGATACCATATATCAGAATTAATTAATTAATTAATTAATTACTTTTTGTTATCTTGATGATACTTATATATAAATGAAGTTGTTGAAATAAATCAGTGAAAACAATAAAATAACGTTAATCGAAAAAAAGGAAATCAGATAAACGGGAGAGAACTCACCAAAGGCCTTTAAGTTTAGAACAATGTATGAATATAGAGTTTATTTAATATTCCTTAATTGTACACAGAACACTTTTTTCGTATCACCAATTAATTGAATAATATTTTTTTATTTGCGCTCTATGTTTTGCTGTGCATTGTTGGGGTTTTGATCTCTAAATATAACAATTTATTTTTAAACAACGATCATGTAAAATGTGAGTTTTGTTAAATATTTGATACATTAAGACATTACCGCATTTGTAATATGTGATATTAAAAACTCAATTAAAAGTCTAATTTAATTTCATTTAAAACCCAAGAACTTAGGTAAAAAAATATAAAAAATTTAAAAACCGCAATGAGAAATATAAGAAGTTCATTTTTATTTAGAGAAAGAAATTGCTACTCAAACAACATCTCATAGCATCACCTTTATATAATGTCTTTTTTTAAACTTATTCAATACAATATAAACAACATTACATGTTTACCACAGCCGGATCAAGTCAAGTGTTACCAAGTGTATCAAAGACTCTTGAATGTAGCTCGTGACAAAGCAGGGCTTTGGCATAACCAACCCAGACCGCAGGGGGTGCTCGCTGAAAACTTTGGAAACTTGAGAAACAGTGCATGCTTTAGTGAACCATTTTTCTCTTTGCTGTTAGTTTTATTTATATGCATTATACATGATTTTCTTACGAATTTTGAATAAGCAAATGTTTATGAACAAGTATGTGATAATAAAGTAAAATGATAACAAATATGTGCTCAACATGTTCTCAAGGTAACATAATACCGTTAACTAGTTTTGTAACATAATATCTTGATTATTTTACTTAATTTTGAATGTATAGGCCTATTTATATAATTTGTTTTAACTAAGCGTACGTCCAATACTGGTTAAACATTATACAAGTGGATAAAATATTTCTGTTAGATGTTTAAACATTAAAAAATTTACCTCTTTTATTTACCTCTTTTATTTACCTCTTAAGGTCTTTGATTCGGGAAAAATAAAATAGTATATTTCGTCACAAGGGCCGAAAGTGGCGTTTTGCCGGCCCCGAGATCGTGTTTCAAGTTCGAGACGAAGTCGAGAACTTGAAACGATCGAGGGTTGGCAAAACGCTTTCGGCCCGAGTTACGAACGATATTTTTCATCACACTACACAATGCAATAAATATTATACTAATGAAAAAATATTTTATTCAGAGCCAAACAACTAAGTCAAGCATAACTACTAACCTAATCTAGCGTTATGCAATGTGTTTCCGGTTGCTAGGCAACCAATTCATTTCATTGTTGCAGTCACATGTTTTTGTGATACAACGTGTTGTGAATGTTTTTATGTAAGGTCTAGGCCAGCTGATTTTGCTGATTTTTTACATGGTAGGCCGGAAAATTTTGCCGGCCTAGGCCGGCAAAACAGGTGTTTCGACGTTAGAAACGAGGGTCGAAAACAGGTAATATCGATGTAGTGTGATGAAAATATGTTTTTGTACGATTGCTGAAATACCAAAGGGTTCATTTATAAAAAATGCATTAATAGACAGTAATTTTGTTTATTGGCAAGTCTCTTTACGTAGCTTTTCAATACGCAAATTTTAAAATAAAGTAACAGTTTTATAAATTTGCCCCACACGATGTAAAATGAGTGTGTATGATATGTATTATGTTGTATAGGAATTTAAACAAAAATATTTACAACAAAGAACCAAATTGTGTCCAGGATTAGCATTGGTGGATTTGGTGGATGTCGAATGTGAAGAAACAGTTGAAAATCTGACTTCAAAAAGCTGTGTTATTTCAATATTCCTTTATAAAAAATATACTCATGAAGTTTAAAGATTAGAACTATAAAAAAATTAGCTATTCGTAAAACCAAACTACATTCTTGGAAATTATTAGCCAGAACTAATCCATCTATTAGCAAAAATGGTCATAGTAATGAAGTGGCATTGGACAATTTGAGTTTAACTGTTAATAGGTAAACCTTCCCGGTATTTGATTGAAGATAGCTCCAGGGTCTAATAACTGCTGCTGAGGTAAACCACAAGAACGCTGTATTACAACTCGCTCAACCTCAGTTAATTAATTGCCAAATCTGGAACTATTTGTGGCAATGTTATCGGTGTTCTGATAAGATGAATTACCCAACTGTGGCATGCGAACTACGTTCCAATAATGGAGGAAACTATTATCGTAATTAAGAGTTATGGTATTTAACTATTATTTTTTATATTCCTTGTTTATATATTATATGATCATTAAAGGCATATGATGCGATATTTTATAAAATCTTAATATCGCCACATATATATATATATATATATATATATATATATATATATATATATATATATAGATACGTTTTTGCTTGTTATGTTGAACAATTTCTGACACAGAAATTTTAACGTGTCTTGTTAAACGAAAATCCTTAGTTGATCAAACGCTTGTTTTGTTGATCAAGAGCCACTATGGGAGTATATTTCCATGAATATACAATTATACGTTTAAATGCCCTTATATACGCGGCTACTGAATATTTGTCAGAAACTCAATCACTTTAAGTTGATCTAGATCTACCGTTATTGCTTAGTTTAATTACATTTTTCCCTACCAGCACAACAATTAATTAAAATAAGAAGGGAGTAACTATTTCAACTGATTGAAAGAGTGTGGCTACATGGTAAACATTCCAAGCCAGCTTGTATAGTGAGCAAACAAGCTGAGTTTTGAGTTTTAGTTCTGTTTTAACCTCATCTGCAGAAACGTCAAACCACGAAGTAGGACTATACAATACAAGGTAAGGGTGTTACCTTTTCATTTGTTATGTTAAAATTAGGTTATTTTCCCTGCCATAATGGCCATAATGTTACTGATATACAGACATATTCCTTGAATTTAAGTATTATGGTGAATGATTCATTTTTGTGAATAACCACAGACCTAACCTAACTTTTGATGAAAACTTACGAAGAAATCAAAGACTCAAAAAGCCTAGGAAAGAAAACCTATAGTTTCATTTAGTTTATGAATTTCTGATCTATTTCGTTTTAAAAAGTTTAGTACAAAAACCTTTTATAGCCTAAATTTATTTGTTTGTTTTATTTAAGCTCTTTCCTATTTATGCATTTTGAAAAATTTTGTTACACCTCTGTTAGTAACTTGTCCCTAGAAAGTTTGATAACATCCTGTTAACAGAAAGGTTTTAAGCAATAAGCAATTTATGTGGCCATCTTAGTATTTAACCTTTAGTTTTTTACTTCGAACAAGGGTAACATTACGCCTAAAGCGTACTAGCCTATATGATTCAAATTCCTTTATTTCAAATTTTTACACTGTCATGGCCTCGCCAAGTTTTGCGTAACTTGTCGGCAAGGTCCAATAAGATAGTATTCTGAAACACGTCGCATATTTATTACATTTTTTATACATTTTATTTATTGAATTTAAATATTTTTGTAATGAAAAACAAACCTAAATCTATAGTGGTTAGGACAGACACCTGAGAAATATAAAATATTTTTGCAGCTGTATGGAGAAAAAGACAGAGATTGTGTATGTTACATGTAGGATACTAGGAAAGTACATAAGTTAAATAGCCTAAATAGATATCTAGACTATGAAGCTTAAAATCAGTACTAACTAAACACTATAAAAAGAAAAACAAAACAAATCAACTAAGAATAACAAATCATGAAACTTAACTAACATGACTAACATTGCTTAACACTTAATATACATGATTGATCATATGAGGGAGAAAGTCTCAGCAATTCGGTGGTCTTTGACTTTGTGCAAAGTTTGGTTCACCAGTCTGGAATTAACATAAGTTAACCTTTAAGCTTTTGTTTGTTGGTTATGTTTGTGTTATTTGTTTTGTAGTAAGTGTTAGGCTATTGTTTGTAATGTAATATTGTTCCGTGGATAAACAATACGTTGTGTATGTAAAATACAGAGTATGTGTGTGAATAAGTTTCTTTTGTATTGAAAGTGTTGTGTCAGAGTGAGTTGAGAGCAGGGGCTTGAGGGTTAGGCCTAGTTCTGTGTTCTGTGATTTTGGATACGGTACTCTAACAAAAGTTTTCAGGTAGATTTAGTCTAAGGTTTATTAGTCAGTCAAACACTGCTCTTTTAAAAGTTCTGACACTAGGCGAGGAATCTATTACATCTGGCAGACTGTTTTATTGATACGGGATTATATATTTTAGAAACCGTTGCCCATAATGTACTCGGTATTGGCATAATGTATTTCCTAAGATGACGTGTGTTAAAAGGTCTTCCTCTTTGAATCTTATGACGGGTTTTCTCGTTCTTACTAATAAACATATTGAACGTAGTATACAGTCTTTTGGGTGTGAGTTGCCTACCAATGCTGTAGGCCTATTTCGTTTCAGCCAAGTTTAGTCCAACCTTTTTAGGCCTAATATTTTTATGCATTTTTTCTGTAGGCTAGTTAATGTATTCAAATGTGTGTTTGTACATTAGAGCAGTAGATGCCCTTAACTTCCCATTTATTAAGACTAAATGTTCTTTCCATGTAGGTTTTGAGTCTACTGTAAGGTCTATATATTTGGTTTTCTCTTCCAATCTTATTCTAGTGCAGTTGCAGTCCCTTTTCCCCTGCAAAAAGTCACAGTCATGGTACTTTATATTGATTTCTCCTTCAAATTCAATATTTTTTGGGTGCATATGTAATATACATGTTTTTTGTTAATTTATAATTAATCCGTAATCATGAGCACACTTGGTTAATAAACTCAAATCATTTTGGAAATTTTTTACTGCTGTTCTTATGTGTTTATGTCCCAATAGTAGTAGAATATCATCTGCGTACCTCTAAATGTCACAAAATTTAATTTTATTAATACATGAGGGCTGTTTTTTGTGAACGAAACTCCTTCGTTATTTCTGGACAGATTTTAATGTTTGAGATATCAAAATGTTTGTCCCAATTCGTAGTTTTGTATTAAGGTTTTAGATTTTTGATATTTTATTGGATGCCAAGTCTATATTACTTAGTTTTTTCTCTGGAAATGCTCTTGGAAACTGTGGAAGTATGGAAACTTTTGCCCAAGCTTTCAAAACTATAACTGTCTAATTATGTTGGTAACAAGTCAGGTTTTCCTCTTTAGCTAAGGTAAAAAATTCCTACTTTTGAATGGTGAGTCTCAGTTTAAACTTATTTCTTTTGACTTATAATGTAAATGAGTATAATTGTGTCATATTAACTAATATGTGCCAGTTTGTTACAATTAGAACTCTACGGTATGTATTAATTGTTTATTCAGGTTCCGGCCCAACCAAGCTATCTGCCCAACTCATTAGCCCAGCAGCCATGTGACACCTGTGATAGAGTTGCGTTTCGTCTGTGACTTCTCTCCATCTTCGTGGCCTTTTGGGGTCTTTCTTGTCTTCATGGATCATCGCAAGCTTTTGTCATAAAGGTAGGCTGGTTGCAGTCTCCTAATTGGGCTACCACACTACCGAATGAAAATATCGATCGATATCAAACCGGATTGCGAATTACTATCAAATACAAAATTTATTCAAATAAAACTAACTTATCCTAATCTATGTTGATATAGAATTTAATAAATAAAATTTGTTTATGATTTAAAAATTTACTAAAAAAATAATAAATTTTAATTATTATTATGATTTGTTGTGTTTTTATTTTGTTAATTTAAATTATGTAAGGTTATACTAGTTTTTGAATGTAAATGTTGGAATAAAAAGTTAAACAAAAATATGGGTACCGGTAATTAGTTACAGTGTTTAACTTGTTATTTAGATAACTATAGATTCAATACTTTTCTTCCATCAGTCATCATCAGTGATTGATGACTTATGATTCTAATCAATAGTTGAAATGAAAGATGTATCGATTGGAGTTATCGATATTTTTATTCGATAGTATGGTAAGGCTACCATAAAATAGGCATTTAAGAAACAGCACCTGGGAGGCCTATTTGTATGTTTTGTTTTGGAAGTACCGTACAGTATTTGATTTAGTTTGTTACACTGCTATAAAGTAATGGTTTCTGTCATGTAAATCATGTGGTTTTATTGGGGAGGTGTTACTTACACCCTTTAACATATAATTTTCCAATTCTCAAGAAAAATTATTTAACATGTGTTACCACTTTGTAAAATTTCATTGCTTCAAGAATTATTGTTGGCTAAGTCCAGACAGAGTAGTACTTTTAATTGTTATTTTTAGCATAGGTATACCACTGGCTTCCCTAAATAAGACTATTTTGTTCAATTCTGTTCTCAAATATTTTTTACGTAGGCCTACTGTACAAAAAGGTTTTTTAGTGTGTTTTTAGTAGGGGTGTGCAAATTTTTGAACTTTGAATAATTTCAAATTGAATATTGTGGTACCGTATACGATTCGAAATTTAAGAAAATATTGAAGGTTCGAACCATTTAAATAGTTTGCTGGTTACCCGAAATCGCTAACGATGCCCGAAAGCTAGTTATAATTTTAAAAACAAATGTTGGAATGAACAAATTAACGTGGTGTGAAGCAGAACTTTTTATTTAAATCAAACTCAATGAATGGATTCGCAACTCTGATGGAGTATAGGGGCTACAGAGAAAGAATAATTTTTCCAACACTTAATCATTTCTTCTCAAAACTTTGAATTTAAATCTACGCTATCGCATGCATCTACTTACAGCTATACTGACAAAGCCGATGAAAAATATTAGTTCTGAGTTTACAATATTGCCAGTGCCATGTCAACTTCAAATAAAATACGGTACCTCAAGTAAAAAATTATTGCAGTTTTTTATTATCTTTACAGGTGAATTAAAATAATCTTTCACATGTCTGTCTTGTGTTGTCCTAGCTACAAAGTCTTTTAGTGGCTTTTATCGCAAGATTTACTAAAAATGAGACGTTACGCATTTTATAATCCGACAAGAGTTATACCATTCGTCAGTTAAAACTTGACTGTCCTCCGTATCAGCCAAGTCAGGACGCATTAAAAATTACAAAGGCGTTCGTATTTATTTGATCAGCTGTGTTGATCACTTATTTATCTTCTTGGCAGTAATTTTTTTTTACCGTCACAGTTAAATTTTGGTGATTTAAATCAAATAAGTTAGCTATTAAACTTCAAATAAAACTTTTAGAGGTGGTTTGAGAGCTTCCGCCTTGGTAGTCCAGGAATATCTCTAAGCGCTAATTAACGTAGTCAGCAGTTAAAAATCAGGTTTGAGAGCGCGAGCTCTAACTTCATTAGCTCGAGTTTATCCTTGTTCGCGCACAATTGAAGCTGACGGTTGAAGGGCAGGGAATCTGTGTTGGAAGGTTGGCAACGGCCAGCTGAGACCCCAATGCCCGTTTGTCTTCAAGGCCGTCTCGACCTTGAGACACCAAAAACCATGGAATTTGCGATACGGTGAGGGGTGTGGGGTGGTCTACAACAACAAAACAATGTATAAAAAACTATCTTGTTACTTGAACGCTACAAATTATAATTTATCATATTATTTGGTACATGAATCTGTATTGAAGGAAACCAAATATTCTCTCAACAGTTGTTGATCTTGTTCTTATGAAAGCTCTCTGGTATTGCCGCTGTGCCGATGTTAATGGTCGTATTAATGGTATATTAAAATATCTGGAATGAATATATAAAGCCTTACAATATGTTTATGCTTCATAGACACTGACAATGCATAATGTCAAAAACCCTCTACATTTTAATATTTTATATAAACTTGTTTTCTGTTACCAAGCAAAATTAATTAGGCTTCATAATTCCGGATTAAGCAGCAAAATACAACTAAAGATCTAGAAAAACTTTATGTACAGTTCATGTTCATTATCAGTGGAATGTAAGCTATTTTGGCTTCATCCCTTACCTATCCAAGCAAAAAATTATTTTGCAGTTAGGAAGTGCTCCTGATTTAGTTGCTAAGATATTATTTGTGATTTTTTTGGGTGTTGTGGAAGTTTATTGAATGAGGATACTGTGTATAATTTGATCCACAGTTATTTTATTTTCCCCTTCATATATAATTTTTATCTAATGGATTACAGACCTAGAAAATAAACTACATAAAATATTACCTACTTTGCTGGGAATATGATTCTTGGGAATGACATGTTTTATTAGAATAATAAAAAACTTGAGCCTTGAGAAAATATTCAAAATATTCATTTGTAGAAGTTATTAATTTTTATTCGTCACTCCACTCCCATTGTTTGACCTGTAAATGGCCATCAAGGGCCAAGTTATTCTAAGTTATCTATACGTACTGTACCTACAAAAGCTATTTTTTTCATTTTGACAGGTTTATGGATAATACGTTGTGTCGTAAATTTAAACTGTATTAATATTGTTTAATGTTTATTCTTGATTAATTCACAACAAGTTTTTCATAAATTCAATCATTGAACTGGACAAATTTTCCAAATATTAAATAGCATTTATGGTTCACCATATTAATTTACCGTAAGTAGTGGGGTTTGGTTACTTTCAAAACGGAAGTCGTGCCAATTGCCAGCCGCTGCCGGCCAGCTGCCATCGGCCAGCTGCCAAATCAGTCGCTGCCGCCATATGCCATGCCATATAGCTTCCGGTGGGGGAGGAGATGTTATTTGAAATTTGAAATTCAACTTGACAATTGGGTTATGGAAAGTATGTCAAGGTCATCCAGAGTAAGTTTTAAAAAACCCTATCCCGCTACCACCGGAGTAATAGTTCGGAGAGTGGAACTAACTCCGGTGATAGCGGGATAGGTATAGAATTAGGTTTGTGAATTTTATTTGTGAAAAACATACAATCAATGTGTGACAGCAGTGTTTAAACAAGTTGAAGTTTTGTTATGAACTACAGAGTTGTAAATACAAACACCGACGACGATGAGAAGGTAAACGCAGAGTCCCCAGATGATGTATTTAAAAAGTTTGAACAAACGTAACATCTCGAGTTGGTTTTCCCGTTCCATTTCCAATCGTTTGATTTCCAATTTTAATTTATCCTCTTCCATCCTTGTTACAAATGGAACTTCATCCATCATATCCATCATGTTTGTGTTTTTTTTTTTTTGAAATTTTGAAAGAAGCGATGTTGATAGTTGAAGAGGCGAGGATGGAATGAGAGTTAAAAGAGGGAAATGTCGGTTAAATAAAGAAGTGGTGGGGGGAAAGAGCGTTGTTACATAGAAGTGGTGGGGGAAAGATGCTGCTCATCATTTGCCTCAGAAGTTGTGTCCGACTGTAGAGGGGTAAGAGGAGTAGTATTTAGTAAACTGTCTTCATCAGAATTTTCAACCTTATTACAAATAGGACAAGCGTAAGTTATTTCTAAATTCATTGTAATAGCGTTAAATTTATCTATAATTTCATTTAAAGCATTAAATATTTCTTGTAAATCATCTTTTGAGTTTATTTCAAAACTAGCATTCATTCGTGCCAATTGAGAAGTGTTCATCGTTAGAGAGTTGGCAATCGAATGAGGATTAGCGCCTAGGGAAGGGGGCTTATATAATGGCGACCTTGAGCAGGTGTTTAGGGAGGGGGGCTTTTTAGGGAGGGGGCTTCTATATTGGGGACCTTGAGCTTATGATTGAATAAAACGTTTAGTTCTTCTTCTTCTTCGTCTTTTAATTCAATTATTTGAACCGAAGTAGTTGTTTCATCCTCTTCACTCGATGAAGAAAACAATTCACCAGGATTTAAATATTGAACTACAATTCTGAACCATCTTATAGGATATTCGTCAATGACAGAAAGTAAGTTTTGAAACAATTCTTCCATCTCCTCCCTGTCAGTTATTATATGTTCAAACTTGATAAATTTTCCTTCCATGTTGTTAGTTAGAGTGTTGGAAGTGGAATGATTTAATATTATATAAAAATTAGAACTAATGGTGGGGGAAATCTCAAGGTCATCCAATTGAAGTTTTAAAAAAGAGTGTAAAACTGAAATTATACATTTGATGGTTCTACAGGATCGGAATACCAATCTGATCTGTATTTACATCTTTTTATCATATGTGTACAAAAATCATCTTGATGAGACTTGGTGCGTTGACAATGAGCAAGATCTAGAGGGTGAAATTTGAAACATCTTTGAGGACAACATGTATGAAAATATTTTGATTTGTAAAATTTGAAAGTTCGCAATTCCGGTGGCGGTAGTTGTTTTGTTTTACATTTGCAATAACAAGATCCGAAGAATTCACATTTAGTACAAGCTAACCCATCCACCATCATTGGTCCTAAATCTGTACACTGTTGTTCACAACAGTAACGAGGTTTGTACTTGTATTTTTGCTCTTCCATGTTGACGCTGCGGAGTCTAGTGAAAGAATAAGATTGTATAGTGATGAATAGCGAGTTTTATGTACTATGAAAAGTGGTAGGGGTAATTTCAAGGTCATCCAAATGGAGTTTTAAAAAATTATACCTTACAAGTGTAAGGATTATTGAAATTTAGGAAGTTTGTTTCTGTTTGTTTTCTTCAGACTTTTTTTCTCTCTCTGCCTTAGCCATAGCAATAAGTTCTTCTGTTGATAGTGGATGTACTTCAGGAAATTTTAAAATTAATTTAGCTTGATATCCTTCTTTAGTTAATACATCTAAATCTTGAGTCATTTGTTCAACAGTGTTATAATCCTTTCCATAGATTTTCCCATCAAGTTCAATCATCATTCTGTATAACATTTTGTAGAATAGATCTTGTTGTGGCGAGAGCTGAGAAGCGAATGATTATTTATCAAACTGTTACATCCTTTTTATGAACTTGATATTGATCACGTGATTCCTTAGTTGTAATTTTATTTATTAAAAGTTATTCATCATTGGTAATACTTCTGGAACTTGACGTTATGTTGACCAGCTGGCGATGAAGAAGTTGTAGGTTGTGTAGAAAAAAATATTTCATCATCGCAATATTTTGTTTTAGTGAACATCCTTGTATTAGTTGCACTAACATCAACAGTTAAGTGATAACCACCGGTAAGTAAAACTCGCATTTCGTTAGTTAAATCTTCAAGTTGTTCAAAAGTAGTTATGGTGTTGGTATCATAAGATGCACACTTAACCTTTAGGGACATGTTGAAGTTTTGTATTTAGTGATAGAGAGTGAGATGTGTACGGTACGAAAGGTAGTCGTAGACTGATGAATTTAACAAGTTGATTTTCACTTTTATTATCACACAAAATTGGGTCAAGGTCATCCCATGGAATTTTTAAAAAAAGCAACATATTGTAATGTACAAACACATTACAATATGTTGCTTTTTTTATTTTTTTTTTTTTTTAGGTTTATATCATATTTATTGAGAAACAAATACAAAGAAATATTTACAATCTTATGTACAAACTAATCAGTAGTAGGTGTTACATGAATTGTAAGTTCAGTAGAATTGTTTCCACTTGGTCCATGTGATACCAAATAGAGTGCGCCGGGTTGAATTATACGAAGATCTTCATTTTGTAGTAGTTGTACGAAGCGCTTTGGTAGGAAGATTTGAAATTTTGCTTCATCACCAATTGTATAAGGTGCCTCGCTTAATGTGCAATTTATAGCATCACCTACTGAAGTTTCCATCTTCTTTATTGTATGAATGATGTAGTGTTTTTCTTCTTTCAGCTCGGAACATTTTTTTGTAGGTAGGATTGTTGATTTTGAATGAGCGTTGAATTGTTCAACTAAATTTTGAAGTAAGTTGTTTGATGCCATCTTAATGTTTTTGCTGATGCTAATCTTCTTGTTAATAAGAATATCCGTTGGAGATGTTGTCTCTTCGGAGGTTCGAGTAATACTCATGCTGTGTCATGGTAGCGCTCTCACTTTTATTATCGAGAATACCCCCACCACTGACACTACCCCCACCACTGATGCTACCCCCACCACTTTGTTGAAGGAAATTATTCAAGCGGTAGGCATTTTTCAAAGCACACTGTGACCTTCGATGTTTAAAACTTTTTGATGAAATACAAAGTTCATTAAAGTAGCATTGGAAATCTCTATCTATTATTGCATTTATCACTTCATTGCTTGTAAATGATTGTATCCAATTTGCTTTTTCCAATCCTCTTGTGTAGATAGTTTTAAACTCTTTACAATAATGATTCATAATATGCGGCATCATGTTATAATGAATAAAACCTTCATCCCATTTTAAGTTATGAAAATGTTTGTTTAACCATTTGTTTGTAACTTTCGCTTTAGTTGTTAGTTTATTGAATGGAAATGGAGGTTTGAACAAGTAATGATAAATTACAGATGTGTTCATATCCAAAATTACTAATTCTTTAATAATGAAATTTCCATCATTCCCTCGAAAAGCTTGAAATTCAATTATACCTCTTTTAACTTCCATTAACTGTGATGCAGTAGAAAACGAAACCCGTTTGTTCATGATGAAGTCTCATCCACAACTGACTGTTATTACAAACACGATTGTTCTTCTTTTATTTCTTGCGCTTCTTCGTTTATATTAAAATTGGTGTGATAGTTGTTTAATTGTCTCCACATATCCACTTCTTGAGGTATTCGATTAAAAATTGAAGTATCCACAGGACCATATAAAATTGGAATGAATGGTTGTCTGTCCAATGTATCGATTAGATAATCTTTAATTATTGTACTTGAAAATACTAGTTGTTTTAAGTATCTAGTGACAGGACCGGTAGTACAACTTAAAGTGTAAAATTCTTCTTTAGTGAAATGTAATTTTACATCATGTCTAGTTAAATCTTTGAAGCGAACAACTTGTCCCCCACGATGTTTGATTATATCAACTTCAATATTTGATTCTAATAAACTTAATCTTGTTCTTTTTCCAAATGTGTTGTTAGTTAAATAACATTCCAAAAGATGTAAATGTTTCATTAGAGAATCCCAAGAAGTTTCAGTAAAGATAACCATTTTACTTCCTTGATTTAACATAACAATTGGTGAATAATCCAATGATTTTACAATTCCAACAGATATACTTTTTGTCATGCATGAAGAAATAGGGTAGAAAATTCGAAGAAATACTTCTGTTAAAATATTTGTTGTAATGTTAACTTCAACCTTTTTTCTTTTTACTTCTTTTTCATCTTCTCCTTCTTCTTCTTTCTTCTTATGTTTGTTAAACTTGAGGAATTCATCCATTTCTTGTTCAACTTGCTTTTCTATATCAGAACTATTTTCATCCATTAGAGGTGTATTTTCTTCTCCGTTAGTAGAATTCATCTTGCGAACGATGTTTCCCAAACGACGGTTGAAGATAGAATGAAGTTTCTACTAGGTAATTTCCTGCTTTTATATTTTTTGTAAAATTTTTGAAATTTATACAATTACATAATTGTTTATTTTCAACTTGTGTTTTATAAACAAAATTCTAACCTTAAAAATTGAGGAAGATAATTCTAACCTCAATATTTTGCAGTAGTTGTACTAATTATTCTTAAAGTACATTCTTCACTATTCCGGTCAGTGGTGTGTAAGTAACTATTTTATCATGTAGAATTAGACAGTATGCCGAAGTTCCATCCGCTACTGGTTCTTCAAATTCCATTTCAATTTTTATATCCACACTTGATGATTTTACTGATTCATTTTGTTTTGAACAATCGATTACAATTATTGGAGCTTTGGAATAATACTGATCAGGTGATAATAGTGGTGTATTAGTCTTTCCATAATATGATGATTGAAATCTTGCATACATATCATATAAAATGGAAAAACGTTTTTTGCTAAACATGACATTTAAATTGTCATATGGAAAGAATTGAGAGTTTAAGAAAACTTTACAATTCTTTATTTTACAGTGATCAAATTGACCAGCATTTGCAGTAATAACATCTTTTCGCTTAGTTTGAAAACCGAGTATTATGTACCTTGCACGTTCCAAGTAAGTTGATGTTTTGACGGTCCATGTTTGTCGTTCTGTTTGAGGTAATGTAGGGTATTCATGAAATTCCCAACTTCGGAATGGCATTACAATGTCACGGTCAGATTTTAACTTTCTTAACAATACGATTCTATGTTCATCAGCCAATCTTACATGAGGTACTCTCCAAACAACTTTATCCAATTGTAGTTGCCATTCCAGTTTATCTTCCGTAGTTGCAGGGTCTGCAAGTATTAAGTCCTTATTAGTTGAAGATCTGAGTAATACTAATTCTTGTTTAACATTTATTATAACCCTTTTGTAATCTTCAGCAAATCCTAAAAGCAATCGTAAAGGTACATGAAAATCAAAATGACCGTTGGAAGCAGGTGTTATAGTGTCTTTATCAGGAGCAACCCATCCGGCAGTGACTATTGAATTCTTCTCATGTGGTGTTAATGATGTTAATCCTTTTAATGTAGTTGTTATACCAACCTTTTTTGTTGAATCAACTGTCACCCCTGATATCTCATATCTTATTTCATCAAAAAGATATGCCATTGGGTTATTTATAAAAGGAACTGTTGAAGCAGTTTTTCCATCCAATTTTAATACCCTTCCTTCGATGTACAAATAACTTTCACATGGTAATGTGTAAATATCTTGTTGTTGAATGGGAATTCTTATTTCATCATTATTGTTTAATTTTGATGAAGTGTAAGGGTTGTGTGTGTGATATTCCTTCTCCCATAGTGTTTCGTCGAATGTCGGTCCTTGAGATATATCCAGGATATCCATCGTTGTTAAGTTTCAATCCAATCTTTTGTAGAAAACGAATGTTGTCTGATGTTAACTCTTCCAATGTCGAGGAGCTACTGAGCTCCCGACTCTTCCGTTGTGGTTTAAATGATAATCCCATGTTGATTTTTATGTTGCCGCTCTGATGTGTATTCGTATAGTAATTGTTTCTCCTCTA
The DNA here is from genome assembly GCA_030545055.2 of Neoaliturus tenellus. Lineage (NCBI taxonomy): Eukaryota > Metazoa > Arthropoda > Insecta > Hemiptera > Cicadellidae > Neoaliturus > Neoaliturus tenellus. The sequence continues at coordinate 77,879,600 of CM061532.1, forward strand.
AAGTCAACACTATGACCGTCTTGATCCAATATGTTCAGCACGATGTCTGAAATGAAACTGGTGTTTAACGGTAGGTATATCAAGTTTTGTGGCTTCTCAACAATTTTAAAACCTGGAGCAACTGTTGGATAAAATGTATGTAAAATATGCTGATTTACTCCTTCTCTATATGATCCATGTATAATATTACATGTTACATCAATACTATTTACTTTTAATATTGTAACAGTTGTATTACCTGAATGAGTAGTTTCAGGAGTTAAGATTTTCTTTTTTGTATCTGTAAATCCAAGTAAACTGCCAATAGAGTTTTTCATTCCGACATCGATATAATATTTTGAAGTTATTTCTGCTTTTAAAGTATTATTGTTTCCTTTAACGGTGATATTTTCTTCTCCGAGTTTTTTCTGTAGTAATTGGTTTATATCATCAATTTCATAAGCTCCAGTAGGAAATGTAATTATTTTCAATTCTGAGTATTTTCCTGCAGCATCCTTAGTTTCATAATAATGTAGTAAATTGTTTTTTCCTTCTGTAACATTAGGAATTGAATTGTAGGTAGTCAAATCAAGTAATGCAGCTTCCCATAATCTTTCTTTGGATAAACGCAATGCTGGGAATAGAGTACTTTTTAATGTGGATGAATTTCCACTCAGTGACACTGTATACGATGACATCTTAAAGGTGACTGACACTTTTCGCTAGAAACTCCAAACATAAATGTCCACATATTTCAGTATTGTTAGGTTGTTCTCTTTTGTAATTGTAAAAAATGTTTTTGGAGTTTTGAAAATAATGTTGAAGTTCTTTAGGTGGTGGTAGATTGCCAAAACTGTCAAAGTAGTAAACGGTTTGTCCGAGCTTTTTATAGCATACCCAATGAGTGCCTGGACCATAGGTGGAATCCAAATTTACTATTCCAGTTTCATTTTTCCATATTTTAGTTGGTAATGCATCTTTCATAAAAACTCCTCGAAAGAATGGTATTTTCAAACATTTTACATAATCATTTAACTGATGATTAGTTAAGGCTTTATTTGGAATTATCAATTGATTTTTTTTATTTAGTACACACGGTACGGTCTTAGGTATAAACCTGCTCCGTTTTTTACCATTGACCAAACAGAAGCCTTTTTTACTTTTGCTTTACGAGTTCTACGACGTCTCTTTCTAATATTTCCACCTTTTTTGGGAGCTCTTCTTTTTGCAGGTCTTCCTCTGCGACGTCGTCTTCCACCACCAAACTTAGCTTTTGTCTTCATGGCTGTTGTTACTGCCCAAGCCGCTGCTTTTTCTGCAATACTTGCGTCACTTGATTTTACTCTTTGCCAAGCTTTTTCTGCTAGAATTTTATCTGCTATTGATCTATTTGTTGAATCTTTAAACTTTGAATATGCTATATCGTGTTGTTTGCAAGCTTGATCTAATTTATTAATTCCAGGATCTCCTCTTGCTAAACGTTTTGCCAACTTAGTTCCAGGTCCACAATATTGATAACCTCCAGGAATATGTAATTCGTATGGTAAAGCGTCTATTGCTCGATTTACAACAGCACCAATAGGTATCCGTCTAAGCAGGGATAACGCAGTTGAAGTTATACCACGTCCTCTCTTGTTGCTGTCTTGATGATGACTGAGTGATACGGCCTTCATTATGTAGTCTTATATAAACTGGTGTGTTTACTCCACAAGATACATTACATAAATGAATAAGTTATGTATAATTTTTTATATTTAAACACTTAGTTATTCAAATTAATTATATATTGATTTATAATTCTATTTTTAATCCAAGCTTCCCGTTCATCGGGTTGAATTATCACATGACTCTTTGTACTAGCTATATGATTATGGGTATCAATAAGTAAATTGCCCACTATTCTTATTAAACAATCTAAATTTACAGCATCTTTTGGATGTTGAGGATCATGTAATTGCATAATACGTTTATCATTACATGTGTAAGCTGTTGAATCACTTTTTGATGTTTTTATGACTTGTCCAATAGTAGCAGCATCATTTGAATCTTCGCCTGGTAAAATATTAATTATTTTCTTCATCTTTGCATCATATTTGGTCCCAAAGTGTTTATCCCAAGTTATTGTTTGTTTCATTGTAACACAATCATTTGCTTCGTAACCAGGATAAATATCTTTTATTCTTCTATTACGACCATTGTATGTACCTAATGTACCACCAGTAGCAATTAATGTTTGCACCATTAGAGGTACATCTGTATCTTTTATACCAAATCTTCCATTTGTTATTGTTTTACGTCCTGCATTCCATTCATCATTATTTCCTTGCATTAAATCAAACTTTTCATTTCCATGTATAAATTTATCTCCCCGCTTTAATACGGCATCTTCATGTTTTACAAAATTGGATGTTTCCTTTTTTAATTCTTTAGATAATTGTTCTATAGTAACAGCATCTTTTGGTTGAGAACCAAACTTTACATTTGTCAATGTTTTACCATGACAATCGATTTCATTAACATCTTGTAAAATACAGTTGTCCTTGATGTATTTTAGGTTTACAGCATCACCGTCTTCCTTTGGGTATCCAATGTCATTTATAATAAATTTATAAAAAGAATATCCATGTTCAGTTTTTTCCGGTATTATAGAATGTAAATATTCTTTATTAACTGAATCTTTATCATTTTTGGGATTTCCCACGTTGGTTATTCTATAATTTCCAGCATCATATGTTTGTCCATCTTTTAAGTTGTTACCCCATTGCAATTTTAAAGTATTTGAAAGTTCAGATGATAAGTACTCTTTAGTAATTGCATCGGAACCTTCAGTTGGTTTACCAACATTAATTAATCTATGTGATTCAACATCATAAGTATTCTTATGTAATTTCAATGATGTTGAAGTAGCTTCTTTTACTGTCTTTAAATTTGCTCCATCAGTATCTTCTTCTGGATCTTTAACTAATTTTAAACGTTTATTACTTATGTTATAGTCACCTTCAGGTGTTTGCGGTAATCCGCTTCTTTTTCTGTCTTCTCCAACTTGCACTCCTAATGCGGAGTAGCGTCCGAACTTGTCGACGCTCATGTTAGAACTGATACATCTTATACTTGTAACTTCTTTATATTTGCGGACAATTATACAATTATACCACGATTTTTAAGTTCATCAACTAGAGCCACCCATTCATTATTTAAACCAGTATGACCGGCTTCCATAGCTTCATGCAATAGTCTCATTCTGTCAACTAATTTATTGATGTCGTTGTAATAGATAACATTTGTATTGTATAGATTTTTCATTAATCCTTTACCAGATGTTGAAGTATCTCCTTTACTCTTTTTACCATGTTGTTCAAGAAGTGATAAATCCATAAGTGATAAAGATTTTCTTTTTAAAGGTTGTCTCACAGCTGGTGTGGTACGTAATGTTGGTAATTTTCGTGGAGGAAACAATTTTTTTATAACAATACTATATTTTGTTGCAAGTGAACGATTAATCATTCCATCCTTTGAGTAGTTTCTTTTATGAGCGTTAGTATTTTGTAAAATTTCTTTAAAAGTATTTAAATCTTTTGCTGAATATTTTATTGGTATATTTTTAAAAATTAATTCATATAATCCTTTTGTTCCTTTATATCTATGGTCACCAATAATGATATAATCGTCTTGAGTTACTTCAAGCTTAGAGTTACCAATTTTCAATTCATTTCCATCAATTCTTGCTCCATATACATGTGATTTACTTAAATTTGGATTTGATTTCATGTCATGTAGCATTTTCATTATATATTTTCGTCCAAGAGGTCCATGTTGTAATATATCACTACTCAATTGAGTTAAATTTGGAATAGATTGTTCTGCTTCAGGTATTGGCTGGTCTTCCTTTTCAACAATTGATTCTTCTTCATTTTTTGTTTCTTCTTGTTCACTAGCACTTGTATATGAATCATCATCATCATCTTCTTTTTTTAATGCTTGTACTTCTTGTTTAGAAACTGGTAGTAAAACATCTCCTTCATAACGAGGTTTACCAATAGTTTCTGATATCTGTTTTAAAGGTTCTGTGATAGGTTTAAATGTATTCTCTAAAAATTCTTCTCTTTCACTTAAACCCATCCTTAATGCACGATTCTTTATCCTAATAGAATCACTGAGTGATTTTATTTCTTTTAATAGTTTTTCTTGATTCACCATGTTTACACTGTGAAGTTCAAAGTGTTACTAGATGTAGCATAGGTAGTTCAACGTATTAATACAAATTTATCCAATCCTATACGATATCTACCATTTTTAATATCTTCTTCTTTCATAATAACGAGAAATCCATATTTTTCATTCCATGCTTTACCACACATTTCTTTAAATTTATCAAATGGCATATCCGCATTAACATGATCATTATATATATGCTTTAAATTTGTCTCATCTTGCTTAAAGATGATCAACATATTTGCATTGTCTCTTATAAGTTGTTTTGGAATTTTACTGTATGTTTGACCAATATAAATGCTATCAATATTATTATGTCTTCCCATAGCAAAATAATTTCTTATAGTATCATGATTTTCACAAGAAACATCGTCAAATATAAAAATGGAAAATGGTTTTGCTTCACCTGGTTGCATTATTGTTTCACTAGCATTAAACTTGTAGAAATTCACTTCAGGTACACTTGCAAGTATTTTATCTAATAATTGATATTTTGGTTGTTGCAATGATTTTGAAAAAATATATATATTGTTAAAGCGTAAACCTTTAGGATTAGTTATAAGGTTAAAGACAACATTAGTTTTTCCACAATTTGAAGGACCAGTTATTAAACATCTTATAGTATTTGGTAGTAATTCACCATGTTTACCATGATTTAACTTATTATTGTCAACTGTCAATTCATCAATATTATTAATATTAAATCGATCTTTTTGTTGTACAATCTCCATCTTGTTTAAAGGTTAAACACATAATGAGCTATTTAATAACTATACCAAGTCTTTTGAAGGAATCCAAGAGTCTTCACTTTTATCAAATCCTAACCACCTAACTTTAACCATATCCTTTTTCCTTTGTAAAACCTTTTCAACAAGATATACATCACCAACTGTTGATTTTAACAACTCATGTCCATAGAATCCACCTTGAAGTAATTCACCCTTATTATCCTTTAAAATGTAAGTTTCAGGTA